>JAPQVW010000052.1:0-86491 GCA_028535905.1 Quercus berberidifolia | reverse complement strand
GCATAGTTTTTATTTTGCTTCTTGGAAACAGTGATTCTATTGATCCCTTCAGTTTTATTTTTTATTTTATGAATTCTGTTTTATATGATATTCCTTGGATTGTCTTTCTGTTTTACATTTTTTTACGGATTTGTCCTTAAATTATCAATGTGACGGATTGGTTGCGCTTGATTGAACTTTGAAAGTATTTGAAATTTGCTTATATTCGATTCATTAGGTTTCCTTCCTAGAAGCCAAACTCTAAATTAGGTACTTATATATAATTAAAAAAAAAAAAAAAAAAAAAAAACACTAGATTAGGTATAATGAAAAGATTACCGTATTAGCATTTTAAAGATCAATATGACAATATTGTTTAACATGAATATTGTTATTCTCACAAACAATTCGTTTTTTTTTTTTTTTTTCAATTAATTAAGTTTGAGCATTTGGAATATAAAAAAAGTTTAAAAGTTTAGTACGGCATGACTTGTAATTCCAAGAAATAAAGCTTCCAATCCTTGAGTATAAATTACTGTTTGCAAAAATATACTTTGATTATTTTTAGTTTACCGTATAGTATGAGAATGATGGGTGATTGTTTATTTATGTTTTCATTGAACTCAAGTTTTTCATATTGTAATTTGCTTAATTTTTTTCTCTCCCTTATACTCAGAGGCTTGAAAATGGAAGTTACGAATTTTTCGCCTATTATTCCTCAACCATATCCTTGGCTTATAATTTGTGATGGGAAAAATCAAGAAAGACAAACTTTGGTTAACATATCGGACAATCATTTTAAGTCAATGACAATTCCTGAGATGCGTAATAAATCAATATGCACTAGCACAAAGGAATGGTTGGTGTTGAAAGATCTTGACTCAATGGATCTTTGTCTTTTGAATCTTACTTCTAAAGAGGTGGTGCAGCTCCCACATTTGGAATCTACTATTAGAACGGATATTTGCATTCTATCCTCACCAGAAAGTGAATCTATCCATGATTGTCATGTAATGTTCATCGATGGTTTGACATTCTATTTTTGTCAACCTGGAGATAAGAAATTTAGTGAACAAGTGTTTGAATTTGATTTGGAAGATAGGTTGAAGTGGATACCTACAGCTACAATGTTTAGAGGGAAGGTTTACTTTTTGACAATTATTTCAGAAGGACCTAATGAATTGTTTACCGCTGAATTTGTGAATTCAAGTCTTCATTTTACAAAATTTACAAGCAAAAACCTTCCTGTGCCGTTACCTCCAGAAATAGTTGATTATCTTGTAGAATCTGGTGGTGAGCTCTTATTTATTCAAAAGATGAGGGGTGGATGGAACTTTAACAAGATTCTTGGTTTTTCCATTTTTCGAATGGATTTTTCAAGTCAAATGTGGGTGCAAGTGAACAACATAAGAGGGCAGACTATCTTTCTTTCTCAGCCTTATGGTTTAAAACATAAGGCTATATCTTGCTTTGCAAGAGAAAAGGGAATAAGAAAAAACTCAATCTATTTTACAAAGTGTTCTGATAGGTATATTTATATTTTTGACCTAGAAGATCATAGTATTTCGAAGTCATTATCTTGTCCCATTGTAAGCAAACATAATTCAAGACTTGATTGGGTTATGATTCCTTAAAAAAAAAAAAAAAAAAAAAATCATAAAATAATTTTAGCACCTTATGTTCTAGTTCTGCTTAAGTTGGTCATTAATTATGAAGATTTCGAGGATACTCTTATTTGTTGCTGATATTGATTCTTACAAGAAGAAACACCAAACTTGGAACAATTAGTGCTTCACTCTACATGTCCCCTCATTTTGTATTGAACAATTGGACTTTGTGTGATATTGTTACGTTAATTAGAATCGGTTTTTATTTATTTATTTCTATTTTACAATTGTTGATTGGAATAAGCCTGGTGGTGCAAACCTGTAGCATGCGGCCTTTCAATGTAATTGTCAACTTCATTTTTTTTGTTCTTGAATATATGTGTGCACATGTTTTTTGGTCATATTTCTGTATATTTTATAACCAAAAGACGGCAGGAATAGAGGGCATGTATCCATCCAACTATTTAATAGTTATTATAGCACAACCCTTTCGAAGGAGAATGAGGCATATGTTTCAACCGCTATCTCTCTTTACTTGGTTTACCACAAAGATCATCAATAACTCCAATAACTGTAAATTCGAATAAGGACAAAATTTAACTACAAAATTGGCTGTAACCTAAAACTACAATTTTACTCAATATCTTTTTATTGGTGGCAAATTTTGACAAATCCACCATTGGATTATATTTTCTTCTTAGATCCTTCATGCTTGCAAAATTTCTAAAACTTAAAGATCAATAACTATGTCATTAATAAATTTTTTAAATTACAAGTTTTTGTTATTTAAAATTATGCAAAAAATATAAACTTATAGATCATATAGTAAATAATATCCGATTGATACAAAATTTGGCATGTCTATTAGAAGCGTAAAGAATATGCAATTTAACAGTTGGATTTTTAAAATATGTAGTAATATTCATTTTTTCGAGTAAGGTTGTAGTTTTAGGCTACAACTAGTTTTATAGTTAAACTTTGTCCTTCAAATAATTAATAGGGAGTCCACAAGATAATCTTCAACCATTAATTTTGATAGTATCTAGATTGTCAAGAACTTAAATGGTAGAAATTATTTCAAAACTAGAACAACAAACCCTTTTTTTAAATTCAAAATTTTAATCAAATAACTAAATTGTAAATTCATATTTGTCCTTGTAGAAATTATTTTTCAAAATTTTAATTAAAAAAATAATTTGAAATTTTGGGGTTAAAAAATAAAAAGATAATTTGCTTAGTTCTTGCTACAAACTATTCTAATGGGCCATTCTTTTGGGCTCGCACTCACTAATTTCTACAAGGACAAAAGCAAGAAAAAGAAAAAGAAAATTATTTTATTAATTATCTGCACTTGTACCTAAAAATTCTACTGGGCCATCATTTTGGGCTTGCACTCACCAATTTTTACAAGGATAAAAGCAAGAAAATGTAAAAGAAAATCATTTTATTAAATGTCTGCACATCTACTCTAGAATTCTAATGGCCCAAAATTTTGGGCTCCCACTCACCATTTCTACAAGGATAAAAGCAATAAAAGGAAAAAAGAATTATTTTATTAATTGTCTTCCCTTCCCGTATAGATGTAAGTCTTTTAACTTTTAATCTAGCATCGATGTTTGGGTTAGATTAACTTGATTTCAGTCTTTTAACATTTAATCTAGCATCGATGTTTAGGTTTAGATTGGTTTGGTGCGACACATCGAACCTGAGTTTATTTTTTTGGTATCTCGCTGTACTCGATTTTCCAACAATTTCTTGTTTTATAACCATAACTTTTTTGGATTTGAATTTTTTATTATCTTGTTTCCTTTTTTTTTATTTAGCGACTATAATTAGTTTTTTTTAGTTAGAAATAGGCCTTGTATTAAATTGAAATTATTTTTTGGACACAGACTCCTTGATTTTATACATACAATAGGATTTTCTTTTTCTTTTTTTAGCAACACATACAATAGGAAATTGATGTGACAATCATAGATAATTTGACATCATATATAGATTGTGCAATGTTGGACTTGAAATTGTTCTTCGCCAACAACTGACAGTGAGGAGGTAGAACTCTTATAGCTTGTAGGAAGGATATTGTAGGAAGGCTATTGCCTTTGCCATTGAAGTTGGAGGGATTCAATGTATTGGTTATTGAGGGTGATAACTCTGGTGTTATGAAGGCTATCTTAGTGTCACAATTTTTCAATGGTGGTATTTTCATGATTTGTATTTTAGCGTCTAAACACTATGAAACTTTCCTGATTTATTTGTTTGATAAGATTATTTTTGGTTTCATTTATTTTCTTTATGCACTTTGGGAATCCATGCCTTCATGCGTTCAGCCCATAAAAAATAAATAAATAAAATCTCTATGCTTAAAATTGTATTTTAGTTTTCATTGATTTTTTTTTTGGTTATTTTACAGGAATTTTTGACGTTATTTTTTTCAATGTATGCCATATATTCGTTATATCACATGGTTATTGTGTTCCTCACATGTCCATTGCAAAGGTACTAAATCATCTCATGATTGAAATACTCTCACGTTTAATTGCAAATCGCATATAAAAATCAAATGCTTAGGGAATCTAGATTCCCACTCAACCCCTTTTTAAAGGAATGTGGGTTTCCTTTTAAAAATATGGATCTCCACATATTCATGCTTGGAAAAAGTTGCATTTTTTATAAACTGACAATTTTATCCATTCCTCTTTACCATTTAATCAATAGAGATAAAATAATAATTATTATTATTATAACACGACAATTTAAATAATTATTTTTGTATTGTACATGTCATTTAGAAAATGTTGTACTCTAATTTTATTCAATTTTTCATGGATTATAATTTATATTTTGTTTCATATAATTTATGTAGAGGAGAAAAAAGACTTGATATGAATCAAATGTTATTGCAGAGAAAATAAATAATTTTTATAAGATTCCTAATCAAAACAAACATTAAAATAGTTATATTTATTGGTATCCAGATTACCAGGTATCACGTTTCTTAGAATTTGGATATCGAGAGCAATATAAACTCACTCAAACTAAATGCTTATGTAAATTGTCTTGCACTCAACTTAACCTTACTATTATATTATTAAAAAAAATCTTGAGTTTCCTTATCCAACCTTTGATTATTATTATTGGAATTAGTCGCTAACCCATGCGATGCATGGATTAGTTGAACAAAAATTTTAAATTTTAAATTTTCCTAAAGTTGTGATCACTTGAAAAAATAAATTACAATTTAAGAGGGAAAAAAAATACTAACACCAAAATGTTAGGCATGCCAAGTCTATTACCAACGGCAACCTTTCTTTAATGAAAATTATGGTCTCAACCATTTTTTTAATATAATATAATCCCTCCCATTGCTCAATTTGTTTGCAAAATCCTGGATTTTTTCTTGCCATATAAAATGCAACCAAGGAGCCCAAAAATAAGAAAATAAAAAATATAGAAATTTTGACATAGAAAAATGTTATTAATTACACTTAGAAATGACATTGACACTCAAGAAGAGAGTAATTAATCTAGAGCAACAGGTATAGGAAAAGATTTTTTTTTTTTTTTTTTTTTGAGAGAATTGGAAAAGCTAATTTAGTGTTGTGGGAGGTAAAAGACTAATAGGCCCATGTCGATGTCTACACAGGGCTAGGGGCCCAACCCAAGGAAAAACCCCTCCTCGGCCATGGGGAGAATCCTCCTCGGCATGGATATAGCCGAGGATAAAAGAGGCAACCTGCCACTGGTAGTGACACTCCATATCGTTCCACAGGGCAGGAAAAGCACTAAAGCATAAAAGGACAACGAAGAAAACGGAAGCATCTAAGGGAGAGGCTGTCATTATTGCATTAAGTGCCTTGTGCCTAACACGGCCATACTTCTCTATCCTTACAACCACTCCCAACAACTGGGGGGAAGGGCTGATGTGACAAGTACCTACCCCAGGGACCCCATTCAGGAGGAAGGAAACTACTATAAAAAGGGAGTAAAGAGAAACAAAAAAGTGGGGCGGACACCAGAGGCACCAGAAAAAGCTCCCCGGATCGTGCCAAAGAGCAATCTCCCCCGGAAAACTCGATCCTTGAAGAACACCGTGATGACCGTTGTTCATACACTAAAGCCTAGCTCTTTGGCACACTCTCTACAAATTCATTGTACCGGACTCACTGGTCTAAGGTCTCATGCATCTTGGGCTTAGCCAGAAAAACGTAACCCTACAAGTGTTATAGGCAATAGTTATAATATTTTAACACGTAGAAGAACAACAAAAAAAAGCCATATCGGATGAATAAAGTGAATGAAGACAAATAAATGCACTGGAAATAATAGTTTTCTGAATATATGAATGTAAAAAAAAGAAGAAAGAAGTACCAGTTCAAAGGTCATATAGTTTTAATCAAGATAGAAGACGACCAATCTAGGAAGCACTTGGAACACGCCTATTATCTATATAACCTCGACTGTCACCTTCTTGCCTCTCGTCTACTTATGATTCCAACTTTTATTCTTGGCGAGAGAAAGGGGCTCTTGCCTTCAGATAATGTAATTGAGAAAAATGCCACAAGAATCAAAACCCTTTTTGTTCTTAAATAATAAAAATTTAAAGGACAAATTTATGAGGTTAACACATAACCTAAGCTTGTTCCTTAAGACTCAAGACCCAGCAACATAAAAAACAATAAAAATAGAGTAACAATATAAAAAGGGTCATATATGTGAAAAATAACTTTTTTTTTAAATGACAATAATTTATAATTCTTAAATCACATTAATTCAAACAATATGGCAAAATATATGACTACATAATAGAAAATATTTAAGAGAAATATAGGTTACCTCAAAAGAATAATGCATGACAATAGCAATTGAAATTTGTCAAGACAATTGCATATATTGGAAAACATGAACCCAAATATTAAATGTTAAAATTTCTAAAAAACCAGAAGAAAGAGTAAAGAACTTAAAGATTTAGTGCCTATAAATTATTGAAAAAAAAAAAAAGTATGACTGCATAACAGAAACAAAAATATAAGGGAAAGATGGGTTATTATCCATGGCTAGCAATTGAAAGTAGCAAGATAACTTCAAATATTGCAAAAATTGAACCAAAAAAAGTTGTTAAACTTAAAGACTTAAAAAATTGAAGAATTGGTGAAAAAAACATATGACTATATAATAGAAAAAATATAAGAGGAAGATAAGTTACCTCAAAAGAATAATCCATGATTATAGCAATTCAAATTTGTCAGGACAACTTCATATATTGCAAAACATGAACCCAAAATTTAGATGTTAAAATTGCTAAAAAGCTAAAAGAAAGAGTAAAGAACCAAAAGATTCAGTCCCTAAAAATTATTTGAAACGAAAAAAAATGATAAAAATATATGACTACATAATAGAAAAGATTTACAATTCTTATAAACAAAAACACAGTAAAATTATAATTAAAAAATCTTAATAATGATGTAGTGACCAGAGAATTAGAGGAGAGAAGGAAGAGTCCAAAAAAAAAAGTATGAAAAGGGAGGTGTTTGCATAAAGAATACAGTAAAAATATAATTTAAAAAACCCTAATAGTGATGTAGTGACTGGAAAATTAGATGAGGGAAGGAAGAATCCAAAACAAAATAAAAAAAACTGTAGGAGAGAAGAGGTGTTTGCGTTTGAATACATCTTAAAATTCCTTGACTTTTATTTTAAAAATAAAATAACTTGTAGGGCTTTAAAATTAGGATATTAATTGCTCAAAAAAATTTAGGACATTAATTAAAAAATTAAAAAGAAAATAGCAATGATATATAAAATTGTGGAGGCTATGTGGCACACTCTTAAGAAGTCAAAAAATGTCAAAAGTTTCAATTTTATAGATATAGATAAGAAGTCCGGCATATTCATCAAAAAAAAAAAGCTGTGAGATTTTTTTTTGGGTAAAGCATACTGTTAAAGCCGAATCGGGCCACTAAACCCAGCCCATTACCGTTATTAGCTCTTAAAGCCACCCAGCCCATTACTGTTGTTAGTGCTGAAAGCCCAAAAAACAAGGCGATGAGATATTTTTTTTTTCGTTTGAAAGTTGAACCCGAGGCCGGTGAAACCCGTAATGATTGGGTTGAAGTAGATTGGATTTAAAGAATTGAGCTGGAATTAATTATACGATTTAGGGTTTTGAGAAAAAGGGGATCTGCTTTTTGGTTTTGAGAAAGAGATAGAGAGAGAAAGGGGATCTGCAAATCTGCAATGGCAAATGACATGGATGTTGTGCGGCTGAAGGGCAAAAAAAGAGACCTTCATTCCAAAGGTGGATACAAATGCATTTGTGGGAAAGAAATTCAGGGTTTTCCCGAACTCCGTGACCACCAGCTGAAGTGTAAGAAATACAAAGAGGTACTCTAATTCAACGTCTTTTCATAAATTCTCTTGACTGATTGTTGTAGGGAATTAAGATATTACCCATCATATACTCTGATTAAAGTTTGTGGCTTATTATTGTAGACGCTAGATATAGTGGTTTTTATTAATTTAATGTTGAAGGAGCGTGAAACTTTCTGTTACTGTTTAGTTTAGTTTTTTTTTTTTTTTTTTAGTTGGGTCAAGATGCTGAATTATATTAGATTAACTAGTCACAAAAGGCAACGTATTGGCTGTGAGCCTTAGAGAGTACAGACCGTGAACATCAAAGTTCAAAATTACATCTAGATCAGGGGAAGGGGGAGCATTCAAAACAACAAAATCATTAACATCATTAACCAAGGAACAAGCTCTCTTGGCAAGGCAGTCGGCTCCTCTGTTTCCCTAAATATGTGGCTGATCCTGGTCCGCAGAAACTGATTGAGTAGGTACCTGCAACAATTTAAGAGTGAAGTGTATGAGCTGTTAGGGGTTTTCCTTGATAAAACAAGATCTACAATCACTTTGGCATCCAACTCCACGGCCAAGTGTGTGATTCCCATCTGTGAGGCAAGCCTGAGACCATCTCTAAGAGCCCAAAATTCAGCAATGATACTAGTAGTTACTCCAATGTATCGCATATAACCCTTTACCCATCTGCCATGAGAGTCTCGGATAAGTGCCGCGCCCCCCTCCCTTGATTCCCAAAGAATGCTCCATCAGAATTTAATTTGAACCACCCTACCTGTGGCTTGTCCCAGTAAACTGGTATGACAGAATGCCTTCTGCTACTCTGGCCTTTCCCCACACAGTAGTGAAATTCAGTGGCAATTTGGTGTGTTCTGATGTCGAAGTTCAGGACCTCATTTTAATATTACTATATTGCTTTTATTAAATAAGACAGGTTATATATAATTGCATGTAAAAAACAATGATTATTACCATTGCTGTAATCTAAAGTTGTAATTGACATAGACTAGATCATTAAGGCATTGATGTTCCAATCCATTCCTTTTTTGTGTGTGAATGTGTTCAAAAATACTCCAATTGCGCTCAAAGCCTAAAGAGCAGCACATTTGGCTTAAAACACTAATTGCTAGTTTTTTTAGGTTTGGTGCACTAGATCCATAGGATAAAAAACCCCACTCATCTATATACAGTTATACACAAATTGTTAAAATAATGACAATCAGTATTTATGCAATATAGACCTGCTATGGATAGCGGCATACAAATATCCCATTGCAGGTCTATCATCACTATCAACCATGCGCAAGACACGACCAAGTGGCTCCATAGCTCTTAGTCTTAGTGCATCCTTTTGAGCCAAAATACTCTAAGCCGAAAAGAGGTGAGGTGAGCTAGAGTTTGGACTTTGGATCCTTGCTCATTCACCAATGTGTTGGGATTTAGTATTACTTAATTTTGAGCTGTCTTCCTGCCCTTGGCCCTCTTTTTTTCTCTCTGTCTACTAACTTTTTTTTTAAATTATATATTTGAAAACTCTTAGTTTACATGTAAGATCTATAAACAAATGTGTGTAATATTGTACCATGCAAAACCTATAATTACCTCTAATATTGTCACATATTTGCCATAATGCTATTGTAAACTTTGATACACTCCCTTTGAATGATGTACTATTTAAGTTAAAATTATAAAATTGTGTTTTTGAATTTCTTGTTTAAAGAAGCATATGGGAATGTGATCATCTATGCAGGAGCAGCGTGCTAGAGCAAGAGCAGGGTGATCGTAGAAGACCTACATGCTGGCAATAAGAGCAGAATGCAAACCTACTACAAGAGTTTCCGGCAAAGTTTAGTTACAAACTTAAGTTACTACCAACTACAAGAAGATGACATGTATCACGTCATTGAAGCAATGTTAAACAGAGTCAAACTAATTGTAGTCACCTAAGTGTGATTTAGTTTGCATTTGGATTTAAATGAAAAATTAAAATATTTCACTATTCAGCTTATTTTTACTACTATTTATGAGTTTCACTGCACTTTTTGACACTATTCATGAACCACACTATACTATTTCAACTAACTTTTACCTTTATCTACAATACTTTCAACAATAATTTTTCAGTTTCAACAAAATTAGTGGTATCCAAATACACCCTAAATAAGTGACGTCCATTACATGACAAAGACACATGTTATCTTCCTCTATTAGTTGTAGCCTTAGGCTTTATTCGATTGAGGATGGAAAAGTGAAAAGATAAAAAACTATTTTGTTTAGTTTTAAGGAAAAAGTGAGAGGATGGGAAAAAAAAAAGGGTAATTTATATAAATTTATTTTCATTCCCTTATTACGTAACTAGCATGTGGCCCTGTACATATGCACGGATACAATTAAAGACAATCACAATTATGCGGTTCAAATTATACATTTTTTGAAAAAGAGATTCAAATTATAGATGGTATTAGTTTACAATCTTTTTTAAACCATACGTCTCTAAAATATTTAATGGTTTGCCTTCAAGAAACTAAGCTTGCTGGCATGGATAGACAGTTGAATTGCAGCTTGTGGAGTTGTCCCTATGTAGACTGGGTAGCCTTGGATGCGGATCAGACAGCTGGTAGGATTTTGATGATGTGGGATAGGAGGGTTTTAGAAAAGCTGGAGGTAATGGCGGGTCAATTTTCCGTATCAGTTCGATGGCAGGGTTTGGGGGATGGTTATAATGGAGCTTGTTCTAGGGTTTATGGCCCGAATGATAATAACTTCAGGGGACAGTTGTGGGATGAGCTTATTAGAATTCAACAACTTTGGGAAGTTTCATGGTGTTACATAGGGGATTTCAACATTGTTCGTTTCCCTAGTGAACGGTTGGAGGGATCAAGTCTGACCCCAGCTATGGAGAATTTTTCTGAGTTCATTGAGGAGCTTAGCTTGATAGATTTGCCATTGGAAGGAGGGAGTTATACATGGTCGAGTGGCTCGGAGCAACCTTCGATGTCTAGGACAGATAGAGTTTTGGTTTCTCATGATTGGGAGGATCACTATTCGGATGTGACCTAACGGGTTTTACCTCATCCTATTTCAAACCACTTCCCCATATTAGTGGAGGCAGGAGGGATATTAAGGGGGAAAAGTCCTTTTACGTTCAAGAACATGTGGCTAAAGTCAGAGGGGTTCAAAGATAGGGTTCATTCTTGGTGGAATCGATATTCTTTCTCAGGTACCCCCAGTTTTGTACTTGTCAAGAAGCTGAAGGCATTGAAGGAAGATATTATTCAATGGAACCAGAGTGAGTTTGGAAATGTAGAGCGTTGGAAAAAAGAACTGATGGAGGCTTTGAAGTTATTGGATGTTAAGGAAGCGGAGCCCGGCCTTTCTGAAGTGGAGTTAGGTGAGAGAGCTGAGTTGAGATATCAAATACAGAACCTTCTCTCTTTGGAAGAGGTCTCGTGGAGACAGAAATCAAGGATGCTTTGCATTAAGGAAGGTGACAACAACACCAAATTTTTCCACAAGATGGCCAATTCTCGAAGAAAGCATAATCATATTGGTATGTTGGAGGTGGATGGGGTAACCTATGAGGATGAATCCGAGATGGCCGACCAAGCTGTACAGTTTTATAAAAAATTGCACAAGGAGACAGAGGAGTGGAGGCCTTGTGTGGAAGGGTTGGAGTTTGATCAGATAGAGGGGTTGGAGAGGGACTGGCTTGAACGGAGGTTTGAGTAGGAGGCGGTTATTCGAGTTGTTAAAGAGATGGAAGGAGATAAAGCTCCAAGTCCTGATGATTTCTGTTTGGCTTTCTATTACCATTGTTGGGAAGTTATGGAAAGAGATGTCTTAGCCGTGTTTGAAAAGTTTTATCAACACAGCAAGTTTGAAAAATCTCTTAATGCAACTTTCAAAGCCTTAATCCCTAAGAAGAATGGTGCTTCCAATATTCGAGATTTTAGACCTATTAGCTTGGTGGGGAGTGTTTACAAGATTTTGGCTAAGGTGTTGGCAAACCGCCTGAAAGAGATTTTGGATCAACTGATATCGAAGTCTCAGAATAGTTTTGTGGGCGGTAAACAGACACTTGATTCAGTTCTCATTGCTAATGAGTGTGTTGATAGTAGGGTGAAGAGTAAGATTCCGGGGGTTATTTATAAATTAGATATTGAGAAAGCCTATGACCATGTCAACTGGGAGGCCCTTCTTGATTTGCTGATGAGAATGGGATTTGGGGTGAGGTGGTGTATGTGGATCCGCACTTGTATATCTAGAGGCCAATTCTCTGTCTTGTTTAATGGGTCTCCAGTTTATTTTTTTGGGAGCTCGAGGGGTTTAAGACAAGGGGACCCGCTATCCCCCCTGTTATTTCTGGTTATGATGGAGGTTTTCAGTAAAATGATGAAAAGAGCTGAAGAGGCTGGTTTGTTTCGAGGCTTTAGGGTTGATGGTAGACGAGGTGGAGGGATATGTGTCTCGCATCTTTTGTTTGCGAATGATACGATTCTATTTTGCGATGCCGATGAGGAGCAAATTCTACATGTTAGTATGCTTCTTCTTTGTTTCCAGGCAGTGACAGGTTTAAAGGTTAATGTGCTGAAGAGTGAGATGGTTCCCACTGGGGAGGTTCCTATGTCCATGTCCTGGCAGAGTTTTTGGGATGCCGGATTGGGTCTTTGCCTATAACCTATCTTGGTATGCCATTGGGGGCGTCCCACAAGTCCCCTACTGTTTGGAATCCTATTTTGGAGAAAGTTGAGCGCAAGTTGGCTGGTTGGAAGAAGATGTATTTGTCAAAAGGTGGAAGACTAACGTTGCTTAAAAGCACATTATCTAGTCTCCCCACTTATTTCTTGTCTCTTTTTACCATCCCTATGCATGTGGCCAATAAACTTGAGAGGTTGCAAAGGGATTTCTTGTGGGGGGACTCCAAGCTTCACTTGGTGGGATGGGATAAGGTGTGTGCACCTTTGGAAAATGGTGGGTTGGGAGTAAGGAAATTAACTACATTTAATAAAGCCTTACTAGGGAAGTGGTTATGGAGGTTTGGGATTGAGGAGACAAGGCTTTGGAGAAGGGTTGTAGCTCTCAAGCTTGGGGAAGAATGGGGGGGATGGACTTCCAAGCTAGGTAGAGGGGTTCATGGGTGTGGCTTGTGGAGAAGTATCCGCATGGGATGGGAGGATTTTAGCAAGAATATTCACTTTGAGATAGTGGTGGGGGATAGAGTGAAGCTTTGGACAGATCTATGGTGTGGGGATTCTCCTCTTCAATTGATTTTTCCGAATGTGTATGGGATGGTCTCTGATAAAGGGGCATCGATGGCCTCTTCTCTTGAACAGTTGGGGATGGAGGAGCGGAGAAGCTGGGATGTTCATTTTTCTGGGAGACCAAATGATTGGAAAATGGGTGGTGTGGATGATTTTTTCCGTACCTTGGGCTCAAATCTTCCTCCCACTAAGAACGGAGATCGTATGCATTGGAAGTTGACAAAGAATGGGGACTTTGATATTCGATCGTTCTACAATAAGTTAAGCAGCCCCTTGCCCATTATTTTTCCTTGGAAAGGTGTTTGGAAGGTTAAGGCTCCTTGGCGTGTTTCCTTCTTTGTGTGGACTGCTATATGGGATAGGATCCTTACACGTGATAATTTGAGGGGTAGAAGGTTGGATTCTTTCGACTGGTGTATCATGTGCCGCAGTAATGGGGAGACAGTGGATCATTTGTTACTACGTTGTGGAAAGGCTTATCGGTTGTGGACTTTGGTGTATAGATCCTTTGGGTTCTCTTGGGTCTTGCCAAGATCGGTTGCGGATACTCCTTTTGGTTGGTGGAATTGGCTTGGAAAGCATTTTTCTAGCATTTGGAATTTAGCTCCATTATGCTTGATGTGGTGTCTTTAGAGGGAGCGAAATAGGAGGACGTTTGAGGACATGGATAGCTCGGATGACCAGCTATTGGCCTCTTTCAGTGGCACTTTATTTGACTGGTCTAGGGCGTGAGGACTCACCTCTAGTGATTCTCTCCCTATGTTCCTTAACTCCCTCCCTCCTATGTACTTAGTATCTTTCTTTTTCTTTTTTCTTTACACTATTTCTTTTCCCTTTGTATTTTTCTCTCTGACTTATGTTTTTTGACCTATCAAATATATATATATATATATATAATGGTTTCTCATTATATATATACATATATATATATATATGATTTAAAATTTAATTGGTTTTAGACTCTTCAGTTTTTGCACCTAATAATTCACTTGCCATAAAAATTAAAAGCTTAGATGAGCATGTGGTAGAAAATTGGACTTCAATTGAAATTCCATTTTGAATATAATTGAATTTGGACTTTTCGATTTAGAATCTAGTTGCTGGAAGTGGTTGCAGATTATAAAGGATGGTAGAAAAGTGAAAGTCATGAACTGAAGAAACGTCTACAAAATCACTCCAACTTCTTTCTAAACTGGAAAGATTATAGGTAGAGTTGGGAAAAAAAACCTCAGGCCCCAACAAAATCCCTCACGTTTTCTCCTCCTAATTAAACATTTAAAAATATCATTTTCACTCCACTTTTCTCGCCTCCTTTTTCATCCCCAAACAGGGCCTTAGGTTACAACCAAGCTACTACCAAGTAGGCCCCCATTTTCCCGGAATACAAACAAACTCTCAAGGAAATAAAAAGTGAGAAAAGGACTCAGCATATCCCAAACTCTACACAAAGCAATCAATTCTAAACCTCCATTACAAATCCATTGCTAGATCTGACTAACTTTCAACAGCATTGCCCATCCCCCCTCCAGTAAGGAACCCACCACCTAAAACAGCGTCGTCCATATCCACTTCTAAACAATCATCCTTTAGTTACTTCAGTAGCCGATGTTGAACATAGCACTCAAACTTATATTAACCAGCTCTAGTTACTTTAGTAGTTGATGTTGAGCATAGCACTTAAACTTATATTAACCAGCCCTTACAGAAATATATTAAGAAAGATAATTATTAACTAATATTAGTAATTAGTAATAAGACATTATGGCTGACAAAGTTTCAAGAAAGGCTATTGCATATAAGTACTCATATCATATCTAATAATAATAATAATAATAATAACTAGTCGCTAACCCGTGCGATGCACGGGAAATGTATTGAGTACAATATATAATTTAATCTTTGTTTATTTTACTACAACACCAAAATTGAATTTGTAAAATAAAATCATATAGCTAAAACATTTGTTAACAGCTATACGTTTCAGACATTTATTAAACTATATTATTATTATTATTATTATTATTATCAACTTAACAGTATTTTAATATATGATACCAACATGCTTCAAGAAAATGTCCAACACTGAAAACAATTTCAAAAACAAACTCAACTAAACAGTTTGATGAATAAATATATTACAATCTATAATATAAGCCAAGAAATAAACTTTGAAACCAATATGAACAAAATCCACGTCAAACAAAACCATTTCGATCATTAAGAATATGACTCACTAAAGTCATGAAAAACACAGGATTCATTACCAAAAAAAAAAAAAGCATCTTTAGTCTTTATAGATTTTGCCTAAGTACCCAGATACGATGACACATACTCACACAAAAAGAGACATAAACACGAACAATTAAAGAAAAAAAATAAGAAAAACAAAAGAGACGTAAACACGGACAATTAAAGAAAAAATATAGGAAAAAAAAGTTAGGAATAGAAATATAAGATAAAGATGGGTTACTCTCAAAAAGAATAATCCATGGATATTCATTGAAATCTTCTAGATAATTTCTGATAATAGAAAAAATAAAACCCAAAAGTTATGATGTTAAAACTTCCAAAAGGCCAAAAAAAAAATTTTTAAAAAAAAATCAGAAGATTCAAAGCTTCAAAAGTATTGAAATAAAACAATATATATATATATATATATATATAATTACGCAATAGAGAAATACAATAGAAAGAAGGGAATCCATGATTATAGCTTTTCCACTTATGTATTGGACTCCTCTTCTTCTTCGGTCAATGCATCAAGGTTAGGGTTATTTGATTTGTTCAATAAAAATTATAGATTTGTTGCTTTTTCTTATAAGTTTGTCAATTGTTGTTTTGTTTATTTAATTGCTGGGCCTGAATCTTTTAATTAAATCTTCAAATTTTTATTGAACAAATCAAATAACCCTAACCTTGATGCATTGACCGAAGAAGGAGAGGAGTCCTATACATAAGTGGAATATGTGAATTGTGAAGCATGAGCCGTCCTCAAAAAAAATCTTGAAGAAAAATAAGTTTTAAGGACAAAATTGTGTTGCGGCAAAAATAAGTTTTTGGGGCTTAGGTTTTCTACGCAAGCAATTCTTAAATAGGAGAGAGTAGAGACGGTGGGAGAGTGTCCTTATTTGGCTAGAAGTCTAATTTGCATTGGAAAAGGAAAACAGTGATGAGGTGGAAAATTTAATTTAATTTAAATTTAATTTAAATATTGTGATGACGTGGAAAATTGTGGGAGCTTCAAAAGTTTCGGTTTTATATTTTAATTTAAATTTAATTTAAATATTGTGATGACGTGGAAAATTGTGGGAGTTTCAAAAGCTTCGGTTTTATATATATATATATATAGATAATAATAACGTGACTTGCCATTTGTGTGGTAAAATTGCATTGGTAGGGCATATATAGATGTTATATGAATTATATGAAATATTTTATTTGAAATTATATAATTATTTGATCATTTAATTGTTGTATACTTGTATTGCCTATGAATAATTATTTTTAAATTTATTAAATTATTTATTAAAGAAAAAAAAAAAAACAAACAAACAAACAAAAACAATGATCTCTTCACTACCTTACACTTTTACCAACACAGAATAGGAGACTCAATAGCATTATTTTTCTTACATTACTAGGGCCGATACTTTATTAAGAATAGTATAACTAAATTCTTTACTTATAAAAAAAAAAATTGGGAGAAAATCCAATACTACGTCGTTTAAAGGATTTTAAAGGCCTATATGGACCTAATAAATGACAGAAATCAAACTGAAAGGACTAAAAAGATAATTGACCAAAGTGTAATTCATGTATAGTAGTGGGATGACAGTAGTATTACAATATATTGAGAGTGTAGGTTGCAGGTAGCTGTCGTTTCATACTTGAATTTAAATGAATTGCATGTTAAAAAAAAGAAAAAAAAGTTTCATTCTCGATATAGCAAAAGCAATAATACCTGTCTAGTGCCTAAAATACGGCATTGACGAGGGCTTAGAGGTGCACCTAAGCACGACGGCCAACAATCCCAGGACCATATTCCGCCAAGCACCAAACAAACTCTATAAACAGAAAATATATAATCAATGAGAAAAACACAGAGGGATAGACATGACTGACCTGGAAAAAAAAGGAAACAACACAACAACTATACGGTTCATCGTATCTTAAGCAAGAAATATGTTAGATCTACGAAACATTATTAACAACAAAATTTCCTACGACGAAATAAAAATATTATCTGTTCTAGATCGTTGAACAGGTTTATTACAGTTTTGTATATAATATAGAGTAATAATTCTTTTTCTTTTTTTCTTTTTTTACGATAAAATAAACATATGTGTACTATAAACCACAGATCGGAATGGTTGAATAGGTTTATTGCAGAATTGTAAGTAATATAGAGGGATAAAAGATCATACCTTCAGGTCATAGGTCAGGATTGGCTAATAAATCCTCAAAGCTTTCCCTGTTGATTTCGATCTACAGAGATCGACTTTCCCCCACCCCGATCTACACAGAACGGTCAACCGCACCGATGAACAGCCACGATCTGATGACAATTAACCAAAGGCCTTGTCTTGTTCATGGAGAGAGAGGGAGGCGGAAGTTCTAAGAGGTTGAAGTTTTGGAGATTTAGAGACAGAGATAGAGGCCATAGAGAGAGTGAAGGCGGAGGATGTGTGGTGTTTAGAGAGGCGGAGGCAGTTCTATAGGTTGAAGATAAAGAATGACTGAATGAATGAATGAAAATAAAAGTAGGTGAGAGAGACGTACACGGTATACCACGCAATGAAGAGAGAGAAAAGAGAGACAACGAATCTAGGGTTATATATCTTTTTACTTTGAAAGTTAAACAAAACAAAACAAAATAAGTACTGAGCTTCGAGTATCCCCGTGTGGCCCATATGGCCACTGTTAAAATTACTATATTAGTCCATACTGTTACTCCAAGCCTATCATTTGGTTTTTTTTATCAAATCGGTCTATAAATTGTAATTTCTGTACCGTCTGTCGTCACAAATTTTATGATGCTAATTAGCTACCACAAAAATAAATAAATAAATAACTAACTGCTTAGCTTTAATAAGTAAAATTCATTTCAACCTTCTCAAGAAAAAGTTATTTCATCCAAAAAATAAATAAAAAAAAGTACTTGTGAATTTTATAACATTAGAATCTACTTTTATTGTAAGAAAATAAAATAAAAGGATAAATATGTGGTGTTGCATCTATTTGAAAATGATAAAATTATTTATCAATTTTACTATAAAAACTTTATGACTTGCCGTGGTAATAAATGATATTGGTATCACGTTAAAAATATGATAAAAACAAATAAATAACCATTCTATTTTGTGTTTATAAGGTGAATTTTAAAATTTTTAATTAAACTTTTAGTAAGTAGAGCATTACTCATCATAGAATCGTTAGCATATGCATCTTAAATTGCAAAATTTTATAATCAATATATGCTTATTTACCAATTTAAATTAACCATCCTTCCGAAATTAGGGAAACGTGGTACGAGTTTGTAATGAGTGTTTTGATTTGAAATTAATTTGTTGCTGATTTGTAATTATAGATTCATTTAAACTGTGGATTAATTATTCAGCATTTGGAAGTCGAGCGATGTGATACTTCTTCTCTCTCATCAAGATGGATTCCAATAATTCTTTATAACCAATATATGTCTATTTACCGGTTTAAATTAACCATTCTTCTGAACTTAGGGAAAGGTATTGCAATTTTGAATGAGCATTTTGATTTTAGATTAATTTGTTGATGATCTGTTATTATAAAGACATTCAAATGGTGGATTAAATAGTCAATATTTGGGAGTGGAGCAATATGGTACTCCTTCTCTCACATTATGGTGGATTGTAACAATTAAATTCATGATGGAATTTACCATACCATACCATTCATGTGAAAGTGAAGAGTATTATATTACTGAATAAAATATCAAGTTGTACTAGTGATTTTTTAGACCGGCGTAATAACAAATATTTTAATATTTTTTATAATTATTTTTATTTTTATTTTTCTTTTTGTGGGGGATGGGTGGGGGGAGAAGTGAGTGATGAAAAAATTGAGGGAAAGAAAGATATAAATGAGGTGGGGAAAAAAATTTGGGGGAGGGGGTGGGGGAGGAGATACTAGGTTAAGATTAATGAAAGTGTAATTTATTAATTATTGAAAATTGCAAAAAATAAAACCAAATTTACACTCAACATTATTACTTTGTGGTAACATACCAAATGCAATTTTCTAAAGAAAACTCATTTGGCTAGAATGTACTCCACCCAAAAGTCGTTCCTAACACTACCTTAGTTTATTTTTCATTGAGAAAAAGTTGACCTTCTTCCTTTAAGATATGGTCATATTCTCCCTATTAAGAAATTATGGATAAAAAATTTATCCCTTTGAGAAGAATAATGCATTTTCTTATGAATTTGATGCTTTTATGTCTATCTGGCTAATCTTGATTCGACATTAGAATATTAATATTTAGAATAAATAATATAATTGAATTTTATTCTTTACGACATATTTTTATTTGGTTCATAACCATTTCAATGCGGTGTTGCTTTGTGACATGGTGAGAGAGGCATTGGAAGAAGGGAAGGAGGAGTATTGTGTTGATGGGAGGCTCCAGTGTAATTTTTCAGCACAGGAGGCAATTCCAGTGATAAAGCTTGGTTTAATTTGTGCTTCTCAAGTTTCATCAATCAAGAAGAATTAAAGTGAATCTAAGTTCTAAAGATTGAGAAAAGGCAACATATAATGCATTTTTCAGTGAAAATAAATCGGCTTTGTTTGTTTTTTGTTTTTTTAAAAAGCGATAGAAGAAAAAGGAAAAAGATTGTTGGAGGTCCTATTCTTACCAATCTGTTTTGGTTGTTGTAATTTTGTTTGTGTTGGTTTATTAATTTTGTTAGGGTTTTTTATTTATAAATTTGACGTGGCTGCACAATTGATAGTTGATGCGGCAATATATAGATATATACATATATATATATATATATATATATATATATTTTGGCCGTTATCTACATCAGCATTTTTCATCCAACACTTAGTAGTAAGGACCAAATTGACATGACACTAAAAAAGTTAGAGACGAAATTAACATTTTTTTTTTTTTTGAAAACCTAGAGACCAAATTAACATAATTGTAACGTTAGTAACTAAATTAACATATGGTGTAAAAGATAAGATAAAGATCAACTTTATAGTTTACCCTTAATTTTTACTTATACTTTTTGTAGCTATTGTTAATAAGGCTATTTCCTCTAAAGCACCATCCTTAGGTAAAAGCGAGATACATCATCAACGTGGAGATTCTGGAGAAAATTTGGCACAGGGTTAGTACTGGGGAACCCCTTTTTTTAATAAATAAATAAATTTCTCAACGAATGTGTATTTTACAAATTTTTAAAAAGTTAGAAACTAAAAATAACAGTTCCCCACCCCCGCCCCCAACAAAAAAAAGAAAAAAGAAAAAAGAAATGATAACAACAACAAAATGTCCTTTTTTACCAACCAAAAAAAAAGTTTCCATCTTTTAACCCCAAAAAAAAAAAAAAATACTAGAATTATGTTTCTCCTTTCTAGTATCTTTCTCTCTTAGTACTGGTGGAGGCAAATAGGTAAAATATTAAATTTAGCAACTAAATATTAAAAAAGTGGAACAAAAGGCTAATGCATCAGTGAAGCAAAAGCCATATATTTTTTTGCTATTAAGCTATAGTGCACAGCCAAGTGGTTGTGCACTACAGCTAAGATGGTAAAAAATAAAAAATAAAATTATTAAAAGATATATTAATTTATTGTATTGGTGGTGGTGGTTTTTTTTTTTAGAAGATGGTGGTTGTTGTTCATTGTAGTAGATGTATTATTTTATTATGTTAAATGCTAAAATAAAACCACTAATGTTGGGTATTTTGTAAAGTATGATGGTAAAATAAATAAAGTAGTTTTTTGTGGTGCTAAATTGATAAATCTTTTGCACCACCATTGTTGATGCTCTAAATTGGTAAACTATGGCAATTGAGTTCAAATGGTGAATTTATAATAAAAACATTTTCCTCTTGGAGATTTTATTTTAATTTTATTTGAGACTAAGCTTTATTAGTTGTTGTTGTTAAGCTTCAAATTACTCATCTTGGTTTAGACTCAAATTAAAATAAGAAAAAAAAAAAGAACTACACCAGGGAGATTTACTAGGGGGTGATAGTACTCAAAAAGCAATTTTATCTTGGATAGTTTTTTTTTTTTTTTTTTCCAATTTGGGACTGAGCTGTTGTTGTTGTTGTTGTTGTTAAGTTTCTAATCATTCATTAATGCTTGATTTTAACTCTAAATGCCAAACGAAATGAAAAAAAAATAACTAAATGGAGAATATTTAAAGTTAGGGAGGCATAATACTCAAAAGAAGAAGAAGAAGATATATAAATATATATATATATATATATATATATATATAATTATGATGAATTTTTGCCTTGTACATTTTGATTGCAAGGTAAGCAATTTGTGTATACTCATTAAAATTTGTAAAAATGATAAGGATTGTGTATACTCATTATCGTGTGTGTATGTATGTATATGTTTTAATTTTTTCTCTACTTTTAATTTAAGGGCATGTAGCAAATCCAACTATCTGCTAAAATCAATCCAATCCAATGAGTTTGGTCAATTTTTAGGGGTTGGTGAGTTGGGTTGGGTTGCCTTTTTTTTTAAGTAGGTTAGGTTGGGCGCCTATCAATAGATTCACAAATCCGTTTAACCCATTCCGACTCGTTTATATTTAATATGTATATTAATATAAATTATATGGGTTTTTTACTTACCTTTTGCCCCTATCCCTTAATAAAAAATTAAACCCTAACCTATTTTCTCATTTCTTTTCAATATAAGATTATTTGTGTGGGTTTAATGCAATAATCAAATAGTTTGTGTAGGGGTTGGTACTATGCTAAGGTATGTAAGGTTATAAATTTGTCATTATTTGTGTTGGTCTTGTGTTACGGTCAGGTTTGATTTGTGTATCAAACCAACACAAATAAGGTTATAAATCTATAGTTATTTGTCTTATTATCTTATAAATATGTTGTTTAATACTTAGTTTTTTTTTTTTTTTTTTTAAAAATACTATCCAACCTAATGCAGCTTGTTCCATGTGGGTTGGGTTAGGTATTTTTTCAACCTAACCATGATGAGTTGAATTGAAAAAATCCCTTATCTTAACTTGTGCACACTCCTAGATGTATCAATATGCAATGTGGTCCCCAAACTTTGACTTCACTCTAGTGAAAGAGATTCATTTTAGGTTAAAATGAATAAGGAGTGCTCCATTATCAACATTTTCACTATACTTTTACAACAAATCTTAGATGATAAGTTGCTACTGTTTCAAATTTGAACTCACCATTAAAATATCAATAACAAATAGTAACAACTAAAAACCTATTACTTTTTTTTTTTTTTTTTTGGTTAAAAATTTTATAAAAATATTGTTAGTGACCTTGTTAGGAATGTTGAATGCATATGGATAATAATTGTTCCATGGAGATTTAGTTAGTTAGTTATAATTCCAAGCATGTTAATCACATTTAACACACGTTGGAATTATTAATGCATATGGGGAATAATAGGACCATTATAATAAGGCCATGTGAGCTAGTAGAATAATTTTATGGTTCTGTAAATACCTACTTATAATCATATTTCTATCATTGAAGAATAAACCAACTTATTGCTTAATGCATCTCTTTCTTAATCTCTTTCTTTTTCTATGGAGGGTGACTATCTCAAATTAAGTCTATTTTCCTACAGTTCTCCTATAATTTCTATCAATCCCCATTAAGAACCACCGGTTTTGGGGTTCCTAATAGACCCAATACTAAAACCCTTTTTGTTTACCTGCTGTAGTGGGCCTTTTTTACAATGTTGGGCTGGGTTGCTTCCTGTGGTATTAGGCCCAAATGTTCTGAGTAAGGGAGTCGGGACTGGTCCAACTACAACTCACTTTGGTTCGGCTTGTGCACAAACTATGCCCCATTTGTCAGGCTTTGATCACAGGCTCATGGCAGGCAGAGTTGCTACGGGTAAGTTATGGCAGACAAATATGATAAAGACAATACAAGAAATAGTAGACAAAATGAATAAAAGGGAGCGACAAGCGGCACCCAGTAGGCTGAAAGTAGAGAAATAAATGAGGAATAATAATAATGGGGTTATTGAATTAAAGAGGGGAAAATCGGTCTGCCATGCCAAGTAATGCTGCAGAGCTGAAACCAAGAAGGTAAACCACTTCCTCAATGCGACTAATCTTCCAGGGGAAAGATATTAATTGCTTTGAGGGAATGGGCTTGAATGGTTTATGTTTAATAGGGATCCTCTGTCTTTTTTGATAGAGAGCAGGGCTTTAGAGGGAGAGAGGAGATTAACCTATTGGTGCATGCTTGTCATTCTATACTCTCTATTCTCTATCCTTTCTAGTTTTTCCTTTCTTTCCTTTTTTCCTTCCTTTTCTTTCTCAGTGTTTTCTTATTTTGTTGCGATACTCTCCTAGAGGTTGCTATTACAGGCCCCTTTTTATAGTGCTTGTTGTGACCAGATTTTACTATTTTAGCCTTTAACAACCTTTGTCTAGTTTGGGTGTCCTTGTCGATCACTTACTGGTTTGCCAGTCACTCAACCACCATCACTTACCTGTGCTGGCCGTGACACCGAACAAAGAAGGTTATTTTGTTTGTTTACCTGCCGTGCTAAAGTGTGAGTGTTCTCTCTCTCTTCCTATCCCTAATGGCATGCACCTAGTGGTCCCAGCTCATCCTTACTTCCTTTAGGTGGTATGTCATCTTAGCAGGATGTATCCCCCAAAAGAGCCTGAGTAGGAACACCAAAATAAGTTTTCCCCTCTCCCCACCGCCAGACCATGCCCTCTTACCTCTGACCCATGACCTTACCACCTCTTGTATTGGGTAGGTACAGGCTGATGATGTTTGGGCCTTGAGCGTGCTTTACTTCCATATATATCCAAAATCTACCTGCTGTTCATGCGTCCGCCGTGGTCTGGAGACTTGTCTGCACATCCTACCGTCCATCCTTGGCTTCTTATGGCGTGAACCGTTTTCTGGCTTCTCATTCTTTAAAGCCTACTCCTTTCAGGGCTGGGCTTTTGCTTGGCCGTGGGCTTTTCCTTCTTCGGCCCACTCTCTTACTCTTTTCTGCAATCTTTACGTGTCCTGCTGTACTGCTCTGCCATTCCTGTTGTGGCGTTATTTGACCCAAGCTTGCTGGGCCTCTTTGGGCTTGTTGCTTATTCTTCCCTCAATGACTTAGTATTATCATTTGAGCTTTTTTGGTTACGTTGGGCATCCTTAGTCCATTTACTTTCCTTGGGCCCTTTTGGCCATTTTCCTATCTCTCCATTCCCATGGGTTTTTACTAACTCCTTCGGGCTTCCCTGACCCAATTACCTTATCCTTCATCCTTGGGGTTCATGGACTTTCCATCAACCCCTTACTTTCTTTACTTTCATTACTTCGAACTTGTTGTGGCCCATTCTTACTTTTCTACATCACATACTGCCCATGAGTTTGCTTCTTCTTTCTTTCCGGGCTCCTTTAGGCCCATCTACTTATTCAAGGCCCATTTGTTTATTTCATGGGCCTGCAATCCATTATTCCTGTCATTTGGGCTTAATGGTTTTTCTATCTACTTACTAACTCTTTTCTGCCCTTGTTGTTGGGCTTCTTCTTTCTATTGGACTTCCAAAAATGATCATCAACACCTGCTTCTCGAAGAAAAAAAAAAACCTTTTATTTGTTGAAAACAAAAATTTAAAACCTCACCCCCACGGTCCCACCCAAACAACAACCAAAAACCAAATTATACTGGACTGGAGCCACAAATGTTGGTCAATCTAGGAATCCAATGCATTAAATGTGAAGTTGTGAACGCATTGTGCAACATGAGTGTCCACTCTCCATTATTTGGAGGGTAAAAATGTGAAAGCGTAGAAAATGAGGAAGTGATGAAGAGTAGAGAGATATAAGATATTTTAATTTTCTCCAATTTTGCTTAGTTAAAGCTGTAAAAAAGTGGTGGAATATAAAACTCATTTAAATTTTTTTTAATGGAAAAAGAAACGGATTTATTTAGTTGAAGAAAAAAAAGCGAAAAGATGGAAAATATAATTTGTATGAATTTACTCTTATGCATCAATTGCATGGTATATAAAAAATAATTAGATACATTATTAAAGTGACACAATACAATAATTACTTTATTTTAACTTATTTCTCAATTTATTTTTATATATTTTATATAAAGAATGTGATTAATTAAATTGGTTCAAATAAAATATTAAAAAATGAAGGGAAAAAAAATCCCAAATATAAAAAATGTTGGTATTGTTTCTCTAAAATAAAAATAAATAAATAAATAAAACATTGGTATATGCTCACGTAAATTTTGGATAAAGATAAGATCTCTCTTTTCTTTCCCATTTAAACAATACAAAAAATCACTTTTTTTCCGTCCCCCCTCAAATCACTCCAATTAAACGAGCTCTAAAGGAATTTTCTCCTTTTGCCACCCCTTGACTAAGGGTGTCTATCAAACCTACCAACCCGACAAAATTAACCCATACAAATTCAGCTTGACCAGCTCAAGCCAACTCAACACCTCGGGTTAGTGGATTTATTTGGATTGTAATTTTATTTTAAGGCTCAAGTTAAGCTGAGTTCGAATTGATCATTTTTCCAACTCATTTGACCCAATCCAAACCACCATATATATTAGTTTCTTTTATTATCCTTACATTAAATTTTTTTTTGATTAATTTATTTTGGTATTTTTTAGAATTAATTTTGATGATTTTGAAATTTGGAAAATAATTTAGGCATGTCATGTGAGTTATTATGATTTATTGAGAAACAAACACTTAAATAGTTTATGAAAGTCCAAATTTTTTTATAATACATGAAAAATGTAACTACAAGTGCACAACCCATTGACCCAACCCTTATAAGTTGGGTTCAATCGATTTCTATACATGTAATGAGTTGGATTGAGTTGAGTTGGGAACTTTTCAACCTAAGAAGGATGGGTTGGGTTGAAAAACACCAACCCAACCCATGCACTCCCACTCCCGTCCACCATCAAGTTAATAATATTGATACTTGATGCGGACACGTTTTCTGCGCTTGGCAAGAAGTCCAAACATAATTGGAATAATTTTTTTAAAAAAGTCCAAACATAGTTTTTGCAATAAGAATATAGCAGAGCGTTCTTATCTAAAATGGTCCTTGATTTCTTAGCATTGGTTCATCTAAAAAAAGATAATAATAATAAAACGCTCCTTGATTTCTCATCCATAAGCTCTTTTCATTTTTATTTTTATTTTTCAACACATCATGAACTCATATGTGTGAACACTAGATGCCTGAATGAAAGACTGCCATAATATAAAAGAATTGAAAACTGGATGTGCTCCGAGAGAAAATCAAATAACCATGAGAACATAAAATCAAACTATTCTATCAACAACATTTAGATAGGCTAAAATGAGCTTACTTTACCTATTTAACAATACTTACAAGACAAACTGACACTTCTTCCACCATCACCCTTGACAAGAATGATCACAGGCACTCCCACAAGTAGTATGTTAAGTACGTTGACCAAAATTTTAACTTAAGGAATTCGGGGTGAACGCCTTTTGAATGAATTCCAAGAAGTGCTGCGAGTAGAATGTAAAATTTTAACTTATGGAATTTGGGGGGAAAACCTTTTGAATGAATTCCAAGAAGCGCTGCGAGTAGAATGTAGGGTCTACGGCAGAGATGGACAAGGAATCAAACTGAAGAGATTTATATGCATGTTCAATCTTCTTACTCATGTTGTAATCTTGCAAAATATCAATGATACCAAGGTACAACATCATATGCCTCATGAAATATTTTGCTTTCGTCTTTCCCTGGAATCAGCTCTGCCCTTGCTGGCATGTTCACACCAAGCTGGATTTGGAGCCTGCTAAAAAAGTTGCAAAGAAAATTAGAACTCCAATGCTTCAGACATACAGTAGTAGGCATTGTACAAAAAAGCCTTCTCTCATTCTCCTATGTACTTGAGATGCCTAAATCTTTAAATTAAAGACATTCTAAAATAGATCATCTTTCTTGTGATAGCATGGACCAAGCTTGCAAATATTATACAAAGTCAACTGTCTAGAGCTCTAGGGCATTCCAAATTTTCTTCGAGGGTTCGTTTTATATAACTTATATGAGTTCATCTACAATACTGGCCAAACAGCAAAGAAAGATTTGCATGTGACATATTGGTCACTTGCCCAAAAATAAAAGACCCATTAGCTGCGATGACAACATGCTTTAGGCATTCCATGAAATCATACCTTGCTGTACCAGGCAAAGAAGATCGACTTCCTCATCACCAGCAGCTGATGCTCGTAATCGGCTACCCCTGATGTGAGGGCCCACAACAACACTATTATCATCTGTTCCACGGGGGACCAAAACAAGGCTTTGTGGGTAATTAAAGATCCCATTCTCTAGAGGGTCTGAATTGAAACATAACCACCATATTAGTCTTCTATATTAATGAACAGTGCAGCTATGCAAGTTATAGACAACTGATGATGACCAGGTTAAATCAGAATTAGTGGGTGCTACAAGTCTAATGGGTGTGGATCATGTACCACGTGCAAAATATAAAGTTCAAATCCTCACTGGTAAATGAAGTTAAAGTGAAATAGAAATTAAAACAGAAAAAAAACCCTTGTGTCAACACACATAAAAATAACCAAGAAGGACAAAAACCAATTTGCTGTCAATGTTAAATAAGGAGGGTCCTAAGTTTTCAAATTGGGACTTAGCCTATTTACTTGGGTGTTGTGTAGCCTTCAACAAATAAACTGCCAATCCCATGAGAAATATGAAAAATGGGACTTCCTAAAATACCACTATTACTGGATTACATGGGCTAAATTAAGACCATAAAACAATACTCAAATCTGTCGGTTTATTTTCAGTTCAAAATAGCTCAAAGAAAACCTTTCTCATTACTTATTACTTCACTGCATATACATCGCATTACCTACACACTAACCCCAGACACCACTTACCAAAAAGGTTAACTGCTGACACTAGCTTCTGTCATAAATTTCCTACATACTCTCATGTTTTTACACATTTTGTTTCCAATTGATCTTCTAACCATAAAAAGACACCAGACAACTGAATCAATATTCTTCCTAAAATTTCATGAACGGATTATGGTGGAGCACCAATTTTGAACATAAGCCGCACCTTCTTCTGCAAGCATTGCCAATCCATCTGCCGTTATACCTTGGTAGAACATAAGAGAGCGCAGGTGTTGAGGGGCTTGATAATGCACACCTAACAAAAGGCTGTAATCCATAATGTGTTGTGCTTCCAAAAACTTACTGTCAATCTCAATCTGGCTGCATACAAAAAAAAGTCACATAAATAGGAAAGTGCTGTCAATATCTGTTGTAACAATAAGAAATACAGCCAGCATGAGATGAATGCCACAATTCAAATCCTATCATTTAAAACAACAAAATTAGGGGTAAAATCAGCAGTTGAGGATATGAACTTTTACATTTGAAGCTTGATACTTGTGTGCCAGCTAAAACCAACTTTTGCTTGTTATTAGGCAAGAGATTATACAATTTGGAACTTCAAAAATTTTCACACAAATATGGCAGCCACACAAATTATTACAGTCAAATTTCTATGGATAAAAAAATTATTCACTTGGGATCTTCATATATTCATTTACCACATTGGGTAAAGATTACCAATTTACAACCTTGGATATGTTAACCCCCAAGTAGGAAAGGAAATTACATGGCAGCTATGAAAGTACAACTTACTTCAATAAAGCCTCTCGCCAAGAAGGTTCCAAATAATATTGATAGTTTAGATCCAAATCTTTGAGTATTGTGTTCTCATCAATTTCAACCTTGTCTGCCGAACGTCCAAGGGATGAACCTTTCAAATCATATCTTCGATGGATCCTCAACTCCGTGCAGAACATATTTCCCATTACTACAAAGTGAAACTGCAAGGTAGGAAATAAACTACAAATATTAGCTTCTTGTGAATAGAAGGCACCTCACACTCTTGCAGAAGGCTTAATGAAGCAAAGCATGATACAAATCATAGCACAGTCAGATCTAAAACACAGTACTATGGGCCTACGGCTCAGAAAATTTCAATGAAGTTCAAACCTTTATCATAAATATTAAGAAGTAACAAATAATGGCTATGACATTGAAATACATGGAAAAATACCTCTAGAACAGATGAGTGCTTCATTGTGCTGCTTACCTTTTGACCACTAGAAGGTATGATTCTGTGAAGGCCAAAAAAATTTGTAATAAGCATGTTTTCATATGTCCTCACATGATAATGATAATCTGGAAGCATTCTTAGAAGAACCTATACATCAAAACTCTAGTCAGTAGAATTTAGAGGTATATGATGAGAAAGAGAACATATATAAAACTTCAATTATAGCAGACGTATCATGGTTCAGATTCTTCAGAACTACATTCCTGGTTGAGTATGGAGTTCTTTTACATGATTCATAGGCACACAAAAATAGGTCCTATAAGCTCCTGAAATTTAAAGTCGAATTAATTACACAAGCTCTCTTTTAGTATATTGGAACCATGTTAATCATTTTTTTTCTTTTTTTTTTGATAACGTATGGAAACTTTCTAAAGAAGAGACCTTTGGACTCGCCTCTAGCCTTTGGAACCATGTCGATCATGCATTGGAAGTGTCAACACATGCTGATTTTTTCTAAGAACTGTGACAATAAAACACAAAAGAGAAAATATATATATCCCAAGGTGACTTATTTATGTATGAATAACAAAGAAATACAAAAAATCCCAGAGGTTTCCTTTTCGGACATCTTTGTTATTCACACATAAATAAGTCACCTTGGTCCCCCCCGCCCTTCTCAATCGATTAGTACAATTGTTTGAAAGCACTAATGGTTGCACAATCCATCTAAACAGGAAATACATAAATATATCTATCTATCTATCTATCTATCTATCTATAATTATATAAAAAAAATAAAACTAGGAGGCAACTAGTGCTAACTCTTAACACTTCCAAAATAATAAAGAGACACAAGGTCAAACAAAAGAAATGGAGAGACCATCCAAACAGCTAAAGAGACTAAATGTAGAATTTATGAAGTGAATGGGCCATTCAGTCCCTCCAAAACTCAATTTTGATTTCATGCAAGCCTATACTCCAGTAGCATCTGCAGCCTCACTGGTTACAATAAACCCACAACAAGGAGGGCTACATAAGTGAAAGATGGATGCCATGAAATTTGAGGGTGGCATTGCACTTCCTCCATCGAATATCATCCCTTGGTCCAGCAAAAATAAATGCTGTGATTTGTAAGCCAATGTATGAATTTCTGTAAATGAAAAGAATTTTAATGAATCAAAATGATTGTCTTTGTAAAATGGTTAACAAGATCAAGTGACACACGTGAATGTTGAGTATTTCCGGAAAACTGTTAGGTTTATTTTGACCCATTAAAATATGATCATTTTGCAATTTTCATCTACTGTGGAACATCAGGAGCAACATGTGAACATGTGTTACCGATATAATTCAAAATTGATGGAGCAATTTCAGGAAAGGCATAAAAATTACTCCCATGTTCAAAATTTAGTCCTTGTAATCAATAAGCAAACCATTATTGACCACATCCATCAGCAGTTAAGGAAAAATGGCATAAATTGATGTCCTTTGGGCTGACAAATAGAATTAAATTTCCTTAATTCATGCTCTCCTAAGTTTCACAGATATCCCTAAGCCTATGATATAGGTTTCTGATCAAAGACATTATATAAAAGAAAGAACTATGAATATTTTTGGTAAAAGAGGGAAACAATAATATGTTGGCAAAGAAAGTTTATGGCTATCAAGATATCAGAAATCATTTAACAAGAAATAAAATTCATATCTCACCAAGAAACATGCATCATAGATAAATGACTATCACGAAATCAAAAATCCAGAAATTGCAAAACAAGAAGTTAATTCCCTTAATGTTTTATCCAAGGAATGGACAAGCCTTTACTTCAGATTTCCTCAAAGTCTTAATCATGAATCGATCATCTTGGGACAGGAAAAAAACACTCCCACTTTTCCCAGGAGAAGAAAGTTCCCTCAGAGCATCATTCCCACAAATGGACATCATGTAATCAGCAGTTGAACAATTCCCTTAAATTCCTACATTGAATTTTCATCAGGAGATGTATATCAACATCATTTTTTTTTTCCACTGATGAAAATCAACAGCGCGAAAAGATAAAAAGAGGCTCCCCTGCTGGGGAGAGGCAGTATAAGATCAACACAGACATCAAAAGGAATTAGCTACCAGCAATTATATTTACAAGGAAGGGGTTTTCCAATTTTGTTCTTTTATCCAAAGAATAAGGACACATGATTATGATCTGCATATACATTTTCTAGCAACTCATTGACTTATAAAATCATAGAGTAACCTCCAAAATAAATGATGATAAGCACAAAGTCAAGAATTCAAATATTCCTAGATTAATAATGACATGATTCGGATGTACAATCTGGATGGTGTGTCAGCATCCTATAAAAGTGCTCATAGAGTTGAAACAAAAGCATCATAGCTGCCTTCATGCTACAATTCATTCACGATTAAGCCTTGGGACTTTTAAAAGAAAAAAGAAAAAAAGTGTTGAGACTAGACACAAGGACAGTATCAATGAAACATGATTTTAAGATAAACATATCTTCTGCCTTTAGATGTATACTAGGCTTAAATGGCATATGCAAGCGAGACAAGATTAATATATGGTTTCTATTCTAGTACGCAATTGGCATATGAGTTTTAGTAATCCAATTAAAACTGTGAATGAGAAATTAAGTTCACATCACAAAACAAACCTGAATTCGTTGGGGATGCTTCCCAGTCCAGTCCAACACAGATGGCTTCATAACGTAGCCCGCTAGTTTTTGCTCCACGCAGTAATTTATTAAAAACTGCCTCACATCTTCTATGCTTTTCTTGCAAAAACTGATTACAATAATAAAATTTCTTTAAAATTTGAATTCAAAACACATAATCTGATTGAACTACCATAATGTGTAAATAATAATAATAAAGAAATCTGAAAATTAATTAACATAACAATAGTAAATACCAAAAGTATAAACAACTATGGTTTCTGATTTCTTTGAAAATTAATATCTAAGACAATAAATCAACAACAAAATTTATAATTAAAAAAAGTACCATCTTTGGTTGAGGGTCGTGCTCGTGCAACTGCAAAGGACACAAAGGGTTGAAGAGCATGATGGAGCTGTGTGTGTGAGTGGAGAGAGAGAGAGAGAAGGGCCTCAATATATATATATATATATATATATATATATATAAACGATGGAATCAGCTTATAGCTTTGGAGCCTAGCGGCTCCAAGTAAACATTGTTTATATATATATATAAATATATATATATATAGACCCATTAAATTAACCTAGCTACAAGAGTTCACGAACAAAAACAAAAACAAAAACTTACAAATACAAGCGCTCCAATTAGGCTATAGCGATCTGAGCTCCTCAACCATTTTGTCCTCCACAGAGAATCAGAAGGTACACTTGATTTACAATTTTGTTCTATTATTTTCCAAAGACAGTTTAATATTCATTGTTTACCTATAAATCCCAAAAATTGGTTATTTAATTTACTCTAAATTTCGTTTCTTGATCTTTTCATAATATTTTTTTCTATCGATTTGGTTGCGCTTGTTTACGTGCTTTCTCCTAGATTTTTTTATTTTGCAATACTTATTTAGATTCTAATAACCAAGGGATTTATTTGTTGGTAATCGATTTTGTTTTAGAGCCAAAAACCATTAGTCAATATTTAGAGCGTTAAGGGTTATAAATATTATTAATTGCCATAGTATTTATTTTGCTTCTTGGATACAATGATTCTATTGATCCCTTCAGTTTTATTTTTTATTTTAAGAATTCTGTTTTATGGGAAATTATTATGTACTCTCGGAGTATCATAAATGTGTACTCTTTCCTCTCACATGAATGGTGGGTCCTATTAATTAAATTCATAGTGGGACTCACCATCCATATGAGAGGAGGGAGTAAGCATTTATGGTAATCCAGAAGTACCTAATAATTTTCCCGGTTTTATATGATATTCCTTGAATTGTCTTTCTGTTTTATATTTTTTTACATATCTGTCCTTAAATTATCAATGTTACGGATTGGTTGTGCTTGATTGAACTTCGAAAGTATTTGAAATTTGCTTATATTCGATTCATTAGGTTTCCTTCCTAGAAGCCGAACTCTAAATTAGGTACTATATAATTTTTTTTTTTTTTTTTAAAAAAAAACAATAGATTAGGTATAATGAAAAGATTACTGTATTAGCACTTTAAAGATCAATATGACAATATTGTTTAACATGAATATTGTTATTCTCACAAACAATTCGGTTTTTTTTCTTTTTTTTTTTTCAATTAATTAAGTTTGAGAATTTGGAAAAAAGTTTAAAAGCTTAGTACGACATGACTTGTAATTCCAAGAAATAAAGCTTCCAATCCTTGAGTATAAATTACTGTTTGCCAAAATATACTTTGATTATTTTTAGTCTACCGTATAGTATGAGAATGATGGGTGATTGTTTATTTATGTTTTCATTGAACTCGAGTTTTTCATATTGTAATTTGCCTAATTGTTTTTCTCTCCCTTATACTCAGAGGCTTGAAAATGGAAGTTACGAATTTTTCTCCTATTATTCCACAACCATATCCTTGGCTTATAATTTGTGATGGGAAAAATCAAGAAAGACAAACTTTGGTTAACATATCGGACAATCATTTTAAGTCAATGACAATTCCTAAGATGCGTAATAAATCAATATGCACTAGCACAAAGGAATGGTTGGTGTTGAAAGATCTTGAGGATCTTTGCCTTTTGAATCTTACTTCTAAAGAGGTGGTGCAGCTCCCACGTTTGGAATCTACTATTAGAACGGATATTTGTATTCTATCGTCATCAGAAAGTGAATCTATCCATGATTGTCATGTAATGTTCATCGATGGTTTGACATTCTATTTTTGTCAACCAGGAGATAAGAAATTTAGTGAACAAGTGTTTGAATTCGATTTGGAAGATAGGTTGATATGGATACCTACAGCTACAATGTTTAGAGGGAAGGTTTACTTTTTGACAATTGTTTCAGAAGGACCTAATGAATTGTTTACCACTGAAGTTGTGAATTCAAGTCTTCATTTTACAAAATTTACAAGCAAAAACCTTCCTATGTTGTTACCTCCAGAAATAGTTGATTATCTTGTAGAATCAAGTGGTGAGCTCTTATTTAATCAAAAGATGAGGGGTGGATGGAATTTTAACAAGATTCTTGGTTTTTCCATTTTTCGAATGGATTTTTCAAGTCAAATGTGGGTGCAAGTGAACAACATAAGAGGGCAAACTATCTTTCTTTTTCAGCCTTATGGTTTAAAACATAAGGCTATATCTTGCTTTGCAAGAGAAAAGGGAATAAGAAAAAACTCAATCTATTTTACAAAGTGTTCTGATAGGTATATTTATATTTTTGACCTAGAAGATCATAGTATTTCGAAGTCATTATCTTGTCCCATTGTAAGCAAACATAATTCAAGATTTGATTGGGTTATGATTCCTTAAAAAAAATCATAAAATTAATGTCAGCAACTTATGTTCTAGTTCTGCTCAAGTTGGTCATTAATTATGAGGATTTCGAGGATACTCTTATTTGTTGCTGATATTGATTTTTACGAGAAGAAAATCCAAACTTGGAACAATTAGTGCTTCATCCTCCATGTCCCCTCATTTTGTATTGAACAATTGGTGCATGTGTGATATTGTTATGTTAATTAGAATCGGTTTTTATTTATTTATTTCTATTTTACAATTGTTGATTGGAATAAGTCTGGTGGTGCAAACCTGTAACATGCGGCCTTTCAATGTAATTGCCAACTTCATTTTCTTTGTTCTTGAATATATGTGTGCACTAGGTTTTTTTGGTCATATTTATGTATATCTTATAACCAAAAGATGGCAGGAATAGAGGGCATTTAATCGCATCCAACTATTTAATAGTTATTATAGCACAACCATTTCGAAGGAGAATGAGGCATATGGTTCAACCGCTATCTCTCTTTACTTGGTTTACCACAAAGATTATCAATAACTCCAATAATTGTAAATTCGGACAAAGTATAGTTACAAAATTGGATGTATCCTAAGTCTACAACCTTACTTAATATCTTTTTATTGGTGGTAAATTTTGATAAATCTATTATTGGATTACATTTTTTTTTTAGATCCTCCATGCTTGCAAAATTTCTAGAAAATTAAAGATCAATAGCTATGTCATTAATAAATTGTTTAAATTGCAAATTTTGATAGTTTAAAATTATGCATAAAATATAAGCTTATAGATCATATAGTTATCCGATTGACACAAAATTTGACACATGTATTAGGAGCGTAAAGAATATGCAATTCAACAGTTAGATTTTTAAAATATATAGTAATGTTTATTTTATCGCGTAAGGTTGTTATTATTATTATTATTATTATTATTATTTTAGTTGGAACTATTCATTAACCCATGCGATGCATGGATTAGTTGAACAAAAATTTTAAATTTTAAATTTGCCTAAAGTTGTGAACAGTTGAAAAAATAAATTACAATTTAAGGGGAAAAAAAAATACTAGCATTAATAATGTTAGGTATAAGGATAAGGTTCCAAAATTGTATATTGGGCCTTGGGCTTTGGCCAAGGACGTTGATTGGTCCGAGGACGAATAAACAACTGTGAGGATGCTAAGTTCAGAGTTCTATAATTAACATGCAAGTGGAGAGGTCAAGAAAGGTGGTCTGAGGAGGATTGCCTCCTCGGATGAACGAAGCACCAATCAAATGCATATTCTATCGCTCAAAGTGACCCTACAGGAATCTCCACTGAGAAGGACGTGCATGTTGAACATACTGGAAGAGTGGAAGCTAGGAAATATCTAAGGAAAAACTGTTGTCATCGCATTAAATGTCCTGAAGCTAACTTTCTAGCCGCATTTATGTGGAGAAGACCCCGGAACAGTGCTGCCTTGGCTACCACAACTCACAGAAGGCTTGAAAGGGTGTCTGATGGGACAAGCACATGAGTAGCAGCTTAAATGATCAACAAGTGTAGGATCAAAATTGTCCGAAGGGAACTATATAATGTAAGAGATCCTTCATGGATAGGGGATCGAAAAATTACAAGAGAAACATTGTAACAATCAAGAACCAACTTTGTAATCAAACTTGGCTTGGTCCTTGGCTTGGTCCCGGTTTCAAACAATCCGACCAAATCAAAATCATGAGCTTACTCTACATTTTAAAAAGGGTTATGTTAATAGGTGCTTTGAAGGCATTCATTAACATTTCTCTTTTGAAAAAGCCCACCAAATTTTAACTCATTAACAAAAACTATTTTAACTAATTAACTACAACAAACAAGTTTAGACTAAAACTAAAAAATGCTACCGCTCTCTCACTAAAAAACACAACCACCTCTCTCACTTTCCCGATTTCACCCAAATCCAAAGCACACACCCGTGCCGACAGCCTCCAAAAAAGCTTAATGATTCATTATATGATGTTAGTAAATAACATAAAACAATGCACTGACAGCCTCCAAAAAAGCTTTATGATTCTTTATATGACGTTAGTAAATGACAAAAAACAATGCACTGGATCTATTATTGGATCAATAGTTCTGTTTTGTTTTGTTTTTTGTGTTTTTTTTAAGCTCTTAATCCAAGCAGTGTAGGAAAGCTTTAAAAAACCTCAACCTTTTGTGTCTTTTCTCAAACAAGTGGGTGTTTAAGAAGGCATGTCTCGAAACTGGGGTGCTCTCAAGTAGGCATGCAATAAATGGAAATCGTTAATAAACTAGGATGGGTCATCCATGATTAATGCCGCAATGTCCCAATGAGCTCTTCTAACTCAAATGACAGTTCCATCCCTTATAAGAATATAGCAGATGGTGCAATTGTTGGTTCAAAACCCATTAGGTATATGTGTTGTAAGGACCTGTTTTGCAGTCCAAGCCCAAGGTGTATGATCTTGGCCCAGTGAGCCTAGTACAATGAATTTGTAGAGAGTGGGTCAAAGAACTAGACCTTAGTGAGTTGGACAACAGCTAGTACTGAATCAAATGACAATAAAACACAAATAAGAGATTCTTATGTCAATGGACTTACAGTCCGAGGAGGTCTCACTTTTATAAATTGATCGCAATTGGGTACAAGTACAATTTAGATTGCTACAATGTTCTCTCTCTATTTTTCCGATCCTGTCCTCATGGAGGGTCTCTTACATTATATCTTGACCCTACACTTGTTGATCATTTAGGACCTTACTTGAGTGACTGTCCCATCGGACACCCTCTTTAATTTTCTGTGAGTTGTGGTAGCCAAGACAGCACTGTTCAAGGGTCTCTTCAACATAAATGCGACCAAAAAAGTAGCTGTAGTGCATTTAATGCAGTGGTAGCAGTTTTCCCTTAGATATTTTTGAGTTCCCATCTCTTTTGTATGCTTACAATGCACGTCCTTATCACTGGAGCTTCCCGGAAGGTCACCCTGATTAGTGAAATGTATATTTGAACCGGATTTATCATGTCCGAGGAGAAAATTCCTCCTCGGACCATCTTTAACTCATTTTTTGCTTTCAATACTCTAAATTTGTATCGCCCATAGTTATTTATTCCTCCTTGAACGACTCATGTCCTTGGCCAAGGCCAAAGGCCCAATGGATGATTTGGGCCTTTAACCCCACATTAGCCCCTTAAAACTCCAGTTTTTCCCTTTCATCCGAGGAGAAAAGTGGGGTTTTGAATTTTGAAAGTTAATTCTACTTAATTTTCAGATTTATACGCGTGGGGGTGCCATTTCACGCGCCCCATAACTGCTACTGACGCTTCGGAGTCCGCGAGGCATCTTTAATTGCTCCGGGCGGCGCTCTGCTCCTCACATCCAACGGTGAGGCGCAGATCCTACGGTGGACAATTCTTATAGAACTTTGAGCGGGATAACTCCCATACATTTTCATTCTCTATATAAAACCTCGAGCGAGCCCATTTTCCTTTTACTTTACCAATCTTCAAGTTCTCCAGAGTTCCTAAGCATTCTTAGTCTAACTCACCAAACTCTCTAAGCTTCCAAACTTCACCACCCTCTTTTCTTCAAGAGATCCTTCAAAATTTTTCTAAAGGTTTCAGGGACTAATACACATCTTAGTTCTCGTAAGTTTTTATTTCTTTAAAACTTTTCTTTTTTCTCCTCAGCCTTCCGGTTCTTATTTCTTCATTTACCAGTTTCAGTTGTTTCCCTTTAGCCTGTCTAGATGGGTAGATTTAAGCATTTAGTAGACTCCCCTGCCAAAATAGGGTCTTTAAGGTTAGATATCACATACCACAAGGAGTCACCCTCTGATACTGTTCTCCAGAAAAAATAGTAACACATAGAGAAAAGGGGGAAGTCATCATCCCTATGATAGCTTTCATAGAAGGGGGGATGACTCTTCCTATAGGTAGGATAACACGGGTCTACCTCTTCAACCATAGGATATACCCCAACCAGTGCGCACCCAACCTCTTTAGGGTCTTAGGTTGCGTTGATGCTCTCAACGAGTATCTGGGCTTGGGGCTCACCTGGCAAGATGTGGTCCACATGTACGAGTGTCATTCCCTTAAAAATGCTGGATTTTACCTCAAGTCCCGATCTGATATTGTTAGGCTCATCTCGTGCCTCCCCAAATCTAATAAGGGGATGAAAGACGACTACCTGATTGCTTTGATAGCCTTCATTGCCCAGTCTGAGAGGGAGAGCCAAGTGGAATACCTTAGAGTTAGGTTCCTTAACAAGAAATTTAGATTCTTTAACCCTAACCATGTCATTATTTTCCTTTTATTTTACTTTCTTTTGATGATGGGTCTTAACTTTCTAACCATGTTTTGCTCCTCGGCCACTTTTGCAGACAAAAATCATGTAGCGCCCTGGCTCAGTTTTACTAACGTCGCAACTCTCAATTATTTGCTGAGGTCTGAGATTTTCGTAAGTGAGGATAGACAGCTACGAGCCGTCCATCTGATGTCAATGGACTTACAGTTCGAAGAGGTCTCACTTTTATAAATTGATCGCAATTGGGTACAAGTACAATTTAGATCGCTACAATATTCCCTCTCTATTTTTCCGATTCTTTCCTCATGGAGGGTCTCTTACATTATATAGCACCCTTTGGACCATTTTAACCCTACACTTGTTGATCATTTAGGACCTTACTTGAGTGTCTGTCCCATCAGACACCTCTTTGGTTTTCTGTGAGTTGTGGTAGCCAAAGCAGCACAGTTCAGGGATCTCCTCAACATAAATGCGGCCAGAAAAGTAGTTGTAGTGCATTCAATGCGGTGGTAGCAGCTTTCCCTTAGATATTTTTGAGTTCCCATCTCCTTTGTATACTTACGATGCACGTCCTTATCACTGGAGTTTCCTAGAAGGTCACCCTGATTAATGAAATGTATATTTGAACCGGATTTATCATGTCCGAGGAGAAAATTCCTCCTCGGACCATCTTTAACTCATTTTTTGCTTACAATACTCTAAATTTGTATCACTCATAGTTGTTTATTCCTCCTCAGACGACTCATGTCCTCGGCCAAGGCCAAAGGCCCAATAGATGATTTGGGCCTTCAACCCCACATGTGTAATTTAGTAATTAAAAATATATTTATTTAATTGAGTGAAATGCATTCTCTTGATTAATTGCTCCTACCGTTACTCAATATATTCCATCAAATTAAAAAATGGTAGTAAAATTATCATTTTATAGAAAATTGTGCGTAATTTCTCCCAATAAGTGACCATATGGATTCTTCTCATGTCCAAATGAATTCAACAATCCATTACGGATTTTTATTACAAAGATTTTATTTGGTTTCGTGATGATCATATTTTTCAAAAGAAAATATGCAATATAACCATTTCTAATAATTATACGAAAAATAAAAAACAAAAAGGAAAGAAAAAGAACTCATCAAAAATAATGTTGAAACTCGAAGACAATAGGTTGCATAGTTCACGAATGAACTCATTTACGGTACAATAATTAAATTAAAAAAAAAAAAAAAAAAAAAAACTAGACAATAGATATAATCAACGCATACAAAAATTAAACTAAACTTCAAACTTGTGATGTACTTTCCATCTAGCATAAGCTTCATCAGCCTCTACCTCTCACCATTTAAATCCTTCATCCAAATCTATGCAAATGGGTGTAGTCCAAGTGCAATTAGTTAGTTCTTTTCCGAGAGATGTATTCCTACTTGAATAATCACTAAAACAGGAGTGGTACTTATTAGTTTCGAGAGAGTAGAATATGTTATTGTTATCTAGAACATTTGGCAAATAAATCTTGTTACTCATATCTTTTGCTGCAACCAATTCTGAAAAAGAACCCCCGGAACTAACATATAGCATCTTATTTTCAATATTTGTCACTTTATGCCATTCCATCCTTGGCCCAAACGAGAGATTCACTGAGTAAATCTGAATACTTGGCTCAATTTCGTGGAGCTCAAACACTGCAAAAAGCTTTCCATCACTTTCCAATAAATAACTATTTTTAAGTGAATTATCTAAGTGTTTAGGAGGAATAATAGGGGGAAGATATTTCCATCGATATTTGTACTGATTAGGATGGCTCAAGTATTCATGTGGATCAAATACTCCCACTTCAGCTGGAAGATCGTACCCTCGTACACCCAACCAGTAGCAGCGGCCTTTGTATAGTAGGGGATTGCTATCATTAAAAGGTCGAAAATAATCTGTAAATTCACACAAAGTCCAAGCCACTTCACCACGCCTAATGATGATGAATTTCTCTCCAAAAAATATGATTCCAATAACAAAACAATCAATAGAAGTTGGGGGAGACGAAAAACTCATTGATTCACATCTTTTCCAATTAGAATAACTTGGAAGTTCTATTTTAATCCTGTCGAAGGGATGGAAGAAAAAGACATTACCATCTTTTCGAGACAAGAGAAGCCAACCATACTTTGAACAACGGATTGTTGCACCCCACAATTCTGGAGTATCCATTTGATAAATGACATTATCATGCATTGGATGAAAGAATATGCATTTTTGTTTAACCAAAGACATCAAACATGGAGAACGAGAGTATGGGGGATCCAATAATGGTCGAAGTGGACTCATAGGACTACTTAATCGCCATGATTTGCAAATGGCACGAAAAGTATCCAAGTCTCTGAGAATGAGGGGTGCTGAAAATAGACAAAGAAGATGAAATGGAAGCTCAGACCATGGTCTTTCTAACACTTCTTCCTTCTCTTTCTCACGAAAAACATCTAATGACAACTCAGAACATGATCCATGAAGCTCTTCTTCATTTAGACTAAGAAGATGAAATGGAAGCTCAAATGATAATCCGTCTAGCTCTTCTTCCTTCTTCTTCTCTTTCTCTTTCTCTTTCCCTTCCTCTTCCTCTTCCTCTTCCTCTTGCTTGAAAAATTGAACAATATTTTCACTCATATGTTTGGAAGATATATCGTTGCCACTCCCCTCAATACTTCTATTGAGGACGTTGAGGTGCTGTAATGAATATTTTAGAGAGGAAACAAATAAGAAAAATTAGTCTCAAAAGAACAAACAATGAAATAAAGTAATTCTTTACAACTCTAAAATATGAATAGACCACATGAATAATATATATTTAGACTCAAAAAGAGTTCGGCAGTATGACACAATGAAAACAATAATCCTGCTCCTCCTCTTAAAACTGATGATATTATTAGAAATACATTACAAAAAGAGTTTAAACTATTTACTGCATGGCGGAATAATTATTGATATTAAAAAAAAACAATAGTAAATACCAAAAGTATAAACAACTATGGCTTCTGATTTCTTTGAAAAATCAATATCTAAGACAATAAATCAACAACAAAATTTATAATTAAAAAAGAAAAAAGAAAAAAGTACCATCTTTGGTTGAGGGTCGTGCTCGTGCAACTGCAAAGGACACAAAAGGGTTGAAGAGCATGATGGAGCTGTGCGTGTGAGTGGAGAGAGAGAGAAGGGCCTCAATATATATATATATATATATATATATATATATATAAACGATGGAATCAGCTTATAGCTTTGGAGCCTTGGAGGGAGGAGTAGTTTTGGTTGGGGTTGGGGTTGGGTTTTTTATATTGCAACGTTGAGTCGGTTAAGTCCAAATTCCAATACGACTTCAATTAGTAATAGGAAACCTTAATCCCAGTTCTAATTAAGTTAGGATTAGGAAATCCCAATCCTAATTAATCTAGGATTAGGAAATCCCAGCGGCTCCAAGTAAACATCGTTTATATATATAGACCCATTAACCCAGCTACGAGAGTTCACGAACAAAAAGAAAAACTTACAAATACAAGCGCTCCTCAACCACTCCAGTTAGGCTATCAGTGATCTGAGCTCCTCAACCACTTTGTCCTCCACAGAGAATCAGAAGGTACGCATAATTTACAATTTTTTTCTATAAATTTCCAAAAACAGATTAATCTTCATTGTTTACCTTTAAATCCCAAAAATTGGTTAATTAATTTACTTTAAATTTCGTATTTTTGTTCTTTACATAATATTTTATAGTATCGACTTCTTGTTTTCTTGGTTGCGCTTGTTTACATGCTTTCTCCTAGATTTTTTTAATTTTACAATATTTATTTAGATTCTAATAACCAAGGGATTAATTTGTTGGTAGTAGATTTTGTTTTGGAGCCAAAAACCATTAGTCAATATTTGAAGCGCTAAGGGTTATAAATATTATTTATTGGCATAGTTTTTATTTTGCTTCTTGGAAACAGTGATTCTATTGATCCCTTCAGTTTTATTTTTTATTTTATGAATTCTGTTTTATATGATATTCCTTGGATTGTCTTTCTGTTTTACATTTTTTTACGGATTTGTCCTTAAATTATCAATGTGACGGATTGGTTGCGCTTGATTGAACTTTGAAAGTATTTGAAATTTGCTTATATTCGATTCATTAGGTTTCCTTCCTAGAAGCCAAACTCTAAATTAGGTACTTATATATAATTAAAAAAAAAAAAAAAAAAAAAAAACACTAGATTAGGTATAATGAAAAGATTACCGTATTAGCATTTTAAAGATCAATATGACAATATTGTTTAACATGAATATTGTTATTCTCACAAACAATTCGTTTTTTTTTTTTTTTTTCAATTAATTAAGTTTGAGCATTTGGAATATAAAAAAAGTTTAAAAGTTTAGTACGGCATGACTTGTAATTCCAAGAAATAAAGCTTCCAATCCTTGAGTATAAATTACTGTTTGCAAAAATATACTTTGATTATTTTTAGTTTACCGTATAGTATGAGAATGATGGGTGATTGTTTATTTATGTTTTCATTGAACTCAAGTTTTTCATATTGTAATTTGCTTAATTTTTTTCTCTCCCTTATACTCAGAGGCTTGAAAATGGAAGTTACGAATTTTTCGCCTATTATTCCTCAACCATATCCTTGGCTTATAATTTGTGATGGGAAAAATCAAGAAAGACAAACTTTGGTTAACATATCGGACAATCATTTTAAGTCAATGACAATTCCTGAGATGCGTAATAAATCAATATGCACTAGCACAAAGGAATGGTTGGTGTTGAAAGATCTTGACTCAATGGATCTTTGTCTTTTGAATCTTACTTCTAAAGAGGTGGTGCAGCTCCCACATTTGGAATCTACTATTAGAACGGATATTTGCATTCTATCCTCACCAGAAAGTGAATCTATCCATGATTGTCATGTAATGTTCATCGATGGTTTGACATTCTATTTTTGTCAACCTGGAGATAAGAAATTTAGTGAACAAGTGTTTGAATTTGATTTGGAAGATAGGTTGAAGTGGATACCTACAGCTACAATGTTTAGAGGGAAGGTTTACTTTTTGACAATTATTTCAGAAGGACCTAATGAATTGTTTACCGCTGAATTTGTGAATTCAAGTCTTCATTTTACAAAATTTACAAGCAAAAACCTTCCTGTGCCGTTACCTCCAGAAATAGTTGATTATCTTGTAGAATCTGGTGGTGAGCTCTTATTTATTCAAAAGATGAGGGGTGGATGGAACTTTAACAAGATTCTTGGTTTTTCCATTTTTCGAATGGATTTTTCAAGTCAAATGTGGGTGCAAGTGAACAACATAAGAGGGCAGACTATCTTTCTTTCTCAGCCTTATGGTTTAAAACATAAGGCTATATCTTGCTTTGCAAGAGAAAAGGGAATAAGAAAAAACTCAATCTATTTTACAAAGTGTTCTGATAGGTATATTTATATTTTTGACCTAGAAGATCATAGTATTTCGAAGTCATTATCTTGTCCCATTGTAAGCAAACATAATTCAAGACTTGATTGGGTTATGATTCCTTAAAAAAAAAAAAAAAAAAAAAATCATAAAATAATTTTAGCACCTTATGTTCTAGTTCTGCTTAAGTTGGTCATTAATTATGAAGATTTCGAGGATACTCTTATTTGTTGCTGATATTGATTCTTACAAGAAGAAACACCAAACTTGGAACAATTAGTGCTTCACTCTACATGTCCCCTCATTTTGTATTGAACAATTGGACTTTGTGTGATATTGTTACGTTAATTAGAATCGGTTTTTATTTATTTATTTCTATTTTACAATTGTTGATTGGAATAAGCCTGGTGGTGCAAACCTGTAGCATGCGGCCTTTCAATGTAATTGTCAACTTCATTTTTTTTGTTCTTGAATATATGTGTGCACATGTTTTTTGGTCATATTTCTGTATATTTTATAACCAAAAGACGGCAGGAATAGAGGGCATGTATCCATCCAACTATTTAATAGTTATTATAGCACAACCCTTTCGAAGGAGAATGAGGCATATGTTTCAACCGCTATCTCTCTTTACTTGGTTTACCACAAAGATCATCAATAACTCCAATAACTGTAAATTCGAATAAGGACAAAATTTAACTACAAAATTGGCTGTAACCTAAAACTACAATTTTACTCAATATCTTTTTATTGGTGGCAAATTTTGACAAATCCACCATTGGATTATATTTTCTTCTTAGATCCTTCATGCTTGCAAAATTTCTAAAACTTAAAGATCAATAACTATGTCATTAATAAATTTTTTAAATTACAAGTTTTTGTTATTTAAAATTATGCAAAAAATATAAACTTATAGATCATATAGTAAATAATATCCGATTGATACAAAATTTGGCATGTCTATTAGAAGCGTAAAGAATATGCAATTTAACAGTTGGATTTTTAAAATATGTAGTAATATTCATTTTTTCGAGTAAGGTTGTAGTTTTAGGCTACAACTAGTTTTATAGTTAAACTTTGTCCTTCAAATAATTAATAGGGAGTCCACAAGATAATCTTCAACCATTAATTTTGATAGTATCTAGATTGTCAAGAACTTAAATGGTAGAAATTATTTCAAAACTAGAACAACAAACCCTTTTTTTAAATTCAAAATTTTAATCAAATAACTAAATTGTAAATTCATATTTGTCCTTGTAGAAATTATTTTTCAAAATTTTAATTAAAAAAATAATTTGAAATTTTGGGGTTAAAAAATAAAAAGATAATTTGCTTAGTTCTTGCTACAAACTATTCTAATGGGCCATTCTTTTGGGCTCGCACTCACTAATTTCTACAAGGACAAAAGCAAGAAAAAGAAAAAGAAAATTATTTTATTAATTATCTGCACTTGTACCTAAAAATTCTACTGGGCCATCATTTTGGGCTTGCACTCACCAATTTTTACAAGGATAAAAGCAAGAAAATGTAAAAGAAAATCATTTTATTAAATGTCTGCACATCTACTCTAGAATTCTAATGGCCCAAAATTTTGGGCTCCCACTCACCATTTCTACAAGGATAAAAGCAATAAAAGGAAAAAAGAATTATTTTATTAATTGTCTTCCCTTCCCGTATAGATGTAAGTCTTTTAACTTTTAATCTAGCATCGATGTTTGGGTTAGATTAACTTGATTTCAGTCTTTTAACATTTAATCTAGCATCGATGTTTAGGTTTAGATTGGTTTGGTGCGACACATCGAACCTGAGTTTATTTTTTTGGTATCTCGCTGTACTCGATTTTCCAACAATTTCTTGTTTTATAACCATAACTTTTTTGGATTTGAATTTTTTATTATCTTGTTTCCTTTTTTTTTATTTAGCGACTATAATTAGTTTTTTTTAGTTAGAAATAGGCCTTGTATTAAATTGAAATTATTTTTTGGACACAGACTCCTTGATTTTATACATACAATAGGATTTTCTTTTTCTTTTTTTAGCAACACATACAATAGGAAATTGATGTGACAATCATAGATAATTTGACATCATATATAGATTGTGCAATGTTGGACTTGAAATTGTTCTTCGCCAACAACTGACAGTGAGGAGGTAGAACTCTTATAGCTTGTAGGAAGGATATTGTAGGAAGGCTATTGCCTTTGCCATTGAAGTTGGAGGGATTCAATGTATTGGTTATTGAGGGTGATAACTCTGGTGTTATGAAGGCTATCTTAGTGTCACAATTTTTCAATGGTGGTATTTTCATGATTTGTATTTTAGCGTCTAAACACTATGAAACTTTCCTGATTTATTTGTTTGATAAGATTATTTTTGGTTTCATTTATTTTCTTTATGCACTTTGGGAATCCATGCCTTCATGCGTTCAGCCCATAAAAAATAAATAAATAAAATCTCTATGCTTAAAATTGTATTTTAGTTTTCATTGATTTTTTTTTTGGTTATTTTACAGGAATTTTTGACGTTATTTTTTTCAATGTATGCCATATATTCGTTATATCACATGGTTATTGTGTTCCTCACATGTCCATTGCAAAGGTACTAAATCATCTCATGATTGAAATACTCTCACGTTTAATTGCAAATCGCATATAAAAATCAAATGCTTAGGGAATCTAGATTCCCACTCAACCCCTTTTTAAAGGAATGTGGGTTTCCTTTTAAAAATATGGATCTCCACATATTCATGCTTGGAAAAAGTTGCATTTTTTATAAACTGACAATTTTATCCATTCCTCTTTACCATTTAATCAATAGAGATAAAATAATAATTATTATTATTATAACACGACAATTTAAATAATTATTTTTGTATTGTACATGTCATTTAGAAAATGTTGTACTCTAATTTTATTCAATTTTTCATGGATTATAATTTATATTTTGTTTCATATAATTTATGTAGAGGAGAAAAAAGACTTGATATGAATCAAATGTTATTGCAGAGAAAATAAATAATTTTTATAAGATTCCTAATCAAAACAAACATTAAAATAGTTATATTTATTGGTATCCAGATTACCAGGTATCACGTTTCTTAGAATTTGGATATCGAGAGCAATATAAACTCACTCAAACTAAATGCTTATGTAAATTGTCTTGCACTCAACTTAACCTTACTATTATATTATTAAAAAAAATCTTGAGTTTCCTTATCCAACCTTTGATTATTATTATTGGAATTAGTCGCTAACCCATGCGATGCATGGATTAGTTGAACAAAAATTTTAAATTTTAAATTTTCCTAAAGTTGTGATCACTTGAAAAAATAAATTACAATTTAAGAGGGAAAAAAAATACTAACACCAAAATGTTAGGCATGCCAAGTCTATTACCAACGGCAACCTTTCTTTAATGAAAATTATGGTCTCAACCATTTTTTTAATATAATATAATCCCTCCCATTGCTCAATTTGTTTGCAAAATCCTGGATTTTTTCTTGCCATATAAAATGCAACCAAGGAGCCCAAAAATAAGAAAATAAAAAATATAGAAATTTTGACATAGAAAAATGTTATTAATTACACTTAGAAATGACATTGACACTCAAGAAGAGAGTAATTAATCTAGAGCAACAGGTATAGGAAAAGATTTTTTTTTTTTTTTTTTTTTGAGAGAATTGGAAAAGCTAATTTAGTGTTGTGGGAGGTAAAAGACTAATAGGCCCATGTCGATGTCTACACAGGGCTAGGGGCCCAACCCAAGGAAAAACCCCTCCTCGGCCATGGGGAGAATCCTCCTCGGCATGGATATAGCCGAGGATAAAAGAGGCAACCTGCCACTGGTAGTGACACTCCATATCGTTCCACAGGGCAGGAAAAGCACTAAAGCATAAAAGGACAACGAAGAAAACGGAAGCATCTAAGGGAGAGGCTGTCATTATTGCATTAAGTGCCTTGTGCCTAACACGGCCATACTTCTCTATCCTTACAACCACTCCCAACAACTGGGGGGAAGGGCTGATGTGACAAGTACCTACCCCAGGGACCCCATTCAGGAGGAAGGAAACTACTATAAAAAGGGAGTAAAGAGAAACAAAAAAGTGGGGCGGACACCAGAGGCACCAGAAAAAGCTCCCCGGATCGTGCCAAAGAGCAATCTCCCCCGGAAAACTCGATCCTTGAAGAACACCGTGATGACCGTTGTTCATACACTAAAGCCTAGCTCTTTGGCACACTCTCTACAAATTCATTGTACCGGACTCACTGGTCTAAGGTCTCATGCATCTTGGGCTTAGCCAGAAAAACGTAACCCTACAAGTGTTATAGGCAATAGTTATAATATTTTAACACGTAGAAGAACAACAAAAAAAAGCCATATCGGATGAATAAAGTGAATGAAGACAAATAAATGCACTGGAAATAATAGTTTTCTGAATATATGAATGTAAAAAAAAGAAGAAAGAAGTACCAGTTCAAAGGTCATATAGTTTTAATCAAGATAGAAGACGACCAATCTAGGAAGCACTTGGAACACGCCTATTATCTATATAACCTCGACTGTCACCTTCTTGCCTCTCGTCTACTTATGATTCCAACTTTTATTCTTGGCGAGAGAAAGGGGCTCTTGCCTTCAGATAATGTAATTGAGAAAAATGCCACAAGAATCAAAACCCTTTTTGTTCTTAAATAATAAAAATTTAAAGGACAAATTTATGAGGTTAACACATAACCTAAGCTTGTTCCTTAAGACTCAAGACCCAGCAACATAAAAAACAATAAAAATAGAGTAACAATATAAAAAGGGTCATATATGTGAAAAATAACTTTTTTTTTAAATGACAATAATTTATAATTCTTAAATCACATTAATTCAAACAATATGGCAAAATATATGACTACATAATAGAAAATATTTAAGAGAAATATAGGTTACCTCAAAAGAATAATGCATGACAATAGCAATTGAAATTTGTCAAGACAATTGCATATATTGGAAAACATGAACCCAAATATTAAATGTTAAAATTTCTAAAAAACCAGAAGAAAGAGTAAAGAACTTAAAGATTTAGTGCCTATAAATTATTGAAAAAAAAAAAAAGTATGACTGCATAACAGAAACAAAAATATAAGGGAAAGATGGGTTATTATCCATGGCTAGCAATTGAAAGTAGCAAGATAACTTCAAATATTGCAAAAATTGAACCAAAAAAAGTTGTTAAACTTAAAGACTTAAAAAATTGAAGAATTGGTGAAAAAAACATATGACTATATAATAGAAAAAATATAAGAGGAAGATAAGTTACCTCAAAAGAATAATCCATGATTATAGCAATTCAAATTTGTCAGGACAACTTCATATATTGCAAAACATGAACCCAAAATTTAGATGTTAAAATTGCTAAAAAGCTAAAAGAAAGAGTAAAGAACCAAAAGATTCAGTCCCTAAAAATTATTTGAAACGAAAAAAAATGATAAAAATATATGACTACATAATAGAAAAGATTTACAATTCTTATAAACAAAAACACAGTAAAATTATAATTAAAAAATCTTAATAATGATGTAGTGACCAGAGAATTAGAGGAGAGAAGGAAGAGTCCAAAAAAAAAAGTATGAAAAGGGAGGTGTTTGCATAAAGAATACAGTAAAAATATAATTTAAAAAACCCTAATAGTGATGTAGTGACTGGAAAATTAGATGAGGGAAGGAAGAATCCAAAACAAAATAAAAAAAACTGTAGGAGAGAAGAGGTGTTTGCGTTTGAATACATCTTAAAATTCCTTGACTTTTATTTTAAAAATAAAATAACTTGTAGGGCTTTAAAATTAGGATATTAATTGCTCAAAAAAATTTAGGACATTAATTAAAAAATTAAAAAGAAAATAGCAATGATATATAAAATTGTGGAGGCTATGTGGCACACTCTTAAGAAGTCAAAAAATGTCAAAAGTTTCAATTTTATAGATATAGATAAGAAGTCCGGCATATTCATCAAAAAAAAAAAGCTGTGAGATTTTTTTTTGGGTAAAGCATACTGTTAAAGCCGAATCGGGCCACTAAACCCAGCCCATTACCGTTATTAGCTCTTAAAGCCACCCAGCCCATTACTGTTGTTAGTGCTGAAAGCCCAAAAAACAAGGCGATGAGATATTTTTTTTTTCGTTTGAAAGTTGAACCCGAGGCCGGTGAAACCCGTAATGATTGGGTTGAAGTAGATTGGATTTAAAGAATTGAGCTGGAATTAATTATACGATTTAGGGTTTTGAGAAAAAGGGGATCTGCTTTTTGGTTTTGAGAAAGAGATAGAGAGAGAAAGGGGATCTGCAAATCTGCAATGGCAAATGACATGGATGTTGTGCGGCTGAAGGGCAAAAAAAGAGACCTTCATTCCAAAGGTGGATACAAATGCATTTGTGGGAAAGAAATTCAGGGTTTTCCCGAACTCCGTGACCACCAGCTGAAGTGTAAGAAATACAAAGAGGTACTCTAATTCAACGTCTTTTCATAAATTCTCTTGACTGATTGTTGTAGGGAATTAAGATATTACCCATCATATACTCTGATTAAAGTTTGTGGCTTATTATTGTAGACGCTAGATATAGTGGTTTTTATTAATTTAATGTTGAAGGAGCGTGAAACTTTCTGTTACTGTTTAGTTTAGTTTTTTTTTTTTTTTTTTAGTTGGGTCAAGATGCTGAATTATATTAGATTAACTAGTCACAAAAGGCAACGTATTGGCTGTGAGCCTTAGAGAGTACAGACCGTGAACATCAAAGTTCAAAATTACATCTAGATCAGGGGAAGGGGGAGCATTCAAAACAACAAAATCATTAACATCATTAACCAAGGAACAAGCTCTCTTGGCAAGGCAGTCGGCTCCTCTGTTTCCCTAAATATGTGGCTGATCCTGGTCCGCAGAAACTGATTGAGTAGGTACCTGCAACAATTTAAGAGTGAAGTGTATGAGCTGTTAGGGGTTTTCCTTGATAAAACAAGATCTACAATCACTTTGGCATCCAACTCCACGGCCAAGTGTGTGATTCCCATCTGTGAGGCAAGCCTGAGACCATCTCTAAGAGCCCAAAATTCAGCAATGATACTAGTAGTTACTCCAATGTATCGCATATAACCCTTTACCCATCTGCCATGAGAGTCTCGGATAAGTGCCGCGCCCCCCTCCCTTGATTCCCAAAGAATGCTCCATCAGAATTTAATTTGAACCACCCTACCTGTGGCTTGTCCCAGTAAACTGGTATGACAGAATGCCTTCTGCTACTCTGGCCTTTCCCCACACAGTAGTGAAATTCAGTGGCAATTTGGTGTGTTCTGATGTCGAAGTTCAGGACCTCATTTTAATATTACTATATTGCTTTTATTAAATAAGACAGGTTATATATAATTGCATGTAAAAAACAATGATTATTACCATTGCTGTAATCTAAAGTTGTAATTGACATAGACTAGATCATTAAGGCATTGATGTTCCAATCCATTCCTTTTTTGTGTGTGAATGTGTTCAAAAATACTCCAATTGCGCTCAAAGCCTAAAGAGCAGCACATTTGGCTTAAAACACTAATTGCTAGTTTTTTTAGGTTTGGTGCACTAGATCCATAGGATAAAAAACCCCACTCATCTATATACAGTTATACACAAATTGTTAAAATAATGACAATCAGTATTTATGCAATATAGACCTGCTATGGATAGCGGCATACAAATATCCCATTGCAGGTCTATCATCACTATCAACCATGCGCAAGACACGACCAAGTGGCTCCATAGCTCTTAGTCTTAGTGCATCCTTTTGAGCCAAAATACTCTAAGCCGAAAAGAGGTGAGGTGAGCTAGAGTTTGGACTTTGGATCCTTGCTCATTCACCAATGTGTTGGGATTTAGTATTACTTAATTTTGAGCTGTCTTCCTGCCCTTGGCCCTCTTTTTTTCTCTCTGTCTACTAACTTTTTTTTTAAATTATATATTTGAAAACTCTTAGTTTACATGTAAGATCTATAAACAAATGTGTGTAATATTGTACCATGCAAAACCTATAATTACCTCTAATATTGTCACATATTTGCCATAATGCTATTGTAAACTTTGATACACTCCCTTTGAATGATGTACTATTTAAGTTAAAATTATAAAATTGTGTTTTTGAATTTCTTGTTTAAAGAAGCATATGGGAATGTGATCATCTATGCAGGAGCAGCGTGCTAGAGCAAGAGCAGGGTGATCGTAGAAGACCTACATGCTGGCAATAAGAGCAGAATGCAAACCTACTACAAGAGTTTCCGGCAAAGTTTAGTTACAAACTTAAGTTACTACCAACTACAAGAAGATGACATGTATCACGTCATTGAAGCAATGTTAAACAGAGTCAAACTAATTGTAGTCACCTAAGTGTGATTTAGTTTGCATTTGGATTTAAATGAAAAATTAAAATATTTCACTATTCAGCTTATTTTTACTACTATTTATGAGTTTCACTGCACTTTTTGACACTATTCATGAACCACACTATACTATTTCAACTAACTTTTACCTTTATCTACAATACTTTCAACAATAATTTTTCAGTTTCAACAAAATTAGTGGTATCCAAATACACCCTAAATAAGTGACGTCCATTACATGACAAAGACACATGTTATCTTCCTCTATTAGTTGTAGCCTTAGGCTTTATTCGATTGAGGATGGAAAAGTGAAAAGATAAAAAACTATTTTGTTTAGTTTTAAGGAAAAAGTGAGAGGATGGGAAAAAAAAAAGGGTAATTTATATAAATTTATTTTCATTCCCTTATTACGTAACTAGCATGTGGCCCTGTACATATGCACGGATACAATTAAAGACAATCACAATTATGCGGTTCAAATTATACATTTTTTGAAAAAGAGATTCAAATTATAGATGGTATTAGTTTACAATCTTTTTTAAACCATACGTCTCTAAAATATTTAATGGTTTGCCTTCAAGAAACTAAGCTTGCTGGCATGGATAGACAGTTGAATTGCAGCTTGTGGAGTTGTCCCTATGTAGACTGGGTAGCCTTGGATGCGGATCAGACAGCTGGTAGGATTTTGATGATGTGGGATAGGAGGGTTTTAGAAAAGCTGGAGGTAATGGCGGGTCAATTTTCCGTATCAGTTCGATGGCAGGGTTTGGGGGATGGTTATAATGGAGCTTGTTCTAGGGTTTATGGCCCGAATGATAATAACTTCAGGGGACAGTTGTGGGATGAGCTTATTAGAATTCAGCAACTTTGGGAAGTTTCATGGTGTTACATAGGGGATTTCAACATTGTTCGTTTCCCTAGTGAACGGTTGGAGGGATCAAGTCTGACCCCAGCTATGGAGAATTTTTCTGAGTTCATTGAGGAGCTTAGCTTGATAGATTTGCCATTGGAAGGAGGGAGTTATACATGGTCGAGTGGCTCGGAGCAACCTTCGATGTCTAGGACAGATAGAGTTTTGGTTTCTCATGATTGGGAGGATCACTATTCGGATGTGACCTAACGGGTTTTACCTCATCCTATTTCAAACCACTTCCCCATATTAGTGGAGGCAGGAGGGATATTAAGGGGGAAAAGTCCTTTTACGTTCAAGAACATGTGGCTAAAGTCAGAGGGGTTCAAAGATAGGGTTCATTCTTGGTGGAATCGATATTCTTTCTCAGGTACCCCCAGTTTTGTACTTGTCAAGAAGCTGAAGGCATTGAAGGAAGATATTATTCAATGGAACCAGAGTGAGTTTGGAAATGTAGAGCGTTGGAAAAAAGAACTGATGGAGGCTTTGAAGTTATTGGATGTTAAGGAAGCGGAGCCCGGCCTTTCTGAAGTGGAGTTAGGTGAGAGAGCTGAGTTGAGATATCAAATACAGAACCTTCTCTCTTTGGAAGAGGTCTCGTGGAGACAGAAATCAAGGATGCTTTGCATTAAGGAAGGTGACAACAACACCAAATTTTTCCACAAGATGGCCAATTCTCGAAGAAAGCATAATCATATTGGTATGTTGGAGGTGGATGGGGTAACCTATGAGGATGAATCCGAGATGGCCGACCAAGCTGTACAGTTTTATAAAAAATTGCACAAGGAGACAGAGGAGTGGAGGCCTTGTGTGGAAGGGTTGGAGTTTGATCAGATAGAGGGGTTGGAGAGGGACTGGCTTGAACGGAGGTTTGAGTAGGAGGCGGTTATTCGAGTTGTTAAAGAGATGGAAGGAGATAAAGCTCCAAGTCCTGATGATTTCTGTTTGGCTTTCTATTACCATTGTTGGGAAGTTATGGAAAGAGATGTCTTAGCCGTGTTTGAAAAGTTTTATCAACACAGCAAGTTTGAAAAATCTCTTAATGCAACTTTCAAAGCCTTAATCCCTAAGAAGAATGGTGCTTCCAATATTCGAGATTTTAGACCTATTAGCTTGGTGGGGAGTGTTTACAAGATTTTGGCTAAGGTGTTGGCAAACCGCCTGAAAGAGATTTTGGATCAACTGATATCGAAGTCTCAGAATAGTTTTGTGGGCGGTAAACAGACACTTGATTCAGTTCTCATTGCTAATGAGTGTGTTGATAGTAGGGTGAAGAGTAAGATTCCGGGGGTTATTTATAAATTAGATATTGAGAAAGCCTATGACCATGTCAACTGGGAGGCCCTTCTTGATTTGCTGATGAGAATGGGATTTGGGGTGAGGTGGTGTATGTGGATCCGCACTTGTATATCTAGAGGCCAATTCTCTGTCTTGTTTAATGGGTCTCCAGTTTATTTTTTTGGGAGCTCGAGGGGTTTAAGACAAGGGGACCCGCTATCCCCCCTGTTATTTCTGGTTATGATGGAGGTTTTCAGTAAAATGATGAAAAGAGCTGAAGAGGCTGGTTTGTTTCGAGGCTTTAGGGTTGATGGTAGACGAGGTGGAGGGATATGTGTCTCGCATCTTTTGTTTGCGAATGATACGATTCTATTTTGCGATGCCGATGAGGAGCAAATTCTACATGTTAGTATGCTTCTTCTTTGTTTCCAGGCAGTGACAGGTTTAAAGGTTAATGTGCTGAAGAGTGAGATGGTTCCCACTGGGGAGGTTCCTATGTCCATGTCCTGGCAGAGTTTTTGGGATGCCGGATTGGGTCTTTGCCTATAACCTATCTTGGTATGCCATTGGGGGCGTCCCACAAGTCCCCTACTGTTTGGAATCCTATTTTGGAGAAAGTTGAGCGCAAGTTGGCTGGTTGGAAGAAGATGTATTTGTCAAAAGGTGGAAGACTAACGTTGCTTAAAAGCACATTATCTAGTCTCCCCACTTATTTCTTGTCTCTTTTTACCATCCCTATGCATGTGGCCAATAAACTTGAGAGGTTGCAAAGGGATTTCTTGTGGGGGGACTCCAAGCTTCACTTGGTGGGATGGGATAAGGTGTGTGCACCTTTGGAAAATGGTGGGTTGGGAGTAAGGAAATTAACTACATTTAATAAAGCCTTACTAGGGAAGTGGTTATGGAGGTTTGGGATTGAGGAGACAAGGCTTTGGAGAAGGGTTGTAGCTCTCAAGCTTGGGGAAGAATGGGGGGGATGGACTTCCAAGCTAGGTAGAGGGGTTCATGGGTGTGGCTTGTGGAGAAGTATCCGCATGGGATGGGAGGATTTTAGCAAGAATATTCACTTTGAGATAGTGGTGGGGGATAGAGTGAAGCTTTGGACAGATCTATGGTGTGGGGATTCTCCTCTTCAATTGATTTTTCCGAATGTGTATGGGATGGTCTCTGATAAAGGGGCATCGATGGCCTCTTCTCTTGAACAGTTGGGGATGGAGGAGCGGAGAAGCTGGGATGTTCATTTTTCTGGGAGACCAAATGATTGGAAAATGGGTGGTGTGGATGATTTTTTCCGTACCTTGGGCTCAAATCTTCCTCCCACTAAGAACGGAGATCGTATGCATTGGAAGTTGACAAAGAATGGGGACTTTGATATTCGATCGTTCTACAATAAGTTAAGCAGCCCCTTGCCCATTATTTTTCCTTGGAAAGGTGTTTGGAAGGTTAAGGCTCCTTGGCGTGTTTCCTTCTTTGTGTGGACTGCTATATGGGATAGGATCCTTACACGTGATAATTTGAGGGGTAGAAGGTTGGATTCTTTCGACTGGTGTATCATGTGCCGCAGTAATGGGGAGACAGTGGATCATTTGTTACTACGTTGTGGAAAGGCTTATCGGTTGTGGACTTTGGTGTATAGATCCTTTGGGTTCTCTTGGGTCTTGCCAAGATCGGTTGCGGATACTCCTTTTGGTTGGTGGAATTGGCTTGGAAAGCATTTTTCTAGCATTTGGAATTTAGCTCCATTATGCTTGATGTGGTGTCTTTAGAGGGAGCGAAATAGGAGGACGTTTGAGGACATGGATAGCTCGGATGACCAGCTATTGGCCTCTTTCAGTGGCACTTTATTTGACTGGTCTAGGGCGTGAGGACTCACCTCTAGTGATTCTCTCCCTATGTTCCTTAACTCCCTCCCTCCTATGTACTTAGTATCTTTCTTTTTCTTTTTTCTTTACACTATTTCTTTTCCCTTTGTATTTTTCTCTCTGACTTATGTTTTTTGACCTATCAAATATATATATATATATATATAATGGTTTCTCATTATATATATACATATATATATATATATGATTTAAAATTTAATTGGTTTTAGACTCTTCAGTTTTTGCACCTAATAATTCACTTGCCATAAAAATTAAAAGCTTAGATGAGCATGTGGTAGAAAATTGGACTTCAATTGAAATTCCATTTTGAATATAATTGAATTTGGACTTTTCGATTTAGAATCTAGTTGCTGGAAGTGGTTGCAGATTATAAAGGATGGTAGAAAAGTGAAAGTCATGAACTGAAGAAACGTCTACAAAATCACTCCAACTTCTTTCTAAACTGGAAAGATTATAGGTAGAGTTGGGAAAAAAAACCTCAGGCCCCAACAAAATCCCTCACGTTTTCTCCTCCTAATTAAACATTTAAAAATATCATTTTCACTCCACTTTTCTCGCCTCCTTTTTCATCCCCAAACAGGGCCTTAGGTTACAACCAAGCTACTACCAAGTAGGCCCCCATTTTCCCGGAATACAAACAAACTCTCAAGGAAATAAAAAGTGAGAAAAGGACTCAGCATATCCCAAACTCTACACAAAGCAATCAATTCTAAACCTCCATTACAAATCCATTGCTAGATCTGACTAACTTTCAACAGCATTGCCCATCCCCCCTCCAGTAAGGAACCCACCACCTAAAACAGCGTCGTCCATATCCACTTCTAAACAATCATCCTTTAGTTACTTCAGTAGCCGATGTTGAACATAGCACTCAAACTTATATTAACCAGCTCTAGTTACTTTAGTAGTTGATGTTGAGCATAGCACTTAAACTTATATTAACCAGCCCTTACAGAAATATATTAAGAAAGATAATTATTAACTAATATTAGTAATTAGTAATAAGACATTATGGCTGACAAAGTTTCAAGAAAGGCTATTGCATATAAGTACTCATATCATATCTAATAATAATAATAATAATAATAACTAGTCGCTAACCCGTGCGATGCACGGGAAATGTATTGAGTACAATATATAATTTAATCTTTGTTTATTTTACTACAACACCAAAATTGAATTTGTAAAATAAAATCATATAGCTAAAACATTTGTTAACAGCTATACGTTTCAGACATTTATTAAACTATATTATTATTATTATTATTATTATTATCAACTTAACAGTATTTTAATATATGATACCAACATGCTTCAAGAAAATGTCCAACACTGAAAACAATTTCAAAAACAAACTCAACTAAACAGTTTGATGAATAAATATATTACAATCTATAATATAAGCCAAGAAATAAACTTTGAAACCAATATGAACAAAATCCACGTCAAACAAAACCATTTCGATCATTAAGAATATGACTCACTAAAGTCATGAAAAACACAGGATTCATTACCAAAAAAAAAAAAAGCATCTTTAGTCTTTATAGATTTTGCCTAAGTACCCAGATACGATGACACATACTCACACAAAAAGAGACATAAACACGAACAATTAAAGAAAAAAAATAAGAAAAACAAAAGAGACGTAAACACGGACAATTAAAGAAAAAATATAGGAAAAAAAAGTTAGGAATAGAAATATAAGATAAAGATGGGTTACTCTCAAAAAGAATAATCCATGGATATTCATTGAAATCTTCTAGATAATTTCTGATAATAGAAAAAATAAAACCCAAAAGTTATGATGTTAAAACTTCCAAAAGGCCAAAAAAAAAATTTTTAAAAAAAAATCAGAAGATTCAAAGCTTCAAAAGTATTGAAATAAAACAATATATATATATATATATATATATAATTACGCAATAGAGAAATACAATAGAAAGAAGGGAATCCATGATTATAGCTTTTCCACTTATGTATTGGACTCCTCTTCTTCTTCGGTCAATGCATCAAGGTTAGGGTTATTTGATTTGTTCAATAAAAATTATAGATTTGTTGCTTTTTCTTATAAGTTTGTCAATTGTTGTTTTGTTTATTTAATTGCTGGGCCTGAATCTTTTAATTAAATCTTCAAATTTTTATTGAACAAATCAAATAACCCTAACCTTGATGCATTGACCGAAGAAGGAGAGGAGTCCTATACATAAGTGGAATATGTGAATTGTGAAGCATGAGCCGTCCTCAAAAAAAATCTTGAAGAAAAATAAGTTTTAAGGACAAAATTGTGTTGCGGCAAAAATAAGTTTTTGGGGCTTAGGTTTTCTACGCAAGCAATTCTTAAATAGGAGAGAGTAGAGACGGTGGGAGAGTGTCCTTATTTGGCTAGAAGTCTAATTTGCATTGGAAAAGGAAAACAGTGATGAGGTGGAAAATTTAATTTAATTTAAATTTAATTTAAATATTGTGATGACGTGGAAAATTGTGGGAGCTTCAAAAGTTTCGGTTTTATATTTTAATTTAAATTTAATTTAAATATTGTGATGACGTGGAAAATTGTGGGAGTTTCAAAAGCTTCGGTTTTATATATATATATATATAGATAATAATAACGTGACTTGCCATTTGTGTGGTAAAATTGCATTGGGGGCATATATAGATGTTATATGAATTATATGAAATATTTTATTTGAAATTATATAATTATTTGATCATTTAATTGTTGTATACTTGTATTGCCTATGAATAATTATTTTTAAATTTATTAAATTATTTATTAAAGAAAAAAAAAAAAACAAACAAACAAACAAAAACAATGATCTCTTCACTACCTTACACTTTTACCAACACAGAATAGGAGACTCAATAGCATTATTTTTCTTACATTACTAGGGCCGATACTTTATTAAGAATAGTATAACTAAATTCTTTACTTATAAAAAAAAAAATTGGGAGAAAATCCAATACTACGTCGTTTAAAGGATTTTAAAGGCCTATATGGACCTAATAAATGACAGAAATCAAACTGAAAGGACTAAAAAGATAATTGACCAAAGTGTAATTCATGTATAGTAGTGGGATGACAGTAGTATTACAATATATTGAGAGTGTAGGTTGCAGGTAGCTGTCGTTTCATACTTGAATTTAAATGAATTGCATGTTAAAAAAAAGAAAAAAAAGTTTCATTCTCGATATAGCAAAAGCAATAATACCTGTCTAGTGCCTAAAATACGGCATTGACGAGGGCTTAGAGGTGCACCTAAGCACGACGGCCAACAATCCCAGGACCATATTCCGCCAAGCACCAAACAAACTCTATAAACAGAAAATATATAATCAATGAGAAAAACACAGAGGGATAGACATGACTGACCTGGAAAAAAAAGGAAACAACACAACAACTATACGGTTCATCGTATCTTAAGCAAGAAATATGTTAGATCTACGAAACATTATTAACAACAAAATTTCCTACGACGAAATAAAAATATTATCTGTTCTAGATCGTTGAACAGGTTTATTACAGTTTTGTATATAATATAGAGTAATAATTCTTTTTCTTTTTTTCTTTTTTTACGATAAAATAAACATATGTGTACTATAAACCACAGATCGGAATGGTTGAATAGGTTTATTGCAGAATTGTAAGTAATATAGAGGGATAAAAGATCATACCTTCAGGTCATAGGTCAGGATTGGCTAATAAATCCTCAAAGCTTTCCCTGTTGATTTCGATCTACAGAGATCGACTTTCCCCCACCCCGATCTACACAGAACGGTCAACCGCACCGATGAACAGCCACGATCTGATGACAATTAACCAAAGGCCTTGTCTTGTTCATGGAGAGAGAGGGAGGCGGAAGTTCTAAGAGGTTGAAGTTTTGGAGATTTAGAGACAGAGATAGAGGCCATAGAGAGAGTGAAGGCGGAGGATGTGTGGTGTTTAGAGAGGCGGAGGCAGTTCTATAGGTTGAAGATAAAGAATGACTGAATGAATGAATGAAAATAAAAGTAGGTGAGAGAGACGTACACGGTATACCACGCAATGAAGAGAGAGAAAAGAGAGACAACGAATCTAGGGTTATATATCTTTTTACTTTGAAAGTTAAACAAAACAAAACAAAATAAGTACTGAGCTTCGAGTATCCCCGTGTGGCCCATATGGCCACTGTTAAAATTACTATATTAGTCCATACTGTTACTCCAAGCCTATCATTTGGTTTTTTTTATCAAATCGGTCTATAAATTGTAATTTCTGTACCGTCTGTCGTCACAAATTTTATGATGCTAATTAGCTACCACAAAAATAAATAAATAAATAACTAACTGCTTAGCTTTAATAAGTAAAATTCATTTCAACCTTCTCAAGAAAAAGTTATTTCATCCAAAAAATAAATAAAAAAAAGTACTTGTGAATTTTATAACATTAGAATCTACTTTTATTGTAAGAAAATAAAATAAAAGGATAAATATGTGGTGTTGCATCTATTTGAAAATGATAAAATTATTTATCAATTTTACTATAAAAACTTTATGACTTGCCGTGGTAATAAATGATATTGGTATCACGTTAAAAATATGATAAAAACAAATAAATAACCATTCTATTTTGTGTTTATAAGGTGAATTTTAAAATTTTTAATTAAACTTTTAGTAAGTAGAGCATTACTCATCATAGAATCGTTAGCATATGCATCTTAAATTGCAAAATTTTATAATCAATATATGCTTATTTACCAATTTAAATTAACCATCCTTCCGAAATTAGGGAAACGTGGTACGAGTTTGTAATGAGTGTTTTGATTTGAAATTAATTTGTTGCTGATTTGTAATTATAGATTCATTTAAACTGTGGATTAATTATTCAGCATTTGGAAGTCGAGCGATGTGATACTTCTTCTCTCTCATCAAGATGGATTCCAATAATTCTTTATAACCAATATATGTCTATTTACCGGTTTAAATTAACCATTCTTCTGAACTTAGGGAAAGGTATTGCAATTTTGAATGAGCATTTTGATTTTAGATTAATTTGTTGATGATCTGTTATTATAAAGACATTCAAATGGTGGATTAAATAGTCAATATTTGGGAGTGGAGCAATATGGTACTCCTTCTCTCACATTATGGTGGATTGTAACAATTAAATTCATGATGGAATTTACCATACCATACCATTCATGTGAAAGTGAAGAGTATTATATTACTGAATAAAATATCAAGTTGTACTAGTGATTTTTTAGACCGGCGTAATAACAAATATTTTAATATTTTTTATAATTATTTTTATTTTTATTTTTCTTTTTGTGGGGGATGGGTGGGGGGAGAAGTGAGTGATGAAAAAATTGAGGGAAAGAAAGATATAAATGAGGTGGGGAAAAAAATTTGGGGGAGGGGGTGGGGGAGGAGATACTAGGTTAAGATTAATGAAAGTGTAATTTATTAATTATTGAAAATTGCAAAAAATAAAACCAAATTTACACTCAACATTATTACTTTGTGGTAACATACCAAATGCAATTTTCTAAAGAAAACTCATTTGGCTAGAATGTACTCCACCCAAAAGTCGTTCCTAACACTACCTTAGTTTATTTTTCATTGAGAAAAAGTTGACCTTCTTCCTTTAAGATATGGTCATATTCTCCCTATTAAGAAATTATGGATAAAAAATTTATCCCTTTGAGAAGAATAATGCATTTTCTTATGAATTTGATGCTTTTATGTCTATCTGGCTAATCTTGATTCGACATTAGAATATTAATATTTAGAATAAATAATATAATTGAATTTTATTCTTTACGACATATTTTTATTTGGTTCATAACCATTTCAATGCGGTGTTGCTTTGTGACATGGTGAGAGAGGCATTGGAAGAAGGGAAGGAGGAGTATTGTGTTGATGGGAGGCTCCAGTGTAATTTTTCAGCACAGGAGGCAATTCCAGTGATAAAGCTTGGTTTAATTTGTGCTTCTCAAGTTTCATCAATCAAGAAGAATTAAAGTGAATCTAAGTTCTAAAGATTGAGAAAAGGCAACATATAATGCATTTTTCAGTGAAAATAAATCGGCTTTGTTTGTTTTTTGTTTTTTTAAAAAGCGATAGAAGAAAAAGGAAAAAGATTGTTGGAGGTCCTATTCTTACCAATCTGTTTTGGTTGTTGTAATTTTGTTTGTGTTGGTTTATTAATTTTGTTAGGGTTTTTTATTTATAAATTTGACGTGGCTGCACAATTGATAGTTGATGCGGCAATATATAGATATATACATATATATATATATATATATATATTTTGGCCGTTATCTACATCAGCATTTTTCATCCAACACTTAGTAGTAAGGACCAAATTGACATGACACTAAAAAAGTTAGAGACGAAATTAACATTTTTTTTTTTTTTGAAAACCTAGAGACCAAATTAACATAATTGTAACGTTAGTAACTAAATTAACATATGGTGTAAAAGATAAGATAAAGATCAACTTTATAGTTTACCCTTAATTTTTACTTATACTTTTTGTAGCTATTGTTAATAAGGCTATTTCCTCTAAAGCACCATCCTTAGGTAAAAGCGAGATACATCATCAACGTGGAGATTCTGGAGAAAATTTGGCACAGGGTTAGTACTGGGGAACCCCTTTTTTTAATAAATAAATAAATTTCTCAACGAATGTGTATTTTACAAATTTTTAAAAAGTTAGAAACTAAAAATAACAGTTCCCCACCCCCGCCCCCAACAAAAAAAAGAAAAAAGAAAAAAGAAATGATAACAACAACAAAATGTCCTTTTTTACCAACCAAAAAAAAAGTTTCCATCTTTTAACCCCAAAAAAAAAAAAAAATACTAGAATTATGTTTCTCCTTTCTAGTATCTTTCTCTCTTAGTACTGGTGGAGGCAAATAGGTAAAATATTAAATTTAGCAACTAAATATTAAAAAAGTGGAACAAAAGGCTAATGCATCAGTGAAGCAAAAGCCATATATTTTTTTGCTATTAAGCTATAGTGCACAGCCAAGTGGTTGTGCACTACAGCTAAGATGGTAAAAAATAAAAAATAAAATTATTAAAAGATATATTAATTTATTGTATTGGTGGTGGTGGTTTTTTTTTTTAGAAGATGGTGGTTGTTGTTCATTGTAGTAGATGTATTATTTTATTATGTTAAATGCTAAAATAAAACCACTAATGTTGGGTATTTTGTAAAGTATGATGGTAAAATAAATAAAGTAGTTTTTTGTGGTGCTAAATTGATAAATCTTTTGCACCACCATTGTTGATGCTCTAAATTGGTAAACTATGGAAATTGAGTTCAAATGGTGAATTTATAATAAAAACATTTTCCTCTTGGAGATTTTATTTTAATTTTATTTGAGACTAAGCTTTATTAGTTGTTGTTGTTAAGCTTCAAATTACTCATCTTGGTTTAGACTCAAATTAAAATAAGAAAAAAAAAAAGAACTACACCAGGGAGATTTACTAGGGGGTGATAGTACTCAAAAAGCAATTTTATCTTGGATAGTTTTTTTTTTTTTTTTTTCCAATTTGGGACTGAGCTGTTGTTGTTGTTGTTGTTGTTAAGTTTCTAATCATTCATTAATGCTTGATTTTAACTCTAAATGCCAAACGAAATGAAAAAAAAATAACTAAATGGAGAATATTTAAAGTTAGGGAGGCATAATACTCAAAAGAAGAAGAAGAAGATATATAAATATATATATATATATATATATATATATATATAATTATGATGAATTTTTGCCTTGTACATTTTGATTGCAAGGTAAGCAATTTGTGTATACTCATTAAAATTTGTAAAAATGATAAGGATTGTGTATACTCATTATCGTGTGTGTATGTATGTATATGTTTTAATTTTTTCTCTACTTTTAATTTAAGGGCATGTAGCAAATCCAACTATCTGCTAAAATCAATCCAATCCAATGAGTTTGGTCAATTTTTAGGGGTTGGTGAGTTGGGTTGGGTTGCCTTTTTTTTTAAGTAGGTTAGGTTGGGCGCCTATCAATAGATTCACAAATCCGTTTAACCCATTCCGACTCGTTTATATTTAATATGTATATTAATATAAATTATATGGGTTTTTTACTTACCTTTTGCCCCTATCCCTTAATAAAAAATTAAACCCTAACCTATTTTCTCATTTCTTTTCAATATAAGATTATTTGTGTGGGTTTAATGCAATAATCAAATAGTTTGTGTAGGGGTTGGTACTATGCTAAGGTATGTAAGGTTATAAATTTGTCATTATTTGTGTTGGTCTTGTGTTACGGTCAGGTTTGATTTGTGTATCAAACCAACACAAATAAGGTTATAAATCTATAGTTATTTGTCTTATTATCTTATAAATATGTTGTTTAATACTTAGTTTTTTTTTTTTTTTTTTTAAAAATACTATCCAACCTAATGCAGCTTGTTCCATGTGGGTTGGGTTAGGTATTTTTTCAACCTAACCATGATGAGTTGAATTGAAAAAATCCCTTATCTTAACTTGTGCACACTCCTAGATGTATCAATATGCAATGTGGTCCCCAAACTTTGACTTCACTCTAGTGAAAGAGATTCATTTTAGGTTAAAATGAATAAGGAGTGCTCCATTATCAACATTTTCACTATACTTTTACAACAAATCTTAGATGATAAGTTGCTACTGTTTCAAATTTGAACTCACCATTAAAATATCAATAACAAATAGTAACAACTAAAAACCTATTACTTTTTTTTTTTTTTTTTTGGTTAAAAATTTTATAAAAATATTGTTAGTGACCTTGTTAGGAATGTTGAATGCATATGGATAATAATTGTTCCATGGAGATTTAGTTAGTTAGTTATAATTCCAAGCATGTTAATCACATTTAACACACGTTGGAATTATTAATGCATATGGGGAATAATAGGACCATTATAATAAGGCCATGTGAGCTAGTAGAATAATTTTATGGTTCTGTAAATACCTACTTATAATCATATTTCTATCATTGAAGAATAAACCAACTTATTGCTTAATGCATCTCTTTCTTAATCTCTTTCTTTTTCTATGGAGGGTGACTATCTCAAATTAAGTCTATTTTCCTACAGTTCTCCTATAATTTCTATCAATCCCCATTAAGAACCACCGGTTTTGGGGTTCCTAATAGACCCAATACTAAAACCCTTTTTGTTTACCTGCTGTAGTGGGCCTTTTTTACAATGTTGGGCTGGGTTGCTTCCTGTGGTATTAGGCCCAAATGTTCTGAGTAAGGGAGTCGGGACTGGTCCAACTACAACTCACTTTGGTTCGGCTTGTGCACAAACTATGCCCCATTTGTCAGGCTTTGATCACAGGCTCATGGCAGGCAGAGTTGCTACGGGTAAGTTATGGCAGACAAATATGATAAAGACAATACAAGAAATAGTAGACAAAATGAATAAAAGGGAGCGACAAGCGGCACCCAGTAGGCTGAAAGTAGAGAAATAAATGAGGAATAATAATAATGGGGTTATTGAATTAAAGAGGGGAAAATCGGTCTGCCATGCCAAGTAATGCTGCAGAGCTGAAACCAAGAAGGTAAACCACTTCCTCAATGCGACTAATCTTCCAGGGGAAAGATATTAATTGCTTTGAGGGAATGGGCTTGAATGGTTTATGTTTAATAGGGATCCTCTGTCTTTTTTGATAGAGAGCAGGGCTTTAGAGGGAGAGAGGAGATTAACCTATTGGTGCATGCTTGTCATTCTATACTCTCTATTCTCTATCCTTTCTAGTTTTTCCTTTCTTTCCTTTTTTCCTTCCTTTTCTTTCTCAGTGTTTTCTTATTTTGTTGCGATACTCTCCTAGAGGTTGCTATTACAGGCCCCTTTTTATAGTGCTTGTTGTGACCAGATTTTACTATTTTAGCCTTTAACAACCTTTGTCTAGTTTGGGTGTCCTTGTCGATCACTTACTGGTTTGCCAGTCACTCAACCACCATCACTTACCTGTGCTGGCCGTGACACCGAACAAAGAAGGTTATTTTGTTTGTTTACCTGCCGTGCTAAAGTGTGAGTGTTCTCTCTCTCTTCCTATCCCTAATGGCATGCACCTAGTGGTCCCAGCTCATCCTTACTTCCTTTAGGTGGTATGTCATCTTAGCAGGATGTATCCCCCAAAAGAGCCTGAGTAGGAACACCAAAATAAGTTTTCCCCTCTCCCCACCGCCAGACCATGCCCTCTTACCTCTGACCCATGACCTTACCACCTCTTGTATTGGGTAGGTACAGGCTGATGATGTTTGGGCCTTGAGCGTGCTTCACTTCCATATATATCCAAAATCTACCTGCTGTTCATGCGTCCGCCGTGGTCTGGAGACTTGTCTGCACATCCTACCGTCCATCCTTGGCTTCTTATGGCGTGAACCGTTTTCTGGCTTCTCATTCTTTAAAGCCTACTCCTTTCAGGGCTGGGCTTTTGCTTGGCCGTGGGCTTTTCCTTCTTCGGCCCACTCTCTTACTCTTTTCTGCAATCTTTACGTGTCCTGCTGTACTGCTCTGCCATTCCTGTTGTGGCGTTATTTGACCCAAGCTTGCTGGGCCTCTTTGGGCTTGTTGCTTATTCTTCCCTCAATGACTTAGTATTATCATTTGAGCTTTTTTGGTTACGTTGGGCATCCTTAGTCCATTTACTTTCCTTGGGCCCTTTTGGCCATTTTCCTATCTCTCCATTCCCATGGGTTTTTACTAACTCCTTCGGGCTTCCCTGACCCAATTACCTTATCCTTCATCCTTGGGGTTCATGGACTTTCCATCAACCCCTTACTTTCTTTACTTTCATTACTTCGAACTTGTTGTGGCCCATTCTTACTTTTCTACATCACATACTGCCCATGAGTTTGCTTCTTCTTTCTTTCCGGGCTCCTTTAGGCCCATCTACTTATTCAAGGCCCATTTGTTTATTTCATGGGCCTGCAATCCATTATTCCTGTCATTTGGGCTTAATGGTTTTTCTATCTACTTACTAACTCTTTTCTGCCCTTGTTGTTGGGCTTCTTCTTTCTATTGGACTTCCAAAAATGATCATCAACACCTGCTTCTCGAAGAAAAAAAAAAACCTTTTATTTGTTGAAAACAAAAATTTAAAACCTCACCCCCACGGTCCCACCCAAACAACAACCAAAAACCAAATTATACTGGACTGGAGCCACAAATGTTGGTCAATCTAGGAATCCAATGCATTAAATGTGAAGTTGTGAACGCATTGTGCAACATGAGTGTCCACTCTCCATTATTTGGAGGGTAAAAATGTGAAAGCGTAGAAAATGAGGAAGTGATGAAGAGTAGAGAGATATAAGATATTTTAATTTTCTCCAATTTTGCTTAGTTAAAGCTGTAAAAAAGTGGTGGAATATAAAACTCATTTAAATTTTTTTTAATGGAAAAAGAAACGGATTTATTTAGTTGAAGAAAAAAAAGCGAAAAGATGGAAAATATAATTTGTATGAATTTACTCTTATGCATCAATTGCATGGTATATAAAAAATAATTAGATACATTATTAAAGTGACACAATACAATAATTACTTTATTTTAACTTATTTCTCAATTTATTTTTATATATTTTATATAAAGAATGTGATTAATTAAATTGGTTCAAATAAAATATTAAAAAATGAAGGGAAAAAAAATCCCAAATATAAAAAATGTTGGTATTGTTTCTCTAAAATAAAAATAAATAAATAAATAAAACATTGGTATATGCTCACGTAAATTTTGGATAAAGATAAGATCTCTCTTTTCTTTCCCATTTAAACAATACAAAAAATCACTTTTTTTCCGTCCCCCCTCAAATCACTCCAATTAAACGAGCTCTAAAGGAATTTTCTCCTTTTGCCACCCCTTGACTAAGGGTGTCTATCAAACCTACCAACCCGACAAAATTAACCCATACAAATTCAGCTTGACCAGCTCAAGCCAACTCAACACCTCGGGTTAGTGGATTTATTTGGATTGTAATTTTATTTTAAGGCTCAAGTTAAGCTGAGTTCGAATTGATCATTTTTCCAACTCATTTGACCCAATCCAAACCACCATATATATTAGTTTCTTTTATTATCCTTACATTAAATTTTTTTTTGATTAATTTATTTTGGTATTTTTTAGAATTAATTTTGATGATTTTGAAATTTGGAAAATAATTTAGGCATGTCATGTGAGTTATTATGATTTATTGAGAAACAAACACTTAAATAGTTTATGAAAGTCCAAATTTTTTTATAATACATGAAAAATGTAACTACAAGTGCACAACCCATTGACCCAACCCTTATAAGTTGGGTTCAATCGATTTCTATACATGTAATGAGTTGGATTGAGTTGAGTTGGGAACTTTTCAACCTAAGAAGGATGGGTTGGGTTGAAAAACACCAACCCAACCCATGCACTCCCACTCCCGTCCACCATCAAGTTAATAATATTGATACTTGATGCGGACACGTTTTCTGCGCTTGGCAAGAAGTCCAAACATAATTGGAATAATTTTTTTAAAAAAGTCCAAACATAGTTTTTGCAATAAGAATATAGCAGAGCGTTCTTATCTAAAATGGTCCTTGATTTCTTAGCATTGGTTCATCTAAAAAAAGATAATAATAATAAAACGCTCCTTGATTTCTCATCCATAAGCTCTTTTCATTTTTATTTTTATTTTTCAACACATCATGAACTCATATGTGTGAACACTAGATGCCTGAATGAAAGACTGCCATAATATAAAAGAATTGAAAACTGGATGTGCTCCGAGAGAAAATCAAATAACCATGAGAACATAAAATCAAACTATTCTATCAACAACATTTAGATAGGCTAAAATGAGCTTACTTTACCTATTTAACAATACTTACAAGACAAACTGACACTTCTTCCACCATCACCCTTGACAAGAATGATCACAGGCACTCCCACAAGTAGTATGTTAAGTACGTTGACCAAAATTTTAACTTAAGGAATTCGGGGTGAACGCCTTTTGAATGAATTCCAAGAAGTGCTGCGAGTAGAATGTAAAATTTTAACTTATGGAATTTGGGGGGAAAACCTTTTGAATGAATTCCAAGAAGCGCTGCGAGTAGAATGTAGGGTCTACGGCAGAGATGGACAAGGAATCAAACTGAAGAGATTTATATGCATGTTCAATCTTCTTACTCATGTTGTAATCTTGCAAAATATCAATGATACCAAGGTACAACATCATATGCCTCATGAAATATTTTGCTTTCGTCTTTCCCTGGAATCAGCTCTGCCCTTGCTGGCATGTTCACACCAAGCTGGATTTGGAGCCTGCTAAAAAAGTTGCAAAGAAAATTAGAACTCCAATGCTTCAGACATACAGTAGTAGGCATTGTACAAAAAAGCCTTCTCTCATTCTCCTATGTACTTGAGATGCCTAAATCTTTAAATTAAAGACATTCTAAAATAGATCATCTTTCTTGTGATAGCATGGACCAAGCTTGCAAATATTATACAAAGTCAACTGTCTAGAGCTCTAGGGCATTCCAAATTTTCTTCGAGGGTTCGTTTTATATAACTTATATGAGTTCATCTACAATACTGGCCAAACAGCAAAGAAAGATTTGCATGTGACATATTGGTCACTTGCCCAAAAATAAAAGACCCATTAGCTGCGATGACAACATGCTTTAGGCATTCCATGAAATCATACCTTGCTGTACCAGGCAAAGAAGATCGACTTCCTCATCACCAGCAGCTGATGCTCGTAATCGGCTACCCCTGATGTGAGGGCCCACAACAACACTATTATCATCTGTTCCACGGGGGACCAAAACAAGGCTTTGTGGGTAATTAAAGATCCCATTCTCTAGAGGGTCTGAATTGAAACATAACCACCATATTAGTCTTCTATATTAATGAACAGTGCAGCTATGCAAGTTATAGACAACTGATGATGACCAGGTTAAATCAGAATTAGTGGGTGCTACAAGTCTAATGGGTGTGGATCATGTACCACGTGCAAAATATAAAGTTCAAATCCTCACTGGTAAATGAAGTTAAAGTGAAATAGAAATTAAAACAGAAAAAAAACCCTTGTGTCAACACACATAAAAATAACCAAGAAGGACAAAAACCAATTTGCTGTCAATGTTAAATAAGGAGGGTCCTAAGTTTTCAAATTGGGACTTAGCCTATTTACTTGGGTGTTGTGTAGCCTTCAACAAATAAACTGCCAATCCCATGAGAAATATGAAAAATGGGACTTCCTAAAATACCACTATTACTGGATTACATGGGCTAAATTAAGACCATAAAACAATACTCAAATCTGTCGGTTTATTTTCAGTTCAAAATAGCTCAAAGAAAACCTTTCTCATTACTTATTACTTCACTGCATATACATCGCATTACCTACACACTAACCCCAGACACCACTTACCAAAAAGGTTAACTGCTGACACTAGCTTCTGTCATAAATTTCCTACATACTCTCATGTTTTTACACATTTTGTTTCCAATTGATCTTCTAACCATAAAAAGACACCAGACAACTGAATCAATATTCTTCCTAAAATTTCATGAACGGATTATGGTGGAGCACCAATTTTGAACATAAGCCGCACCTTCTTCTGCAAGCATTGCCAATCCATCTGCCGTTATACCTTGGTAGAACATAAGAGAGCGCAGGTGTTGAGGGGCTTGATAATGCACACCTAACAAAAGGCTGTAATCCATAATGTGTTGTGCTTCCAAAAACTTACTGTCAATCTCAATCTGGCTGCATACAAAAAAAAGTCACATAAATAGGAAAGTGCTGTCAATATCTGTTGTAACAATAAGAAATACAGCCAGCATGAGATGAATGCCACAATTCAAATCCTATCATTTAAAACAACAAAATTAGGGGTAAAATCAGCAGTTGAGGATATGAACTTTTACATTTGAAGCTTGATACTTGTGTGCCAGCTAAAACCAACTTTTGCTTGTTATTAGGCAAGAGATTATACAATTTGGAACTTCAAAAATTTTCACACAAATATGGCAGCCACACAAATTATTACAGTCAAATTTCTATGGATAAAAAAATTATTCACTTGGGATCTTCATATATTCATTTACCACATTGGGTAAAGATTACCAATTTACAACCTTGGATATGTTAACCCCCAAGTAGGAAAGGAAATTACATGGCAGCTATGAAAGTACAACTTACTTCAATAAAGCCTCTCGCCAAGAAGGTTCCAAATAATATTGATAGTTTAGATCCAAATCTTTGAGTATTGTGTTCTCATCAATTTCAACCTTGTCTGCCGAACGTCCAAGGGATGAACCTTTCAAATCATATCTTCGATGGATCCTCAACTCCGTGCAGAACATATTTCCCATTACTACAAAGTGAAACTGCAAGGTAGGAAATAAACTACAAATATTAGCTTCTTGTGAATAGAAGGCACCTCACACTCTTGCAGAAGGCTTAATGAAGCAAAGCATGATACAAATCATAGCACAGTCAGATCTAAAACACAGTACTATGGGCCTACGGCTCAGAAAATTTCAATGAAGTTCAAACCTTTATCATAAATATTAAGAAGTAACAAATAATGGCTATGACATTGAAATACATGGAAAAATACCTCTAGAACAGATGAGTGCTTCATTGTGCTGCTTACCTTTTGACCACTAGAAGGTATGATTCTGTGAAGGCCAAAAAAATTTGTAATAAGCATGTTTTCATATGTCCTCACATGATAATGATAATCTGGAAGCATTCTTAGAAGAACCTATACATCAAAACTCTAGTCAGTAGAATTTAGAGGTATATGATGAGAAAGAGAACATATATAAAACTTCAATTATAGCAGACGTATCATGGTTCAGATTCTTCAGAACTACATTCCTGGTTGAGTATGGAGTTCTTTTACATGATTCATAGGCACACAAAAATAGGTCCTATAAGCTCCTGAAATTTAAAGTCGAATTAATTACACAAGCTCTCTTTTAGTATATTGGAACCATGTTAATCATTTTTTTTCTTTTTTTTTTGATAACGTATGGAAACTTTCTAAAGAAGAGACCTTTGGACTCGCCTCTAGCCTTTGGAACCATGTCGATCATGCATTGGAAGTGTCAACACATGCTGATTTTTTCTAAGAACTGTGACAATAAAACACAAAAGAGAAAATATATATATCCCAAGGTGACTTATTTATGTATGAATAACAAAGAAATACAAAAAATCCCAGAGGTTTCCTTTTCGGACATCTTTGTTATTCACACATAAATAAGTCACCTTGGTCCCCCCCGCCCTTCTCAATCGATTAGTACAATTGTTTGAAAGCACTAATGGTTGCACAATCCATCTAAACAGGAAATACATAAATATATCTATCTATCTATCTATCTATCTATCTATAATTATATAAAAAAAATAAAACTAGGAGGCAACTAGTGCTAACTCTTAACACTTCCAAAATAATAAAGAGACACAAGGTCAAACAAAAGAAATGGAGAGACCATCCAAACAGCTAAAGAGACTAAATGTAGAATTTATGAAGTGAATGGGCCATTCAGTCCCTCCAAAACTCAATTTTGATTTCATGCAAGCCTATACTCCAGTAGCATCTGCAGCCTCACTGGTTACAATAAACCCACAACAAGGAGGGCTACATAAGTGAAAGATGGATGCCATGAAATTTGAGGGTGGCATTGCACTTCCTCCATCGAATATCATCCCTTGGTCCAGCAAAAATAAATGCTGTGATTTGTAAGCCAATGTATGAATTTCTGTAAATGAAAAGAATTTTAATGAATCAAAATGATTGTCTTTGTAAAATGGTTAACAAGATCAAGTGACACACGTGAATGTTGAGTATTTCCGGAAAACTGTTAGGTTTATTTTGACCCATTAAAATATGATCATTTTGCAATTTTCATCTACTGTGGAACATCAGGAGCAACATGTGAACATGTGTTACCGATATAATTCAAAATTGATGGAGCAATTTCAGGAAAGGCATAAAAATTACTCCCATGTTCAAAATTTAGTCCTTGTAATCAATAAGCAAACCATTATTGACCACATCCATCAGCAGTTAAGGAAAAATGGCATAAATTGATGTCCTTTGGGCTGACAAATAGAATTAAATTTCCTTAATTCATGCTCTCCTAAGTTTCACAGATATCCCTAAGCCTATGATATAGGTTTCTGATCAAAGACATTATATAAAAGAAAGAACTATGAATATTTTTGGTAAAAGAGGGAAACAATAATATGTTGGCAAAGAAAGTTTATGGCTATCAAGATATCAGAAATCATTTAACAAGAAATAAAATTCATATCTCACCAAGAAACATGCATCATAGATAAATGACTATCACGAAATCAAAAATCCAGAAATTGCAAAACAAGAAGTTAATTCCCTTAATGTTTTATCCAAGGAATGGACAAGCCTTTACTTCAGATTTCCTCAAAGTCTTAATCATGAATCGATCATCTTGGGACAGGAAAAAAACACTCCCACTTTTCCCAGGAGAAGAAAGTTCCCTCAGAGCATCATTCCCACAAATGGACATCATGTAATCAGCAGTTGAACAATTCCCTTAAATTCCTACATTGAATTTTCATCAGGAGATGTATATCAACATCATTTTTTTTTTCCACTGATGAAAATCAACAGCGCGAAAAGATAAAAAGAGGCTCCCCTGCTGGGGAGAGGCAGTATAAGATCAACACAGACATCAAAAGGAATTAGCTACCAGCAATTATATTTACAAGGAAGGGGTTTTCCAATTTTGTTCTTTTATCCAAAGAATAAGGACACATGATTATGATCTGCATATACATTTTCTAGCAACTCATTGACTTATAAAATCATAGAGTAACCTCCAAAATAAATGATGATAAGCACAAAGTCAAGAATTCAAATATTCCTAGATTAATAATGACATGATTCGGATGTACAATCTGGATGGTGTGTCAGCATCCTATAAAAGTGCTCATAGAGTTGAAACAAAAGCATCATAGCTGCCTTCATGCTACAATTCATTCACGATTAAGCCTTGGGACTTTTAAAAGAAAAAAGAAAAAAAGTGTTGAGACTAGACACAAGGACAGTATCAATGAAACATGATTTTAAGATAAACATATCTTCTGCCTTTAGATGTATACTAGGCTTAAATGGCATATGCAAGCGAGACAAGATTAATATATGGTTTCTATTCTAGTACGCAATTGGCATATGAGTTTTAGTAATCCAATTAAAACTGTGAATGAGAAATTAAGTTCACATCACAAAACAAACCTGAATTCGTTGGGGATGCTTCCCAGTCCAGTCCAACACAGATGGCTTCATAACGTAGCCCGCTAGTTTTTGCTCCACGCAGTAATTTATTAAAAACTGCCTCACATCTTCTATGCTTTTCTTGCAAAAACTGATTACAATAATAAAATTTCTTTAAAATTTGAATTCAAAACACATAATCTGATTGAACTACCATAATGTGTAAATAATAATAATAAAGAAATCTGAAAATTAATTAACATAACAATAGTAAATACCAAAAGTATAAACAACTATGGTTTCTGATTTCTTTGAAAATTAATATCTAAGACAATAAATCAACAACAAAATTTATAATTAAAAAAAGTACCATCTTTGGTTGAGGGTCGTGCTCGTGCAACTGCAAAGGACACAAAGGGTTGAAGAGCATGATGGAGCTGTGTGTGTGAGTGGAGAGAGAGAGAGAGAAGGGCCTCAATATATATATATATATATATATATATATATATAACGATGGAATCAGCTTATAGCTTTGGAGCCTAGCGGCTCCAAGTAAACATTGTTTATATATATATATAAATATATATATATATAGACCCATTAAATTAACCTAGCTACAAGAGTTCACGAACAAAAACAAAAACAAAAACTTACAAATACAAGCGCTCCAATTAGGCTATAGCGATCTGAGCTCCTCAACCATTTTGTCCTCCACAGAGAATCAGAAGGTACACTTGATTTACAATTTTGTTCTATTATTTTCCAAAGACAGTTTAATATTCATTGTTTACCTATAAATCCCAAAAATTGGTTATTTAATTTACTCTAAATTTCGTTTCTTGATCTTTTCATAATATTTTTTTCTATCGATTTGGTTGCGCTTGTTTACGTGCTTTCTCCTAGATTTTTTTATTTTGCAATACTTATTTAGATTCTAATAACCAAGGGATTTATTTGTTGGTAATCGATTTTGTTTTAGAGCCAAAAACCATTAGTCAATATTTAGAGCGTTAAGGGTTATAAATATTATTAATTGCCATAGTATTTATTTTGCTTCTTGGATACAATGATTCTATTGATCCCTTCAGTTTTATTTTTTATTTTAAGAATTCTGTTTTATGGGAAATTATTATGTACTCTCGGAGTATCATAAATGTGTACTCTTTCCTCTCACATGAATGGTGGGTCCTATTAATTAAATTCATAGTGGGACTCACCATCCATATGAGAGGAGGGAGTAAGCATTTATGGTAATCCAGAAGTACCTAATAATTTTCCCGGTTTTATATGATATTCCTTGAATTGTCTTTCTGTTTTATATTTTTTTACATATCTGTCCTTAAATTATCAATGTTACGGATTGGTTGTGCTTGATTGAACTTCGAAAGTATTTGAAATTTGCTTATATTCGATTCATTAGGTTTCCTTCCTAGAAGCCGAACTCTAAATTAGGTACTATATAATTTTTTTTTTTTTTTTTAAAAAAAAACAATAGATTAGGTATAATGAAAAGATTACTGTATTAGCACTTTAAAGATCAATATGACAATATTGTTTAACATGAATATTGTTATTCTCACAAACAATTCGGTTTTTTTTCTTTTTTTTTTTTCAATTAATTAAGTTTGAGAATTTGGAAAAAAGTTTAAAAGCTTAGTACGACATGACTTGTAATTCCAAGAAATAAAGCTTCCAATCCTTGAGTATAAATTACTGTTTGCCAAAATATACTTTGATTATTTTTAGTCTACCGTATAGTATGAGAATGATGGGTGATTGTTTATTTATGTTTTCATTGAACTCGAGTTTTTCATATTGTAATTTGCCTAATTGTTTTTCTCTCCCTTATACTCAGAGGCTTGAAAATGGAAGTTACGAATTTTTCTCCTATTATTCCACAACCATATCCTTGGCTTATAATTTGTGATGGGAAAAATCAAGAAAGACAAACTTTGGTTAACATATCGGACAATCATTTTAAGTCAATGACAATTCCTAAGATGCGTAATAAATCAATATGCACTAGCACAAAGGAATGGTTGGTGTTGAAAGATCTTGAGGATCTTTGCCTTTTGAATCTTACTTCTAAAGAGGTGGTGCAGCTCCCACGTTTGGAATCTACTATTAGAACGGATATTTGTATTCTATCGTCATCAGAAAGTGAATCTATCCATGATTGTCATGTAATGTTCATCGATGGTTTGACATTCTATTTTTGTCAACCAGGAGATAAGAAATTTAGTGAACAAGTGTTTGAATTCGATTTGGAAGATAGGTTGATATGGATACCTACAGCTACAATGTTTAGAGGGAAGGTTTACTTTTTGACAATTGTTTCAGAAGGACCTAATGAATTGTTTACCACTGAAGTTGTGAATTCAAGTCTTCATTTTACAAAATTTACAAGCAAAAACCTTCCTATGTTGTTACCTCCAGAAATAGTTGATTATCTTGTAGAATCAAGTGGTGAGCTCTTATTTAATCAAAAGATGAGGGGTGGATGGAATTTTAACAAGATTCTTGGTTTTTCCATTTTTCGAATGGATTTTTCAAGTCAAATGTGGGTGCAAGTGAACAACATAAGAGGGCAAACTATCTTTCTTTTTCAGCCTTATGGTTTAAAACATAAGGCTATATCTTGCTTTGCAAGAGAAAAGGGAATAAGAAAAAACTCAATCTATTTTACAAAGTGTTCTGATAGGTATATTTATATTTTTGACCTAGAAGATCATAGTATTTCGAAGTCATTATCTTGTCCCATTGTAAGCAAACATAATTCAAGATTTGATTGGGTTATGATTCCTTAAAAAAAATCATAAAATTAATGTCAGCAACTTATGTTCTAGTTCTGCTCAAGTTGGTCATTAATTATGAGGATTTCGAGGATACTCTTATTTGTTGCTGATATTGATTTTTACGAGAAGAAAATCCAAACTTGGAACAATTAGTGCTTCATCCTCCATGTCCCCTCATTTTGTATTGAACAATTGGTGCATGTGTGATATTGTTATGTTAATTAGAATCGGTTTTTATTTATTTATTTCTATTTTACAATTGTTGATTGGAATAAGTCTGGTGGTGCAAACCTGTAACATGCGGCCTTTCAATGTAATTGCCAACTTCATTTTCTTTGTTCTTGAATATATGTGTGCACTAGGTTTTTTTGGTCATATTTATGTATATCTTATAACCAAAAGATGGCAGGAATAGAGGGCATTTAATCGCATCCAACTATTTAATAGTTATTATAGCACAACCATTTCGAAGGAGAATGAGGCATATGGTTCAACCGCTATCTCTCTTTACTTGGTTTACCACAAAGATTATCAATAACTCCAATAATTGTAAATTCGGACAAAGTATAGTTACAAAATTGGATGTATCCTAAGTCTACAACCTTACTTAATATCTTTTTATTGGTGGTAAATTTTGATAAATCTATTATTGGATTACATTTTTTTTTTAGATCCTCCATGCTTGCAAAATTTCTAGAAAATTAAAGATCAATAGCTATGTCATTAATAAATTGTTTAAATTGCAAATTTTGATAGTTTAAAATTATGCATAAAATATAAGCTTATAGATCATATAGTTATCCGATTGACACAAAATTTGACACATGTATTAGGAGCGTAAAGAATATGCAATTCAACAGTTAGATTTTTAAAATATATAGTAATGTTTATTTTATCGCGTAAGGTTGTTATTATTATTATTATTATTATTATTATTTTAGTTGGAACTATTCATTAACCCATGCGATGCATGGATTAGTTGAACAAAAATTTTAAATTTTAAATTTGCCTAAAGTTGTGAACAGTTGAAAAAATAAATTACAATTTAAGGGGAAAAAAAAATACTAGCATTAATAATGTTAGGTATAAGGATAAGGTTCCAAAATTGTATATTGGGCCTTGGGCTTTGGCCAAGGACGTTGATTGGTCCGAGGACGAATAAACAACTGTGAGGATGCTAAGTTCAGAGTTCTATAATTAACATGCAAGTGGAGAGGTCAAGAAAGGTGGTCTGAGGAGGATTGCCTCCTCGGATGAACGAAGCACCAATCAAATGCATATTCTATCGCTCAAAGTGACCCTACAGGAATCTCCACTGAGAAGGACGTGCATGTTGAACATACTGGAAGAGTGGAAGCTAGGAAATATCTAAGGAAAAACTGTTGTCATCGCATTAAATGTCCTGAAGCTAACTTTCTAGCCGCATTTATGTGGAGAAGACCCCGGAACAGTGCTGCCTTGGCTACCACAACTCACAGAAGGCTTGAAAGGGTGTCTGATGGGACAAGCACATGAGTAGCAGCTTAAATGATCAACAAGTGTAGGATCAAAATTGTCCGAAGGGAACTATATAATGTAAGAGATCCTTCATGGATAGGGGATCGAAAAATTACAAGAGAAACATTGTAACAATCAAGAACCAACTTTGTAATCAAACTTGGCTTGGTCCTTGGCTTGGTCCTTGGCTTGGTCCCGGTTTCAAACAATCCGACCAAATCAAAATCATGAGCTTACTCTACATTTTAAAAAGGGTTATGTTAATAGGTGCTTTGAAGGCATTCATTAACATTTCTCTTTTGAAAAAGCCCACCAAATTTTAACTCATTAACAAAAACTATTTTAACTAATTAACTACAACAAACAAGTTTAGACTAAAACTAAAAAATGCTACCGCTCTCTCACTAAAAAACACAACCACCTCTCTCACTTTCCCGATTTCACCCAAATCCAAAGCACACACCCGTGCCGACAGCCTCCAAAAAAGCTTAATGATTCATTATATGATGTTAGTAAATAACATAAAACAATGCACTGACAGCCTCCAAAAAAGCTTTATGATTCTTTATATGACGTTAGTAAATGACAAAAAACAATGCACTGGATCTATTATTGGATCAATAGTTCTGTTTTGTTTTGTTTTTTGTGTTTTTTTTAAGCTCTTAATCCAAGCAGTGTAGGAAAGCTTTAAAAAACCTCAACCTTTTGTGTCTTTTCTCAAACAAGTGGGTGTTTAAGAAGGCATGTCTCGAAACTGGGGTGCTCTCAAGTAGGCATGCAATAAATGGAAATCGTTAATAAACTAGGATGGGTCGTCCATGATTAATGCCGCAATGTCCCAATGAGCTCTTCTAACTCAAATGACAGTTCCATCCCTTATAAGAATATAGCAGATGGTGCAATTGTTGGTTCAAAACCCATTAGGTATATGTGTTGTAAGGACCTGTTTTGCAGTCCAAGCCCAAGGTGTATGATCTTGGCCCAGTGAGCCTAGTACAATGAATTTGTAGAGAGTGGGTCAAAGAACTAGACCTTAGTGAGTTGGACAACAGCTAGTACTGAATCAAATGACAATAAAACACAAATAAGAGATTCTTATGTCAATGGACTTACAGTCCGAGGAGGTCTCACTTTTATAAATTGATCGCAATTGGGTACAAGTACAATTTAGATTGCTACAATGTTCTCTCTCTATTTTTCCGATCCTGTCCTCATGGAGGGTCTCTTACATTATATCTTGACCCTACACTTGTTGATCATTTAGGACCTTACTTGAGTGACTGTCCCATCGGACACCCTCTTTAATTTTCTGTGAGTTGTGGTAGCCAAGACAGCACTGTTCAAGGGTCTCTTCAACATAAATGCGACCAAAAAAGTAGCTGTAGTGCATTTAATGCAGTGGTAGCAGTTTTCCCTTAGATATTTTTGAGTTCCCATCTCTTTTGTATGCTTACAATGCACGTCCTTATCACTGGAGCTTCCCGGAAGGTCACCCTGATTAGTGAAATGTATATTTGAACCGGATTTATCATGTCCGAGGAGAAAATTCCTCCTCGGACCATCTTTAACTCATTTTTTGCTTTCAATACTCTAAATTTGTATCGCCCATAGTTATTTATTCCTCCTTGAACGACTCATGTCCTTGGCCAAGGCCAAAGGCCCAATGGATGATTTGGGCCTTTAACCCCACATTAGCCCCTTAAAACTCCAGTTTTTCCCTTTCATCCGAGGAGAAAAGTGGGGTTTTGAATTTTGAAAGTTAATTCTACTTAATTTTCAGATTTATACGCGTGGGGGTGCCATTTCACGCGCCCCATAACTGCTACTGACGCTTCGGAGTCCGCGAGGCATCTTTAATTGCTCCGGGCGGCGCTCTGCTCCTCACATCCAACGGTGAGGCGCAGATCCTACGGTGGACAATTCTTATAGAACTTTGAGCGGGATAACTCCCATACATTTTCATTCTCTATATAAAACCTCGAGCGAGCCCATTTTCCTTTTACTTTACCAATCTTCAAGTTCTCCAGAGTTCCTAAGCATTCTTAGTCTAACTCACCAAACTCTCTAAGCTTCCAAACTTCACCACCCTCTTTTCTTCAAGAGATCCTTCAAAATTTTTCTAAAGGTTTCAGGGACTAATACACATCTTAGTTCTCGTAAGTTTTTATTTCTTTAAAACTTTTCTTTTTTCTCCTCAGCCTTCCGGTTCTTATTTCTTCATTTACCAGTTTCAGTTGTTTCCCTTTAGCCTGTCTAGATGGGTAGATTTAAGCATTTAGTAGACTCCCCTGCCAAAATAGGGTCTTTAAGGTTAGATATCACATACCACAAGGAGTCACCCTCTGATACTGTTCTCCAGAAAAAATAGTAACACATAGAGAAAAGGGGGAAGTCATCATCCCTATGATAGCTTTCATAGAAGGGGGGATGACTCTTCCTATAGGTAGGATAACACGGGTCTACCTCTTCAACCATAGGATATACCCCAACCAGTGCGCACCCAACCTCTTTAGGGTCTTAGGTTGCGTTGATGCTCTCAACGAGTATCTGGGCTTGGGGCTCACCTGGCAAGATGTGGTCCACATGTACGAGTGTCATTCCCTTAAAAATGCTGGATTTTACCTCAAGTCCCGATCTGATATTGTTAGGCTCATCTCGTGCCTCCCCAAATCTAATAAGGGGATGAAAGACGACTACCTGATTGCTTTGATAGCCTTCATTGCCCAGTCTGAGAGGGAGAGCCAAGTGGAATACCTTAGAGTTAGGTTCCTTAACAAGAAATTTAGATTCTTTAACCCTAACCATGTCATTATTTTCCTTTTATTTTACTTTCTTTTGATGATGGGTCTTAACTTTCTAACCATGTTTTGCTCCTCGGCCACTTTTGCAGACAAAAATCATGTAGCGCCCTGGCTCAGTTTTACTAACGTCGCAACTCTCAATTATTTGCTGAGGTCTGAGATTTTCGTAAGTGAGGATAGACAGCTACGAGCCGTCCATCTGATGTCAATGGACTTACAGTTCGAAGAGGTCTCACTTTTATAAATTGATCGCAATTGGGTACAAGTACAATTTAGATCGCTACAATATTCCCTCTCTATTTTTCCGATTCTTTCCTCATGGAGGGTCTCTTACATTATATAGCACCCTTTGGACCATTTTAACCCTACACTTGTTGATCATTTAGGACCTTACTTGAGTGTCTGTCCCATCAGACACCTCTTTGGTTTTCTGTGAGTTGTGGTAGCCAAAGCAGCACAGTTCAGGGATCTCCTCAACATAAATGCGGCCAGAAAAGTAGTTGTAGTGCATTCAATGCGGTGGTAGCAGCTTTCCCTTAGATATTTTTGAGTTCCCATCTCCTTTGTATACTTACGATGCACGTCCTTATCACTGGAGTTTCCTAGAAGGTCACCCTGATTAATGAAATGTATATTTGAACCGGATTTATCATGTCCGAGGAGAAAATTCCTCCTCGGACCATCTTTAACTCATTTTTTGCTTACAATACTCTAAATTTGTATCACTCATAGTTGTTTATTCCTCCTCAGACGACTCATGTCCTCGGCCAAGGCCAAAGGCCCAATAGATGATTTGGGCCTTCAACCCCACATGTGTAATTTAGTAATTAAAAATATATTTATTTAATTGAGTGAAATGCATTCTCTTGATTAATTGCTCCTACCGTTACTCAATATATTCCATCAAATTAAAAAATGGTAGTAAAATTATCATTTTATAGAAAATTGTGCGTAATTTCTCCCAATAAGTGACCATATGGATTCTTCTCATGTCCAAATGAATTCAACAATCCATTACGGATTTTTATTACAAAGATTTTATTTGGTTTCGTGATGATCATATTTTTCAAAAGAAAATATGCAATATAACCATTTCTAATAATTATACGAAAAATAAAAAACAAAAAGGAAAGAAAAAGAACTCATCAAAAATAATGTTGAAACTCGAAGACAATAGGTTGCATAGTTCACGAATGAACTCATTTACGGTACAATAATTAAATTAAAAAAAAAAAAAAAAAAAAAAACTAGACAATAGATATAATCAACGCATACAAAAATTAAACTAAACTTCAAACTTGTGATGTACTTTCCATCTAGCATAAGCTTCATCAGCCTCTACCTCTCACCATTTAAATCCTTCATCCAAATCTATGCAAATGGGTGTAGTCCAAGTGCAATTAGTTAGTTCTTTTCCGAGAGATGTATTCCTACTTGAATAATCACTAAAACAGGAGTGGTACTTATTAGTTTCGAGAGAGTAGAATATGTTATTGTTATCTAGAACATTTGGCAAATAAATCTTGTTACTCATATCTTTTGCTGCAACCAATTCTGAAAAAGAACCCCCGGAACTAACATATAGCATCTTATTTTCAATATTTGTCACTTTATGCCATTCCATCCTTGGCCCAAACGAGAGATTCACTGAGTAAATCTGAATACTTGGCTCAATTTCGTGGAGCTCAAACACTGCAAAAAGCTTTCCATCACTTTCCAATAAATAACTATTTTTAAGTGAATTATCTAAGTGTTTAGGAGGAATAATAGGGGGAAGATATTTCCATCGATATTTGTACTGATTAGGATGGCTCAAGTATTCATGTGGATCAAATACTCCCACTTCAGCTGGAAGATCGTACCCTCGTACACCCAACCAGTAGCAGCGGCCTTTGTATAGTAGGGGATTGCTATCATTAAAAGGTCGAAAATAATCTGTAAATTCACACAAAGTCCAAGCCACTTCACCACGCCTAATGATGATGAATTTCTCTCCAAAAAATATGATTCCAATAACAAAACAATCAATAGAAGTTGGGGGAGACGAAAAACTCATTGATTCACATCTTTTCCAATTAGAATAACTTGGAAGTTCTATTTTAATCCTGTCGAAGGGATGGAAGAAAAAGACATTACCATCTTTTCGAGACAAGAGAAGCCAACCATACTTTGAACAACGGATTGTTGCACCCCACAATTCTGGAGTATCCATTTGATAAATGACATTATCATGCATTGGATGAAAGAATATGCATTTTTGTTTAACCAAAGACATCAAACATGGAGAACGAGAGTATGGGGGATCCAATAATGGTCGAAGTGGACTCATAGGACTACTTAATCGCCATGATTTGCAAATGGCACGAAAAGTATCCAAGTCTCTGAGAATGAGGGGTGCTGAAAATAGACAAAGAAGATGAAATGGAAGCTCAGACCATGGTCTTTCTAACACTTCTTCCTTCTCTTTCTCACGAAAAACATCTAATGACAACTCAGAACATGATCCATGAAGCTCTTCTTCATTTAGACTAAGAAGATGAAATGGAAGCTCAAATGATAATCCGTCTAGCTCTTCTTCCTTCTTCTTCTCTTTCTCTTTCTCTTTCCCTTCCTCTTCCTCTTCCTCTTCCTCTTGCTTGAAAAATTGAACAATATTTTCACTCATATGTTTGGAAGATATATCGTTGCCACTCCCCTCAATACTTCTATTGAGGACGTTGAGGTGCTGTAATGAATATTTTAGAGAGGAAACAAATAAGAAAAATTAGTCTCAAAAGAACAAACAATGAAATAAAGTAATTCTTTACAACTCTAAAATATGAATAGACCACATGAATAATATATATTTAGACTCAAAAAGAGTTCGGCAGTATGACACAATGAAAACAATAATCCTGCTCCTCCTCTTAAAACTGATGATATTATTAGAAATACATTACAAAAAGAGTTTAAACTATTTACTGCATGGCGGAATAATTATTGATATTAAAAAAAAACAATAGTAAATACCAAAAGTATAAACAACTATGGCTTCTGATTTCTTTGAAAAATCAATATCTAAGACAATAAATCAACAACAAAATTTATAATTAAAAAAGAAAAAAGAAAAAAGTACCATCTTTGGTTGAGGGTCGTGCTCGTGCAACTGCAAAGGACACAAAAGGGTTGAAGAGCATGATGGAGCTGTGCGTGTGAGTGGAGAGAGAGAGAAGGGCCTCAATATATATATATATATATATATATATATATATATATATATATACGATGGAATCAGCTTATAGCTTTGGAGCCTTGGAGGGAGGAGTAGTTTTGGTTGGGGTTGGGGTTGGGTTTTTTATATTGCAACGTTGAGTCGGTTAAGTCCAAATTCCAATACGACTTCAATTAGTAATAGGAAACCTTAATCCCAGTTCTAATTAAGTTAGGATTAGGAAATCCCAATCCTAATTAATCTAGGATTAGGAAATCCCAGCGGCTCCAAGTAAACATCGTTTATATATATAGACCCATTAACCCAGCTACGAGAGTTCACGAACAAAAAGAAAAACTTACAAATACAAGCGCTCCTCAACCACTCCAGTTAGGCTATCAGTGATCTGAGCTCCTCAACCACTTTGTCCTCCACAGAGAATCAGAAGGTACGCATAATTTACAATTTTTTTCTATAAATTTCCAAAAACAGATTAATCTTCATTGTTTACCTTTAAATCCCAAAAATTGGTTAATTAATTTACTTTAAATTTCGTATTTTTGTTCTTTACATAATATTTTATAGTATCGACTTCTTGTTTTCTTGGTTGCGCTTGTTTACATGCTTTCTCCTAGATTTTTTTAATTTTACAATATTTATTTAGATTCTAATAACCAAGGGATTAATTTGTTGGTAGTAGATTTTGTTTTGGAGCCAAAAACCATTAGTCAATATTTGAAGCGCTAAGGGTTATAAATATTATTTATTG
>JAPQVW010000519.1:0-26059 GCA_028535905.1 Quercus berberidifolia | reverse complement strand
GTTATTGTTACTATTAGTTATTCTTATGTAAGTGCCTGATTCTTGGACTTTTTGGTCTTTACTGTAAGTCCACTTGTAAATTAAATAAAAAAATAAATATAAAATAAATAAAAAGTTCTGTGCTGAGAACACTGTATGACTAAAACCTCGACGACCTCTATGGCGCAGCGGGCGAAGGTCCGCCTGCGACGCAGTTCATACAGCATTATCTAGCCCCAAGCTAAGCAGAGCTTGTGTTATGCTTGTGTTAGACCACTAGAGTACATTACATAGATCAATATTTTTTATATTTGTTCCGGGTGATCTAGCTGCTACGTAAGCATAACAACTAGATCACCCGGAACAAATATCTGCAAATCGTACAAATATTTGTCCTGAGGCGGGAATCGAACCGGCAACGTCCGGCGGACCTTCGCCTGCTGCGTCACTGAGGTCGTAATATGTAGGTACCCTGGAAATGAAGCTAAACTATAATAATAACCTTAATGGTGAGGTAGGTAGATATTGACTTCGATCAGTTGAGCTACCACTAGACTGTTTGCAACAGCCTGTAGTTACCTCAACTGCTTCAGTTGAAAATACTAAGTGGCTATGATTACTTGATTGCGATTTTCAGGGGCCGAATTTGGCTAACCAATAGCTTTACAATGACAATTGGCATCGTCGCAGAATTGTCCATATATAAAGTAAAGTTTATTTATTTGCCAGAATATATGTTACAATGTAGGTCTTAAGATTATAATAAGTCCAGTTATATTCTACCTAACATAGGCATACAAAATATTAATTTTTCATTTATAAATATAAATTTTTCATTCACACAATGTTCAAGATTTTTATTTTTAAATTACAAATATAAAATTAATTGATTAAATTAATAACAAATTTGGAAATAATTATAAATCAATAAAAGAAATAATAGAAATAATAATATATAATAAAAGAAACTCTAGATAGAGCGTGCGGTGCTATTTGCACGGAAAGCTGATATTGTAGTTTTAACGTTGACACTTTTGACACGCGTTCCTGTACACTACATCTGTAGTTTCTTATATCATAGGTAAAATGCCAGAATGTGTCATTCTGAGACGATACCATTAGTTTTGTGGAGTTTTTTGTTAGTTCTCAATTAATATTTTCCTTTTTTTATAAACACTACTAAGTTCACGAAGGCACACTCCAATAAAAGCTTGCGATGTTATCACGAGACAGTCATTGGCAGAATTGCGTCAAACCAGACGCAGAGCCAGATACAAGAAGTTGAAGTTGAAGTTATTGTTAAGCGATTAATTGACTGGTATTTTTAAATAGGGTGGCTACTTAAAAATTACGCTAAGTAGCAACCCTACTTATAAATAATTGGTCGGGCTACGTAATTTACTGGTGTGTCATTTTCCTACGTAAATTTTTCTCAGGGTATTATGTTTTTTTGGAGTTGGTTTCACCACTGAGGCGACTATACCGACTTCTTCGCTGTCATACTACGAAAAGTTCCTTTCTATCCTGTACGGACGCTCCAAGACGCTAAATGTATGGAAAGGACTCGATAACGAAAAAATATTCATAAGCTAATGCATAACGCATACTAAGGGAACGTACCCATACTAATTCACCCTTCAGGGGTGAAGGGGGTCTTCAAAATACTACGCTTGGTCACGAAGGGGGGGGAGGGGGGGAGATCTTAGGTGTTCGTCGCGTAATCAATATCCTTTAGGGAAATATCGCCCTTTTTCGAACTACAATACGTTTTTACATAATTTTTCTACTTGAAACTGTAGGTAGGTACACTTGGCATCACGCGGTAAGCGTTGTATTAATAAAGACGAAGTACTACGTGAAAACTAGGGGGAGGGGATCTTAGCATGTACTACAGGTGGTCATCTGGGTGGGGGGGAAGGGGGGATAAATTGCAAAAAAAAAATGGGTAACGTTATGTGTACGTTCTTTAGGGACTTTGGATACTATTCAGCGGTAGGTATTTCGAATTTCGGTATTCCGTAGTACAGTGTCAAAAATAAGCGTTCTTCAGTTTACAGATATCTCGGTAGAACTACAAGTTACGTGCGCAAGCGCAGTATGCTGTGATAGTTATAGACCTATTTCTGTACTATGTGTCAGTATACTTACCTACTTAGTAAAATAATAGTACATTACGGACGAGGTCTGTAATGACTGGGTTGCTGGTCGCGATGATGATGGCGGAAAGTGCAGCGTAGCGCAGGTCCAGGTGATCACAGCGCGGTCAGCATTGCAGCCTTTGATGGACAAGCTGAAATCAAGGTCGATACTGAACTTCGAGGCCTTTAAAGCACGGACAGCATCTCTCTGCTTTAGTCAAACAATGCGAGTAATTAAAAAAAAATATAAATTAAAGAAATAATACCTAATATTTCTTTACAAATATATGAATAAAATTAATATAAAATTAAATTAAAATTGATTATTCAGACCATATAATAAATAAGTAATAAAAAAAGACACAAAATAATAAATAAAACCAGCTTAGTTCATAAATTATATTAAGAATTTGCACCTGAAACAAAATGACAGACTGACAAACAGACAATAATGGAAATTGCTGCGCCTTTTCGAGCAAGCTGGCAAGGCCGACTTTGCTCAGAGAAGGTTGTCAAAATAACGACCAGACTTCGAGCTTTTTGAGTAAAGGTTATTATGACGACATGCAAAAAATACTCATGAGCGAGTTCCAGCATAAAATTATAACACATCTTTTTAAAGTAAATAATGCTTAGTTCAACTATTATAATTATTATTTTGCTTGTTTTAAGTCCACCTTACTCTCTTTAGAGCACTGAGTTTGATCGAGCGAGACGTCAAAGTCAAAAATTCTTTATTTCCTATCCTATAATACAATACCATACACTTTGAAAAGGTCAAATTCTTAAAATTTAAATAGACATGGAAATAAAGTGATATTTTTGATTTCCATCGCTTCGATATGTCGACTAAAGTAAAGAAGCGACGAAGACACCTTTAGTCTGTTAGGCGTCATTGTAACGTACCTACGTTACAATGACGTCTAACAGAAGGTACCTACCTACCTTCTTTTGTATGGGAATTGGTAGAGCGCCTTTAGCGTGCAGACATGGAACTACATAATCACATAAAAAAATGAAACGTCTCGATAACGTGACGTTTCGATCGAGAAATCAAACGCAGGGCGCAGTGCACAGATATCTCGGTAGAACTATAAGTTACGCGCAGTAAGCAGTGATAGTTATAGACTTATTTCTGTGCCGACGTGTGTGGTCCGGTTTACGATTTAAGGGGAGGTGTGCTACTTGCTCTATAGGTTTAACTATAAAGCTGGGTACTGACCGGTGTGACGGGGCGTAATGTTCCATTCGCAGCACGTATGATATGTAACCCCGTGTGCTACAATTCGTCTCGTTGCTCGTTGCGAGCGGCTTCTTTCCCCGGACTGCATACACGAACGCTCGCTGTGTAACACGTTACATTACGCCCCATAACACCGGTCGGTAAGTGACTTAATAACACTCTAGATACTTCTAGGTTTAACTCGCGAGTTCCCTGTTGCTCAACAGCGAATAGTTGAGCAATAGGGCTTTCCCTTTGGGGAAACTCAATTTGTTCCCCACTGCTCTTGGGGCTTCCTGTAGGTAATATTAATTGTTAGACATTTTTACTTGCTAATTTTGCTAATGATAGTGGAAAGGAACTTGCGAAATATTGGAAAGCGATTTGATGTTGGAAGTTTTACAGTATCAATAATAATAAATGAATAATGCTGGACAAGTCACACAGCATCATCTAGTCCCAAGCTAAGCAGAGCTTGTGTTATGGGTACTAAATGACTGATATACTACATAATCTTTATTAAAAAATAAAATTACAATAAAAGAAAATAAACAAATTAGAACTACAAAGTAATATTTACAATTGAAACAGTTGAGCGAACTGCAGACTGTTGCAAACAACTACAGGCAGTCCTACTGATCCATTAACTGATTTATAAAAGAACATGAATACAAAATGGCGCTCATTAGGGGAGGCCTATGTCCAGCAGTGGACTGCTATAGGCTGATGATGATGAATACAAAGAAAAATAATGTAATCGAAATACAGGACGTTCTATACTAAAGTTTCCATTTTATTCGAATATTTCATCTTTAAGTTTTGTCAAACATTGGTACATTTATTACCGTTCTATTGAGTATCCAAGTGTGCTGATCAGTAGACTAGTGCCCCTATAGTTATGTAGATACTTTACTGAACTGTATGTGGTGAGCAAAGGTACCAAACTAATAATTTTAACTGTAAATTATTTAATTTTAATCCCTGCTGTGTTAACTAATTAGCATTGCATGTTTGTAAATGTAAATAAATAAAAACTTGTACATAAGTAATTACGTTGACTGTTGGTCCCACCAAACAGTGGGACCACGAGCCCATTAAATCGACACACTGTCCCACCAGTGGGTCAAATTAGTGGGACCACGAGTCGCGACCCGTATTTATTTAGTTTACCAGTTTGTAATCTGATACCAACATAAAGCGAACTACCTACTTTTGCAGACTACTTGCAGATATAATATTCTGGGTGTTTTCTATGTATAATAAAAATATCTATGTATGTAGGTATGCAATGTATTATTTATATCAGTTATCTAGTGCCCATAACACAAGCTCTGCTTAACTTGGGGCTAGATGATGCTGTGTGGATTGTCCAGTATTATTTATTTACTTCGTAGACGTTTATGTCGCCGGCGCCAGATTGTAGTATCAGAGACCAAATTCCACTAAAATAATCGTTTCAACAAAATAATGGTATCATCTTGGAATGACACATTTTAGCATTTTACCTTTGATGAAAAAACTACAGATGGACGCGTGTCAAAAGTATCAAGGTTAAAACCATAAGTATATTAATATTGGTACATATTGGTATATTTATTTATTTATATTTAGTTATGTATATCTAAGTAGTACATTTTATGTTTGCTTATTTATTTAGGTTAGGTTATATTTATTTATTCTTTGTTTTTAATTATTTATAATGTAATGTTCATATTTATTTTATATTATCTTTTGTATACCCCCTGCCTTTCTTATATTCAAATAATTCTCTCCATCCAAAGGTTGTCTGGAAGAGATCGCTTCCAAGCGATAAAACGCCCATTGCACTTGCCTCATGTAATGTCTCTTTGTAATGTTTTTTTTTTTCTGGTGTACAGTAAAGTATTTTTGTATTATATTGTATATAAAGGTTTCCGTACAAATAGTACCGCACGCTCTATCTAGAGTACTTTTCATCTTTGAACGATGCTGCGACGATACCATTGTCATAGTAAAGCCATTGGTTAGGGGCCATCCATTAATTACGTGAGACATTTAGGGGGGGGGAGGGGGTCGAGCCAAATCTCACCAAATCTTACATGGGGGAAAATCTCACGTTATTGTTTTCCCGCAAGAAACAGTGTAATTTTACTAGAAACGGGCTTAAAATTAAGTAAAAAAGATTTCTCCACTTAAATAAGTTAAATATTTATCGCGTAGTGGCGTATTTTCTGTCCGTTTTATAGGCAGGGTTAGGCCAACAAATCTCACGTGAGATTTTGGGGAGGGGGGGTCGAAAAATCGCCAAAATCACCTCACGATTAATGAACGAATTAATGGACGGCCTTTAGCAGAATTCGGCCGTTTGTAGAATGTGCTGTTATAATTCCAACCATAGTGTGGGGTGTTTACGTGATCAGCAGGAGCTCTACAACTTTGTTCCAAGGGAATTTCAAACCATCATGTCATAACTCCGGAATAACTCGAGACAGACTCACGTTATTGGGATTCTAAGACATCAGAAGAATAAGCTCTATCACATGGAGCAATACTATGCTAGACTAATGCTAGACTTGAAATTGAAACGCTCACGACGATATTGTTAGGGGGTAACTACTAGTTACCTTTGTGACACATTCCGTCTATGAAAGACCCTTATTGTTGACAGGTGAGAATGAAGACTGAATGAAAGAATGAAATATTTCATAAACACAGTTACTATCGAAAAATAGAGAAGCAAAACTGTCGTAGAAACATCTTTTCTTGACAGACATCGTAGGTTTATGTGACAGCTTCCTAATAATTTATTGTTTGCTTTATTTGACACAGTTTGTCATCTATTAAGTAAAATAATATCCTAAAAATTTACGATTTCAGCGGGACTTGAACCCGCGATCTTCCATTCAGTATGGGACTGCGCTAACCAACTACGCCACGAAATCAAGTACCCAACGAGTCGAAAATCTTTGGAACTTCCTACGGACTCTAGCGCCGTTAGTTAATGGTATTTTTTTGAGATACCTATTATTTAATTTCTTAGAGATTACCATAAGTGCGAGGGCTTACGCACTATAATAACAAAAACAGGTTGTCATTTTCTCTATCCTGATTTCGGGACTATTTTAACTTATTTTAAATATTTGGCTTCGAAAAAACCGTAGTACGCGTTAAAACTTTTACCTTATTTCATCGACTTTTCGGCAACTCGCGTTTTCGGCCCAATTTTGTAGGACACTAGTACTCGTAACTTAAAAACCAAGATGTGTTGCGGAGGCTGCGGAGGTTGCTGCGGAGGCTGCGGCTGCGGTTGCCCGTGCATAACTATCTACACTTGCTGCACCAAGATTTGTTAAGCGATGTGTACGCCCGGACCCGCTAACAAGTCATGTTCGCGATGTCTGTGTAGTCACTTCTTTATCAAGTCTTGTGCTGTAATGTGAAAATATAAGAATTAAATTCTTCGTCTTTTGTTCAGCTAGACTATAAATTGACCCAAAATCAAATAGTCGTTCGATTACATCGATTCTCGATTATTATGAAAATAAACAAATTAGCAGCACAATGGTGCCGTCGACTGACAGCTGACAGCCGTTTAGGCGCGAAAGACGCCATGTTGGTATTTCTGATTATCTTTGTATTGTTGATGACGACGCATTCGACGCTTATTATATTTAGCCTAGGATTAGCTTAATAGTTCCAGGGCAGCAGCTTACTTTGGTGAATTTTTAACACTTCCTCTGCGATCATCAATAAGCCAGTGAAACCCCCGCGCGAAAATTCCGGAGCTTTAAAATAAATAATGCTGGACAATTCACAGAGCAGCATCTAGCCCCAAGCTAAGCAGAGCTTGAGTGATGTTATGGGTACTAAATGACTGATATGGGTATTGAATTCAATATATTACATAGATAGATATTTTTACTATACATAGAAAACACCCAGAACCCCGTAACAAATACCTGCAGATCGTACAAATTCCGCCGTTAATCGAACCCGCAACCTCCTGCATCACAGGCGAACCTTCGCCCGCTGTGCCACTGAGGTCGTCAAAACTTTTTTTTGTTTTGGTTAGTAGTTTTTTAAGATAAATAAAAATATTTTCTATAGATGAGTGATACAATAATGAATACATCTGAATGACAAGCAAGTTCTAGTAATAAAAAGTTTCATAAGTACATATGTTAAGATAGATAGATAGATAATGATTTATTTCATAGCCTTATAAAACATTCAGTGCTTAATTTAACTTATTCCATAGAAAGGCAATGGAATTGGCTGCCTTATCGCTTACAGCGATTGCTTCCAGGCGACCAAGGTGAAAGGAGAAGTTCATAGGATGGCCATGTTTATGCTAAAGTAATACCTTCCTAATAAAAACTCAATTAAACTTATACACAAATACCAAATAGATTAATATACTAATACATAACAACTTAATAAATTAATGTAGCATTTAGGAACAAGCAATAACCTAATCTGACGTGATACCTAAATAATGATTATAAACTTAAAGTGTGTGTAACTGAGTCCTACTTAGTCCTTACAGGATGACGGGGTAAAAATTTAAAAAAACTCAGTTCCATTTTAACAGCTTACGCTATCAGAAAATGTAATATTTTATCGATTCAAGGGTATTTAGATACCGACTGTTCAATTCAGATGCATTCGTCAGTGCAACTCATAGGTACTATATTCGCCGCTCATTGGCTGCATAGAATATATGACAAATGAAATATAAGAATAAATGACAAATGAAAATGAACCAATGAGTGGCGAAAAATAGTATGCGAATGCATCTGAATTGACTAGCTGCTGTCACCTTCATGCCAAGGCTATGGATACTTCTGGAAAATTAAAGATATGCAAGACCCTTACCTACTAAAGAAAAGAAAGAAAGAAAATTATTTATTACAATAAACACAATATACAAAAAAAATGTTATACTAGGGAATAAAAAATAAGGGTACTACTTAGTACTAGTTAACATGTAATAGATAAAATACAGGTTACAAAGTAATAACTGCAAGTACTAAGTAGCTCACTCCGCAAGTAAACGAGCACGTGTGTGTAGGTCTAACAGGTCTTGACTCAGCATGGTGCTCTACAGATAAACCTAAAATATAACTTTAAAAAAAATGGGTTGCACCTTCAATATTCCTTTTAACAATTATTATTCTAAATCTTAAATACCTAACTTAAAGAAAAAGCGCTAAAAGCAAAATATTAAAATGATTTTGACCCCGTCATCCGTCGGGCAAAGTTAAAAAGTGTAAAGTGTCACTAAGCGTCACTTCAGTGAAGTGGGTGTAGTCACACTTTGACACTTGCACTTATGCTTATTAACCATTGTTTCTGTCATGTCAACTTACTGTCAGTTGTTAATTTATGCTGAGTGTACTGAGCCGGTAGTAGTTTCTAAGGACTTTGTTTTTTTTTTTAATGTAAATTATAATCAGAAGCTTCTATGCTGTTGAAGTATTTCATAATATATAGGTACTTATGTTGTTATTAATTAAAAAAAAAACAAAACATATTTTTTCCTAATAGGAAAATTATAATATATTACAATTTACTAGTAGGTAAAGCCCGTTGAAGGTTTTATATTAGTGTAACTCAATAGGTACCAATACCTTCCAATTGTATAATATACAACTTTCTTTCCTAAACCCAAATATATAATATATAATACATATAGGTCAATTACAGAAAGCTCCAATCTATATTCCTGTGGTAACCTTTGATGTAGGTTCCTAAGCAAGTTTCCTTATTGATAAATTATTTAAAATTAACAATAAATAATGCGTAACTACCGAATTGGGTAAGTACTTGAAATTGTATCTAATACCCGTAATACAATGAAATGCTAACGATAAGTATTTTAAATAGCCGTAATACAAGGAAGTACTTAAGATAATTATATTAAATTAATTGATACATAACGATACGCAAGAACGCTTAAAAATATTAATAAATTCATAATCATAACACAGCAAAAACCGCACACTTTCAACACTAAGATTTAATCTTTTACATATCTTAATTACGAGATATTATGTTATAATTTCAATAAAAACTAAGTAGTTTTAATCAATAATTCATCAAAATGGCGGCCCGTCTATCAATATAATAATTCTGTCAAACTTAAATTGAAATTCTGTAAACGTTCAAACTATTATTGATACATTACGAACCGCAAAAGAGCCATAGCAATTTACAGCTCCGCGTTACAAATCTCTACACTGCCCACTAAATACACAATCCGGGCTAAATCAATTGCATATCTCTTTCTCTTTCAAACTTATGAAACGGTCGTAAGTGAGAGGGAGGCGGAGTCTTTTCCACCGACGATGCGTGTGGTCCGTCACGCCCCCTATAGTAGGGAAGGGAAAAAATCTTGTTGTTCAGAGGCGGGGCCGTGTCTCCATCAGGGCTCAGTCACTCGCCCGCCGTCGCCGCGCGCAGTCCCACGTCACCTGTCAAATCTGACGTTTCAATCTGACGCGAGCGGCATTAAGAAATCATGCTAATGAAATCGATCGAATATTTATCGTGACAACTGTGTCTGATCGCGAATAAACTCAGTGCAGAATAAACTAAAGTGTCAAAACAATCAGCAGTGAGTGAAATGGCGTTTGAAGACCGCTGCAGTCCGAGCCAAGCGACCAGTCCTGACCTGTTTCTGGGAGGGTACCGGCGCCACATGATATGACTCAACAGTACCATCAACCCAGCCAGTATACCTGCACTACCATCGACTCAAGGTACGAAAGAACCCCCAAGCATGACGATAGTCAAAGTTCAACCGAACTCGCCGCCTCCAAGCCCTCAAAATGAGGAGTATCACAGCTATTACAGACCTGAAACGCCTGATGTAAAACCCCAAATCGAGCAGAGATTCGAGAAACAACCAGCACCCATCGCTTTCTCCATCAGCAACATCCTACACCCTGAATTCGGCTCCAACGCGATACGGAAAACGAATAAAATCGAAGGACCAAAGTCCGTCGGCCCGAACCACAGCATTCTATACAAGCCGTACGACTTATCGAAAGATCAGAGATACAACTTTGACTACATCAAATCTAAGGAGGATTTCAACTCCTTACCACCTCTAGGAGGTCTGAGACAGACGATATCGCAGATTGGAGAGAAGGAAAGGAGAACGAGAGCATCCCAGGGAGGTACAAAGAGAGGTGCAGAAGCGGCAGACTCAGCTAATTCCATGGTGTCTTCTGCGTCAAGTGGAGCTGTTTCTACGTGTGGCAGCACTGATACGAACAGCCAAGGGAATCCGTCGCTTTGGCCTGCTTGGGTGTACTGCACGAGATACAGCGATCGGCCCAGCTCTGGGTAAGTAGTTTACTAACAAACATATAGCGTAGATCTTACAAAAAAGACTTTAACCTGACGACCAATTTTTTAGGTCTGGCCTGTAGAGATTTATCATTGAGTTTGCAGTATTGATTGGTTCATTTTGACAGTTCGTTTTTTGATTTATTTTGTGACATAATGCTGTCATAAAAATATATGGAGGGTCCCACAACGGCATCAAAGGAATTCTCGTTTAGGGTCGGAATTATCACAGTTATCACTAATTATATTTTATTGCTTAGGTACATTGATTCTGTTTGCTTTTTTACTGTTGTTTAGTTCTGTGTACAATATGATTACGTATGGATGGGGGGAAGGTATTGATGGTAGGTGGTAAGTAGTTATAGTTGAAACGTAGTATTCATTTTACAACTTTAGATCAACCGTTTGAAATAAGATGACGTATTGTCCTATAGAAACAGTCCTGGACTCTAGGATGACCTGATAAGGATAGTTATAACTGTTTTTATGGTTGGTAAAGCTACACTTAGGTACTACGGTAGGTACTGTGTCTGACGAAGGAATTTCAATTTTACCATTCATCAAAATCTTCCGTGATATGCTTGGCTCATCCAGTGGAGCAGAGCTTTAGGAGAGCTTGGTCTGACTCTACCACCCTCGACGTCTATCTTAACTACTAGGTATTTTTGGACATTGAACAACTTATTTTTTACAGTAGACGATATTAGAACGTGAGAGATCAAACTCTTTGCTGCAATTTTAGTTAGGCCTATTCACCGCACTTTTAGGGCTTTATAACACAATTGTTTTTGCGATTTACTTATAACTTGGAAGAGATCGCTTCTAAGCGATAAGGCCACCCATTATACTTGTCTTATGTAATGTCCTCTTTGTAATATTCATTTTCTGGTGTACAATAAAGCAGTTTAGTATTGTATAATATTGTATAATGTAAATATATTTGTATTGTGAAATATAATATTATTATGATTTAGGCGCAATGTTCTGGTGTTCTAACTTAATTACCACGTCTTACAAGAATCATCTCTTAAGAATAACTTATATTCTTAACATTTGTTATAATTTGGCGTTAACGATTTAAATAATTAAGAAATAAAATAGACTTTGACAGTGAGGACATTATACACGCATTATACTTTTATGTGAATCAAATCGAATTTGAATAACTAAATAATAATATGGCGTGACCCAAACATATTTTGTTATTGAAATTAGTGTTGACTGTTCACATACCTACAGAAGTTTTATACTGTTTTACAATTCTAACAATTTTTTGTTTAATTTCAATACGGGTCGAATTCGTTTACATTTATGAGAATGTGATACGTACCTTGGTGCCTTTTACCACTAAGATAGGTATTGAATTACCATCTTAGGTTTGCTCTTACGTAGTTACTTATTGATTGGCTTCAAATAGGTGGAATATGTACGGAAATACCTTATCTTCAGCCGACAATATGAATTTTCTTAATTTTCGATGAGTAGTATGTAACGCAAATTTGACCTCAATAAGCAATGACCGAATGGTCGACTCGAGATTGAGCTCGATTTCATTCAAGCGCTCCTAGGTTCTAATCCTAATTTGATACAAGACGACCATTTGTTTCTTTTTATTTAAGTCGTATTTATTGAGCACATTTCTGGAGTTGAGCGGGTTTTGTTCTAGCGGTTTCTGTGGTTTTGTTTCGGAGCGTTTCGCAGTATTCATCTATTAAGTTCTTTTAGGCGGTGACTGTACCTACAACAGAAAGTAGGTAATCTATTGTACCTCAAACTTTCAATGCATTCAAAGCAAATAAAATTGTCTTTGTATGCAAATTACAACAAAACAAACATTCTTAACAACACAAACGAGTAATGTTAACAAACTAACAAAAAACAAATCAATATTCAACAAAACTCTACAGTTGTCAGCGGCTAGATGGCGTCGCGATGACAGCTGTCATTTTGACATATGAATGACGGTTTGCAATATTGATTTGTGAGGAAAAGGCGTGATAATAAATATTGCGAAGCTATATCTATGGGAAATCTCACGGTAGGTGTTAGAACATTTATAGGTAGATGTAAAAGATGGATTGTCTCAATTTTATTGATGCTATTGTATCGACGGATTCATTATAAGAATTTTTCTGTGATGGATATCATAATGTAATATTGCATGAAACTTGAATCAATCTTTCACATTAATAGCAATTATTTATTGTCACATTAAAAAAAAATAGACATTATACCAACCTGACGTACTACGTCTAAGCAAGTCCCTTATATTTTAAAGCTTTTTTTTCAGTTTGTTGTGATTTCTCATCTTTATAATTAATTGTGTGAATCTGTCTAGTATTATTTATTTATATTTTTTTATTAGGTAGGTATCTATCGTAATGCCTTACACACAATAACCTGTAGGTACCTACAATAGAATACACATAAAGGTTTTGTCGCGACTTTTTGATTTTCTTTGCCTTTTGTTATTTAATAAAATGACATCAATAAAGGTAGTCATATAAGAAATTTTCATGTTAGAAAAGACGTTAAACTTATTTGTCCGGTATCTATCTGAATGTAAGAATTATTCAACAAGTATTTTTTATCTTATTGGCGAATAAGTGACGACCACACAAACACAGTGATATTAAAAATAATGCAATTTTTAATACCTTTAATGACACAGTACCAACTGCAATTACCTTAACGAGAACCACTCTCGTAACAAGCTGACGTACCAACCTACTAAAAATGAAATAAAAAATAAGAATTGACAACATAATAACGCTCAATCATTTAAAATTGGCATTTTAACACTTTAAACTTTAACTACTAATGAATAGGAGTCAAATTTTATACCAGTATTTCCACACTTAAAGTACCTATGTACTTACTGTTTTCCATAACGGGTATTTTAAGCTTTTTATTATAACCTTTATTGTGAGGTGTTAAAGACCGTTTTACGTTTTATAAGGTTTAAATGTCGAACAGGTGTAATGAAACAATTTGGTTAATGATTTCGCGCCAATTTTTTTCCAGCGGCCATCTTGTTGAGCGCGTAATGGCGGCCACTTAAGATGGACGAAATATAATTACATAAAATTATTTGGTTTAATTCGTGAAAGTGAATAATTATGAAAAATAATACTTGCATGTTACTATTTAGGCTCCTTATATATTCATAGGCTGTTTATTGGTAGAATTATTTTATTGAGTCATCTTATTTATACATTTTACTCTGAAAACGACACTCAAGTGCCTACGGAGATGAATACCCTCATAGCGTTATAACGACTACACAGATTTTCATTAAACTTAGCTAAGAAACTTTCGATTAAGTCCTTAGGTCCCAAACCTGTTAGGTTCTGATTGGCCTACGAGGCGAACCTAACAGGTTTGGTTTGGTTGTAGAGATCGCCGATCGGGCTGACATTTTGCATACATGTAGTTCACCTATAAGGTATTTTTATACTGAAAAAAACGCGTGCTAAGCCGCGAGCAGGAGCTAGTGTGTTAAATAAGAAGCACTGTATTTAGAGCCGATAATGATAGGTATCATTCGACCGTTAGTTAAAATTATTCAATTAACACGCAAACTATTAACAAACAAACAGTTCGTGTTTTGTTTTTTATATCGATTGTAGGGATGGGGTAATGTTCAGTCTTGTAGTTCTGAAAGGACTGCTTGTGCGGGACTATTTAGATTATTATTAAAGATAAAGATAAACTTCTTAAGCTTTGCAAGAATAGCACAGACTTTTAAACAGATATAGAGTACACATGTAGAGTACCGATTTAGGTAGATAGATGACAGATGTAGCAAAGAGAAGACATTTATTAGTATGTAGGTAAAGTAAGTAAATCATTTATTTGCCACATATAACACACACGTACAATTGGTATACTGATTACGAAATGGCAAAATGAAAACATAAATAGAATACCTATAGTTAAACAAAAAAGTAGAGCAGCTTTTATACCTATGCTAACACCGCTGGGTTCCTTTTCCTTATATGAAAACTACTCGCATTTTGGAGGTAAAGCAAGAGAAAAAAAGAGAAAACTATTACATTCATTAAGGCACACTACTCCGACAAACGCAAGCACCTGATAAAAAGGTGGCGGCACTAATGTGAATCGGGATAGCGCCTTAATAGATTCTCATTTTGCGTAGTAACTGTACCTATGCCAAAAATCATCATCATTCTTTAGGTCTTACAAAGTAAATTAGCTGAAAAACTAGTCAAATTTTAAAGTTTGTTTTAATTTAGTTGCATTCATTGTGCTGGTGCGAGTCGCAGCTAGTAGGACTTGATGTGCGTCGTGGGCAATGAAAGTGTTAAAAACAACTACACTTATCTAATACCATAATGTCCCTATGACCCTTTTTGCATAAGGATGCCTAAAAAACACCAGTCCCTAGTCCGCTTCAAGACTGCTTGTCCCAGCCCTAGCTTTCCAGAACCGTCATTACTGCAACGAGTCTATCGTTACAGAATGTACGGCTGATTAACTGTGTAGAGCGTGACATAGGTGGAGCGGAATGGGTTCCGTACACGATTTTAAACACTTGAATGTTTTTTACTATTACAATACAATATACACTTTATTGCACACCAAGAATAAAAATAGAAAAATATAGGAAAAAAGCAATAACAGAGTAGCACAATGGGCGGCCTTATCGCTGAGAGCGATCTCTTCCACTATTTTGTAATTTTGGAACATTATTTTCTCACTAAGGGAAATCTCAGGATGAAAATTGTTTATCCCGATTTTTCACCATCAATTTTTGATGTGGAAAACTCAAAACACCACAGATTTAATTATGATTCTGTCGGTCGATAAAAAATAAACAATATATTTTCAATTTAATACTTTATCTACACATAAATAGCTACTGGTTTCTGTTTCACTTCTTCCACTAGTGGACAAAAAAATTAAGTGAAGAGAAAATCAATAACATTTTATTTCTTATTTGATAAAAATTTATGGTTTAAAATGTGGACTTGTCCAAGTCCTTATTTTGTACGCCGAACGAAATAAAGTTCTGGTTTATGAATAAATAAATAAATGTTTTCACAAACATTCATTAAAACGTAAAACATAGGTACTGGTGTTATTATCGGTAAAACTTTCTCTATTCTCAATATTACCTACTCAGGCTATGAAAATTACCTACGTAGTCAGGTACCTAAGTCAAGATTTAACTCGATCTTCATTCAAAATCAGATAAAACATTTGAATCCTGCTCAATAATCAAAACCTTCCACGCGATAAACAGCTATCATGACCCCCTTTCCTTCACCTCAGTCCGCACAAACGTTTCTCTGCGCTCCCCGCGGAACCCCACATCATTAGGTACTAGTTACGCCACTGCTCACAAAAGATGACCAAAAATGGCGCATTTTATAGGACGTGTTTAACGGATTGCATTTACAACTGGATAAAGAATAATTACAGGAAATAACTTTATTTGTAAGGGTTCTTACGTTTAGATGAAGGAAACTCTTTACTCCTTCAAGGGTTCCTACCTCATCAGTACACATACCTCCACTGCTGGACATTCCTTCCAAAACAAGGGGTTTTATCATAATCACCACGCTTGGCAGGGGACTGGTGATCGCAGTGGACGTGTTAATACACATAAAGCTGCTGCCCTTCCTGGTAGGTTCCCTTAGTCGCCTCTTAGGCTTCATAGGCCTCCCCTAATGAGCGAGCCTTCGGTCATTCGCAGATCATCATCCCACCTGGCCGGAGGGTGTCTTACACTACGTTTGCCGAGTTGCGATCTCCAATAAACAACACGTAAACTGTTTTGTGCATTTATTAACACACAATCATATCGTCACAGATTTGACAAACACTTACCTTTTTAATCATAATACAAAATGAATTAACTAATAACTAATCAGCAGGTGCTCCGTGTTTTTACCCGACGGCTAAGAAGGAGGGTAATGTCTTCCGGTCGGAGCACGTAGCTCGTAAGGCATTGTTGCACGATTCCAGCTAGAGATGTTTCTGCTGCATTCTGTGAGGTTAGGGATGGATACGTCGATAGATGATGTCGATAAAAGACATAATTCTACAAATCTTATGTGAAATGTGATGACTAGGTATAGATTGATTGCTAAGTGTGGTGATTATGGCAGACCAACCCTTGTTTCGGGGAGACATGGGTCGCAAGACCACCGGGCATGTGGGCCAGATGGGCTGGCCCGGTACAGAGGAGATATCGCTCTGTAATCATTTGGGGGAATCCCACCTTTATACTCACTGGGTTTATGTTCAGCATTTTACTATAAATAATAAATTATTAACTAAAAATATTACTATACATACTTACTTAAGTATGTATAGTAATATTTTTTTTAGTTAATTACATTTATTTATTTCTATAAAGTAAGTACTTTAATGTTTACATGTTCTTTAACGTAAAGAAACATCAACTTTAGTAAAATTAAATGTTTTATTCATTCAGGACTAGCATTTACCTACCGTAAAATAAGCCACTTCACTTTTGTTTTATAACTGAACACGTTATTTCTCATTAGTTCGTTGATATATTTTATATCCATTTGCAGACGACACTGATTTAAAAATTTAAAATAACTAAAAACATGTAATTAACAAGTAAGCGCAACATTGTATGACTTACAACATTGTCCTCAATCAAAACACTCCAAAACGAATGCACATTTTAAATACACAGCATGCTACAATTCCATAAAACATCGATATATCGATGAATTATTCATCGAATTCGTTACAACACTATTTACTCAGAAGCCCAACAATGAGATTCACTTTTTGTTTTACAGAATTTACTAATAACTTGATTCGGAAACGTTGTCAAATATTTTTATTACCTCCTTAATTACGATCAATAGTTAGGTACTTAGGAGCTTTATAAGATTCTGCTTAATACCTATTGTATTCTAAACAGATCTGTCATAAAGTTGTCTAGAAGACCCAATAAGAAGGCACGTTACGGCCATTTGTGTGAATAGGAAAGGAATAGGATTTCGCATTCATAGGAGCGGGACAGAGCATACTTGTTGGAAAGGCGTAAGCGCAAAATTCAAACTATTGTTTATTACAAGAAAACTACACAACTAATTAAGAAAGTGGCATAAAGAACCAAATAATTTGCAATAACCTACGAATTAAAACATAAGTCATTTTAAAAGACCACAGGGTTCCGATGATCTCGACTAAATTATGTGCGAAACCGTGCACTTTAACCGTGCACTTTTCATGATGTTTTTTATCGTTTTTTTTTCTCAATCTTGTTTTGACATTAAGGGAACCAAAGAAAAAAAAATAGAATTTTATGTAAGTACTTAATTCGAGCTATTTACCACGGGGATCCCGTGAGTATAGTGCGCGTCAGAATTAAGTGACCCCCCTGTTAAGATTAAAATAAATTTCTATGGATATAGAAATATTTTAAGAATCGAAAGATACTAGATCTTTTGATAATATGAAGATAGTAAGCTGTTCTATATAAAAACAAATTACAAAAACAAACAAATTTAATATTACAAAACCAAAAGTAATGTAATTACGAGACTCGGAGCCTGTCGGGGGGGTCAGCTATCTATGCACGCCACTGTACCTACTGAGATCTAGGCCTAGTTTGAACATCAAACAGAAAGAAAATCTTATACTCACAATCATGTTTCAAATCTATGTTTATATTTCCTAAAAAGTTATCTTTGAGCAGCAAAAATTCTATTTCGGTCCATTTTATATACCTTCTTATTGTAGAGCTATTTATGAACTACTCAGACAAAGCACTATCAGCATTTCCTCCAGGTAACCTTTAATAATAAATCTAAAATATTCTATGGATAGAAATCGTATAACCACTATTCCATCTCATAAATATATAACACTAGCGATCCGCCCCGGCTTTGCACGGGTGCAATTTAAAAAATGCAAAAGATATACCCGTGCGAGGCCGGGGCGTGTCTCTAGTAAAGCCTATGTCACTCCCGAGTAATATAGCTTCCCAGCGATTAAATAATTTTTCTAATCGGTCCAGTAGTTTCGGAGCCTATTCCGTGCAAACAAACAATCAAATCTTTCCTCTTTATAATATTAGTAAAGATCAAGCCCAATCACAGAAATGGTTAAATGTAAAACTTCTAAAAACCATCAACAAAATTAAAACAATGACTACACAAGAGTGCGTGATTTTCAATCGCAGAAAGAGGGAGCGAACACAGCAATAAACAAATTCACGCGAGTAAAAGAGATAGATAATAGAAAATCACCCACACCCTATAATTTCCGAACATAAAACCTACCCACGAAAATCTAAGAAAATCAATTGTAATGTTTAGCACACCATTAGGGATCTACAAACCAAATTATACTCTATTACCTTTACTTTCGTTCCAAATTCTCTTCCTCTCTCTCTCTCTTGTAGTTCAAGTGCATCTTATAGTAAAGGGAATAAGGTTGGTTTTCAGAATTGAATACGTAATACAAGTCAATGATGAACGAATGAGATTTAGTAACGGATGCGGTGTTACTAACTGTGCTCTGTTAAGTTTTTTTTTTTCATGTAGTGACTTTCTCCGTTTTTTATTAGGTTGACATTATTTATTATTTCTTATTTTTGTTTAATTAAAGATTTAATCTGTGACTGTGAATAAACGTATTTTTAACTTTAAATTTAGTTTTATGGTAAAAATAATTTGAAATTATTATATTTATTTGAAATTAATATAAATGTTTATTATTTTCTACTCACCAGAATAATGCCTATTTCTACAATTTTCAAAAAAATATGAAATTTGTTCTTAGAAGAAAGAAGCCTTTAAAACTGTTTAGTTTTTATGTTATGGAAGGGTGTTGATTGACCAAGGTTAAAAACAATTTAAATAAACAAAAGCCTATTGAAAAACGTTTTAACAACTTATTATGGTCATCTTATTGTTACTTAACAATTGGAGTCTTAATAGAACAGTGTCAAGAATTGCCTAATTGGAAAAAGTATGATCATTTCAGTTATATTTTATTTATTTATTATAATCATAATGTTTATTTCAGTACCATTAAAGGAGCCTTTAAAAATATTTAGTTTTTATCTTATGGAAAGGTGTTGATTGACCAAGGTTAAAAATAGCATCGTAATTAGTCAAGTAAATGAATTCAAGAAACACCTGGCGTTTAACTGACGGATCAAATATATACAATAAGTCTATGAAATACCTTATAAGTAAGTGGATCTATAATGCCATATCCTATTTTAAAAGACTATAAAAATTTATCACATCGTCTGGCGACCGCTAAAACCGCATAAGTCAAATTGTATTAAAATTTATTATGTAAAGAATGTTTAATGTGATTTGACACAGTTAGCACATGCGCATTGCGGTCTGAGTTAATGAAATATCAAATAAAGGGATATTTATTGAGCTGTAAGATTGTTATGCATTGTTTACTGCTAGTTAACTCTTTGGAAGTAGGCTAGGCACCTTTGTAACCATATTGTAGTACCTATTGTGCGAATGAGAAATGACTATTACTGAGATTTTATCTTTTATTTTATGACTGGCAGAGTTCTACCTTTTTTTCCAATACATTTTCATCGATCAATAACGATTAAAATATAAAACAATTATTTTATCTACTTATATGCAAAAGCAAAATAAAATGGTAAGTCTACGCAATTAATTTCAAATAAAAATGGAAAAGGTTATATAAACTGACATCATTATTTAGTTTTAAAACTATAATCATTAAAATTATTATTAAAACATTAAAAGCAGATGCGAGACCACACTAGTCGATGCCGGTTCCGTAACAAATGGCGAATGAGGCAGTAATAACTTAATTTAACAAAGGTCAAAGAACTCGCGAATAACTAATAAAAGTCTGAGAGTGGTTTTAGAGTTCCGTACAATATAACCAAATGACAATAGAGGTCTCAATAGAATACCATCATAGAGACTACGAGTAAGAGGCTTACGGACAAACCGGAATACGGTTAACGTTAGCTGTAGATTAAATAAATACTTAATGTAAAATAAAAATAAATGAAATCAAAAAGAATAAGTAGATAAGTATCATTTACTTTTTGTGACGACCTCTGTGGTACGGTGAACGAAGCCGCCTGTTATGTAACGGTTGCGGATTTGATTCCTGCTTCGCGATAAATGTTTGTATGATCTTCAGACATTTGTTTCGGGTGATCTGGGTGTTTTATATTTATAGTAAAAAAAACTGTCTACAAAATGTATTGTATTAATTATATCAGTTATTTCGTAGCCATAATACAAGATCTGCTTAGCTTGGGGCTAGATGGTGCTGTCTGAATTGTCCAGTATTTTTTTGGAATAAAAAGAATGAGTTTTAATCTTTTTTACATTATTATTATATGAATGGCTGGGAAAGTGTCTCTCACATTCCCTGTCACATCTAGCGGTCGTAAATTGCAATACAAACATGAAATAATTAAAATATTTGTACCAAGAAAAATCGATTTTAATCCGTTATAGCATCAGAACAATTATAAATCGTAAATACAAAACGGTATACTTATTATCACTATTCCAGAACTAATCTGAGTGGATGAAACAGAATAAGGTATAAATAAGTACCCAGTGGCCGAAGCTCGACGTAACACAATATTATCAGTCCAAAAAGTCCAAATAAATGACCACCGTCTCGACTATCCGTCACTCCGATTACCATCAATTTTTTATACGGATCTCTAAAATCACTGAACTCGGGTTTCAAACGATAACTACTTAATCACTTTTTTACATTTTTATACGTTTTTGCTGTATCTTTTTATGACACCTATTTATTTCTGTCAAAACATTTCCTGTTGATACGCAGTGATTGTGTTAAATGGATTTTTACTTATAATAGGCAGGTTCATTATGCTTTGAGTAATATTCTTCTTTTTTTTACTTCTTGTTTTTTATCGTTTACCAAAAAGTTCAAAAAGTGTTAGTAAAAAAAACTCAGATTCTAGAATTCAAAAAAATACTTCCCTGGAGCGAGGTAATTTTTTCACCCATGTAAAGATAACTTGCACTTAAAATTCTATTACATTAATTAATGTTACTTTGTTCAAGTGGTGTTTCTTACTATGTCACCATTTATTACATACAGGTAATTACATTTCATATTTCGTATGTAAATAATTACAAAATAAAGCACGTGTCAATGTTGTCACGCGAAACTCGAATCAGGGTGCCGTCTAATTAATGTGTCAAGAAAAAAGGTTTTTAGTTCGTGTCGTGTTTTAAAAATAATTAAAAACATTGATTTGTTTGGCTTTCGTGAAATAATTATTCGATTGTTATACGGAAAGGTTAAGTACCTATTGTGTTGAGCCTTAACGAAAAAACTTTATGTCGCCAAGTGTGAGTCACGAGTTTGTAGACCGTGGTTCCTATTCTTATAGGAATCAGATTGTTACAGTAAAATCATGATAAAATCGGTCATATTTTGGCATAATAACCAGGCTACTGAGTTTTGTGCACATTATAATATTTTAAACCACTTTGCCTGTGTAAGAACAAAAAGTTATTCAATAGACCGGAAACAGAAGGAAGCTTTTTCTCGCATCACTATTACTATTATTTTTCGCAATAAATGAATATGATAGGTATACTATGTAATTAACTTATGTGACATAGTAAGAAACACCACTTGAACAAAGTTACATTAATTAATGTAATAGAATTTTAAGAGCAGGTTATCTTTTCTTTGCATGGGTGAAAAAGTTACCAGTAAAGTATTTTTTTAATTCTGTAGTATTATTATTTATTATCTCCACCAGCGATTCGCATAGGTACGCAAAACTGCCTAGTTTTAATTAATTCGTCAGTTACGCCTCTTCGCTCGCGCGCGGCGGATATCTAATGAATCCATCTACGACAAGTATAAATAAATTATCATTCTCATTTGTCCAGCCGTTAGGGTTGTTCGGAATGTTAACGGGCGAAGTTAGGGGTGTCGCGGTGTTAATGTTGTTACTCTTAATTCCGATGGAAACCCCTATTTGTCCCACTAAGATTATCTGAACTAAAGAGCTTCACTATAATCGTTCCAGTCGTAAAAGCTGTTTGCTAAAATAATTGTTTTAAAAAAACTAAAAAAATACTTCACAGCCGCCGTTCAACCTTGATACAACAATGAAAGAATTGTCAAAATCTATTAACAATTGGCGAAGATATCACCAAAATTGTTGTAGCTAGTCGTGATTCCAGTACAGTATTAAGTTGTTTTTTAAATTTTTCGGGATCATTGCTGATCCCTCTGGAAATTTATGGAAGCCTCGGAATCATTCTCTATACATAAGTGAAAGAATTATCAAAATCGGATAACTATTGGCGGAGATATGACTTAACATACACACATAAACAAAAAACATGCGCCCGAAATTGAGAATCTTCTCCTTTTTAAAGTCGGGCTGGGCAATTCACACATCATCATCTAGCCCCAAGTTAGCAGAGCTTGTGTTATAGCTAACTGTGACAAGAACCAATAAGAACATAAGAGTCTAATTTTGTTGTACGGGCTGAGTTCGAGCCTTTGCCTTATTAAACTTTAAATATATTTACTTAAAACTCATTTTGCAATGAATATGTTTCACAGTGACTCGGCCCTAACTCAGGGGTGTCACTGTCAAATGCCTTTTTAGTGCTTTACATCTCAGTTTAATTTATATTGTCCGTTAATTAGTGAATTTAAACGTTAATTGGTGAATTTAACTGTAAATTGGTGAATTTTGGTGATTATGCTGTTAGGAGTACTTTTGGAGAAATTACGGCTGTTTCAAACTTCAGAACGGTTAGAATGTTCTAGGTTTTATAGTAGAGTCAAAACATTAGGTAGGTACTGATGCTAACCTAAGGTAACCTAAACTAACCTTAACCCAAACTAAACTAACCTAAACCTAAGGTAACCTAAACCTAAAGAACCTAAACCTAAGATAACATAAACTACCTAAGGTATTGATGCTCACCTAAGGTACTAAAGATCTATGGACTGATGCTAACCTAAGGTAACCTAAACTAACCTAAACCTAAGATAACATAAACTACCTAACGTATTGATGCTAACCTAAATGCTAACCTACATTATGACCCGTTTTATGAAAGAAAGAAGAAAGAACTAGTGATACATGGGGAGGTTTTGAACTTTACGTTATTGTTTTTAGATTAGAAGAAGTCAGGAATGAATATCTTTATTTCATTAGGCTTACAAAATAAGCACTTAGACAAGTCAAATTTTATACTACAAATTATTATCAAGTAAGAAATAAAGTGTTATTGATTTTCTCTCCACTAGAAATCAGAAATCAATATCTTTATTTCCATTTGCTTACAAGATAAGCACTTAGACAAGTCAAATTTTAAACTTAGTTTAAATAAGAAATAAAGTGTTATTGATTTTCTCTTCACTTCAATTTTTTGTCCACTAGTGGATGAAGTCAAGAAGAAATCACTAGCACATTCATGTATAATTGTTTTATCGAACTAATTATAGTGCTATTTTAGATACATCTCAATATTTATGTATATAGCTTAACAAAACATTGAATTTCTAAACTTATACTGGCATATTATCAATCGGATAAATCTACTGCATATACCGTCTGTCCTTCAAAGTGTTAAATACTATTGTCGCTGTGGAACTGACCGACATCTGGCCAAGCATTAACGTCTTTGATATTCTTTAGACGCAAATGGAGGTCTGGATGTTTACTATGTAAAATAAAAAATATCTATCTATGTAATACATTGTATTATGTATATCAGTTATCTAGTACTCATAACACAAGCTCTGCTTAGCTTGAGGCTAGATGATGCTGTGTGGATTGTCCGGCATTATTTATTTATTATTTATTTATATTGACCAATACGCACATTATACAATGAAAATAGTATCATGGATACGCAAAATCGCGCAAAAAGAGCGATTGATCAAATCACAAAATGACTAATCAATCAATATAATAAAAAAAAAATTAAAAAAAACGTCGGATTTAATTTAAAAAATAAAACGTAAATTGAATTTTTTTAACCCCTTCGCAAAAAAGGGATATTATAAATCCAACGTGTGTATCTGTCTATTTGTGTTTCTGTCTGTGGCATACTTAATCATCTATGATAAGATATTATAAAGAGGAAAGATTTGATTGTTAGTTTGTTTGTTTGCCCGGAATAGGCTCCGAAACTACTGGACCGATTTGAAAAATTATTTCACCGTTGGGAAGCTACATGACTCGGAAGTATCATAGGCATATCTGTTGCATTTTCTAAATTGCGCCCGTGCAAAGCCGGGGCGGATCGCTAGTCAATGATAAGATACAATTCAAAGTATCAAAAAATTACTAAATATAGTCTCTAGTGGTATATGGTAATTTTATTCTGGAAAATTAAGCACCGAGATAAAAATGTCTGTCTGTCCGGTTCAGAAATGGCGGAAAAAATAAATGCACATGATATCTGACTACACCCCCAAGGGTTATATCGTGATTTTTTCGAACACCCCCTCCCCCCTCCCTTTCGAACCTCACGTGATTAATTGACGATCCCCCAAGGCAAGATTTTAAAGAAAGGAGGGAGTGAACGTATCTAGACACAAGTTGACTGAGCGTAAAATTTGTTACTCAGTACATAAAAGTTAAGTCATAAAACTTAAGGGTAGAGCATTACAATAAGTAATCTTTGTAAGAAAGTACCTCTTAACATAAGGTTTTAATTATGGTAGCAAGAAGTAAGAAAAGAAACGTCAAACGAAACAAAACGTCTAGTGTTATTTTCCACGTCATTTATAATATTTGCTGCAGTGGTTGTACCTTACATATTGACTCTTAAAAGCATTTTTTCAATAACTATGAATGTTACTTCTTTCTATTTTTGAGGTTTCCTGCTTAAACCTGAAATATTTCTAAAAACATTTAGTCTCGTATACTTGTAGGTTATTTTATTATCAACCATCATAATTGCTGTAACTCGTCAACGCCAAAAAAAAAAGATTATTGTCAATTTTTAGAACCTTATGAATACCTCAAATCAACAGGGAATATAAATTGCGTATAAAAATACACGGCAACATAGTGAATTTTAGATTGATTATAAGTGGTTTGTTTGCAAAAAATTCACATGAGATTTGACTGGAGTATAGTCAAAGCAATGAAAGAAAACTGCCTAAAAGACACCTTAAGAGGGCGCTCTGGCATATTAACTAAACTAGACCTAGATCTCAGTACTCATCGGATCCCTGTGGTAAAAAACTTGAATTATATAATATTCAACATAATTTATTTTGTTCCTCTAACGTAAAAATGCAATTGAGAAAAAAAAAAATATGAACATCATGAAAGTGCACTGTTTCGCACATAATTTGATCGAGATCTCAGGAACCCTGT
>JAPQVW010000518.1:0-26067 GCA_028535905.1 Quercus berberidifolia | reverse complement strand
TAGAAGATTCGGTGGTACTGGTACTTGTCATTTCATTTATTCTTCTACTAGCATTCACCTGTATTCAAATAATTATCTTTAATTATTTTTAAAGTGGCATTATAATTATTTAGTACAATCAGTATGCTTAGTATGAGCCTGCACCATAGGAATACGAGATAAGTTTTCGAGAACTATTGACGCATTTGGGGTAGACTTGGTACGATCATAGATCGCAAGGAAAAAACTTAGACGCGGTATAAGTACCTATCATACCATATAGAAAATAGAAAAACACAGATTGGTAGTAACGTCTACCTTTCAACATAGCAAATAGACAAGAAAATATAGAACAACCAGAGTAGTCGTACCAGCGAGACATCGAGCACATCGACAGCGATCGGGACCTATCGGCCTTGTCTAAATGTCCACGAAAGTTCTTGCTCTAGCAAAAATGACGAAGTAAAAAGTGCGTTCTATTTTTCATCAAGCACCAGTTGAAGGGATTTCTACACATAACTGTTTCAGTGAGTTTTATTTTTGTTATGATTGTTGAGTTGATGATATTTGTTATGATTGGACGACTTGTGTCCAAGGCGATAATGACGTTCCTTAAGGGTAAGTGATTCTATGGACTCAGTTGAGTCAGATCAAGCTCTGTTGTTAGTGCTAATGTACTTTTTTAATATAATTGTCGAGAACTTGATAGCTAACTGTTATGTCAAAGTTGTCAGAGTGCAACAAATCACTCAAAATCATTCAAAAACTATCATCGAGTTCGTAAGAAACCTTTGGATCGCTGTCACATACGAAAAGTACTTCTTCTCTATCCGGTAAGGGCGCTGCTAGGTGCTAAATGGATGAGAAGGACTCGAAAGCAAGTATTCGTAACCTAATGCACAAACGAGCATAACCCATACTAAGGACTCAGGTCAAAAGCGTTTCTCAGTAGTTTGGAAATATATATTTGCTTATACACTATAACAGAAATTTTGATGTCTAATCGTATATTAGTCATAAACTTTTCTGTTTAGTTGGATCTAGCTCGATCAATTTATTGTACCTACATATTTCATAAAACAAAAACTTACTGCCACTGGTGGGACAACGACTCCCCAACTCCATTTGTCATCAACCTAAAATAAGCAACATCGTTGATACAAAAATGATTATTAATTTAGTATAACAAATACGTACTTAAGAGGAAACAAATTAAAAATAAAGAATAAAAACAAATTACAACTAGTATGCGGAGTAGATATTTTATATTGGTTTTGTACTCACGGCTTTACTTTCGGCTATACTACTTTGAGATAATGATACTGAAAGTACAAAAAATATGGTAAATACATTAGTTTTTTTAAATCTAATAAAGGCGAGTTGTGGACAAGCGCAAGTTATGGTAGGTTTAATTATATCTATCTATGTAATACATTGTATTATGTGTATTATCATTATCAGACATCTAGTACCCATAACACAAGCTCTGCTTATCTTGGGGCTAGATGATGCTGTGTGGATTGTCTGGCATTATTTATTTATTTTGTTTATTTAAAGTGAATAAGAAAGAGCATTAATAGCTTATGAATAATGAAGGTTGTTTATGTCGATCTTAAACCCTCAAACTATCAGGTGTCATTGATTTATTTGATCCTATTACACATTCTAAGTAACTTGTGTGCTCCTGGGACTAAATCTGTATCTGGAGCGAGGAGTTACTGGGCACCTGAATAACAGATTTTACTTCTCGATAAGTAACAATAAAAAAATTATTTAACTAACCTGCACAGAAAAGGAGAAACTCCACTATTTTCCACATTTTTCCACACTTTTTGTGTATTTATTTGTCTTACAAAATACTACTACTTAACATTTATTATGTTAGCTACTTATTTGAATATAACTTTTTTACATTTTGCGTTGAATCTGCATCGAAACGTGTTTCAATCTGCGTGATTTTTGGAACGACGCTGACGTCATCAACTTAAAACAAGTTTGTCTTGTAGTTGTCGACTGTTGTTATGGCAAATCAATGAATGAACGAAAATATAGAGATATAAAACATAGATCAACGTCTTCAGTCAAAAGGCTGAATTCATCAATCAACTGAATGCAGCAGAGACGGCAGCGCATGTGCTTGTAGAGTGCGATAGCGTAGCTTCTCAACGACTACACCACCTCGGGACACCGAGGACGCCTAAGGAGGCATGCACCGGCGTTAGCGAGCTGCTGGCCTTCCCGGAGGATATCGGGTGGTTAGACTAGTAGCCCCCCACCCGACACTCAAAAAGGGCCCATCTGTGGCCTAGTTGTGGATACCAGTCTAGAAACAAGTAACAAGTAAGTAAGTATCGATGTGGTTTTGTCAGGAAAGTACTTGAAGGTGATGTCGGTACACCGATCTTTACTGATGTCGACGATGAGATAAAACATCACTGTTGTCATGATCATCTTTATAAAGCCGGATCACTGGGCATCGATGAGGTTTTGTCAAGAAAGCACTATTATAGGAAATAACTGATAATCACAAAGATGTGATTAATCTCATAATCATAAACAAGAAATACGCTACTTTCACGGCAGAGGGATAGTGTCAGTCAACTATTCTCTGGATTTTGTCGCCAAAAACTAATCTATGTGTGAGTTGACAGACATATAATTTCAGAGCTTTCACGCACACAAGCGCACGTATATGAATAGGAAAACGAGACCAATTTGTCAATTTATTTTAGTGACAGTTCGTTTGTGTCTAATATCCTTAGATCAAAGAGCGTTAAAGGTAGTATTAGTCTAGAAATCTCACTCTGCGACATAGGTACATCATATTTCGTATATTGAACAGCATAAATACGAGTAGGTAGGTACATATTAAAAAACCTTATCTACTTTGTGCCATGGTAAAGGCTGGTGTGTCATTATTAGTAGACTCATAGACTTATTCGTGCAAATAATGCCTACAGCACTTGAAGTTAAATGATTTAATTATAGGTAAGAAATAATATGCGATTTGGTATGACATGTAATCTGCAGTAGTTACGTACTTAGACAAAAAATACAACAACCACGAATAATGGACCAAAAACGATTCCGAATGCAGAAAGAAGAGTAGGACCACAGAACATGTAGGTACAAGTTATTTGACCTTCAATATTTGAGATCATTCAGCCTTGGAGGTCATCGATTTCTATAATTAGAAGGTACCTACACTTGCGCGTCGACACTTTTTCTACCTCTATAAATGTACACGTAGGTACCTAAAATTATTTCAGCAAAGGTGGTCTATCAAATTCAACAATTCCACAGCCTACGTAACTAGCTCACTTTACACAATGAAACGATGTACGTAAATAAATAATCAAACTACCAGGCGTGTATAACACAAAAGAAGGTCGAGCAGGTGTGCTCAATTATGGAAAGCACTTGTTGCGCGCCCATGAAACTGAGTGGACGGAGCTAAGTGCGGAACTTGCCTTGTAAACCCTTCATAATGCAGTCGATGTCGGAGCTAGCTCTTTGAGTATATGCCACCCTGATACGGGTTGGGCGCAATCAATAAATACACTTGGGCTTGATTGGATTTTAAAATTTAAACGGTGCTTGGTGGATTAGGATTGCAAGTTGCAATGGAATCAGATTTAACATCGGCATCGTTGCTAGTGTGCTCTTGTATGCTTCATCTTCATTTTACGACCACTATGACATTGGGGGTGAAGGTCCGCCTGCGTTGCAGGAGGTTGCAGGTTCGATTTCCGCTTCGGGACAAATGTTTGTTCTTTGTTCCGGGTGTTCTGGGTGTTTTTTATGCATAATAAAAATATCAATCTATGTAATGTATTAAGTAAGATCGGTCTTGAGCGATAAGACCGCAATTTAATAATTCAATTAAAAAGAGTAAATTAATTCAGCATTTGAAACCATGACGCTGCGAGGAGGCTGGAGTAGACGGGCCCGTGCTAGTGTTAGAAACAGCGACAGCCATTTTGAACATCAAAAATAAGTGACGTCAAACGAAAATGTTGTTTAATTCGTCTGCCTATAAATTTAAATTTTGTCCCTCATTTTGATTTGTAGACCCTAATTTAAATAACTTATATATCCTTGTCCTTTATATCCTCGCAAATGATTCCTGATATCAGAATAAGCCACACAAACTCAGCCTAGCCTGGGGCTAAATGATGATGTGTGAGTTGTCCAGCATTATTTATATATTTATAGTTTGACCACATTTGCGTACCTACATATACGCCGCTTACAAACACTTTATTCACAATACCTATTGAATTCAAAACCTTTAAACTGAAAACCACTTACTGCGTTGGCGTTATTTAAATCAATTCACATGCGTGAACTCATTCAAATTGATTTTTATTTCTGTTGTTCCGTCAAAAATAAAATATTATTTTCATGAGACTTTAATGATATTACCATCAGCAGATTGTAGAGCGTTATTACCGTGACAGCTACCAATCATGTTGAATTTATTGAGCACGGTAATGATTCGTTATTGGAAAATGTACATTTTGTTTTACTTCATTTGCATAGAGTTTAATTGAATCGCAAATAAATGCTTTTGTTTCATCATCATCAGCCTATAGCAGTCCACTGCTGGACATAGGCCTCCCCTAATGAACGCCATAGCGCCCTGTCTTCAGCTTGCCGCATCCAGCATCTGCCTGCAGTCTTTCGTGAATTGTGATTTTAGTAGTGCTGTGTTAACATTTTTATGGCCCAAGGGCCATGATGGGATATGCCAATAGGTCATGTGCGTCTTGACGCACATTTCCATTTGCAGTTGCATGATGCGGCGCGGCGCGGCGGGGCGGTGCGTTTCTGCGGTTCGCAATCGAGGCTGGGCAGTGAATGCAATATACTAACACTTTCACGACCCAAGATGTACATGTCCATGATGCGGCGGTGCACTCCTGCAGATCGCACCGGCGATGCTGGGCGGTGAATGCGATATACTAAACTAATAAACTTATGCATCCACGGTCCCTTAATATTAAGATCCCTTATTAAGGCCTTTTGACAAGTTTTGTATAATTTACAAAATATAAATTTTAAAAAGCAATCCCCATGCCAGCTTTACCTACCTGTAGAGAATAAAGTCCATGGTTTCGATAATGTACCTATAGTTTATTCTGACGACCGATGTGGCGCAGCGAGCGAAGATCTGCCTGCGACGCGGAGGGTTGCGGGTTCGATTCCCGCCCGGAACAAATATTTGTGCGCTCTACAGAAATTTGTTCTGGAGGTCTGGGTGTTTAGTATCTATAATTAAAAATATCTATCTATGTAATACATTGTATTATGTGTATCAGTCATCTAGTACCAATAACAGAAGCTCTACTTATCTTAGGGCAGATTATGCTGTGTGGATTGTCCGGCATTATTTTTATTTATCACTGTCTGTTCCGTCTGTGTGAGAATTATCGAAACAGACTAAACCTAGTTGACCGAAAATCCAGCAGAAGTACCCAATGAGGTGCGGATCAAGTTTGTATTTCAAATAGTAGGTCGTCTTGACTCTCGAGATAGCTGACAGAACAGAGATTCAAGTGCCTAACAACTGACTAGAAAACGTAGAACTACGTTGCGTATTTTTGGATATGGCATGTGATTCAATTGCTGGTTATATCACACTTATATTAAAAATGCGAAAGTTTGGATGGATGGATGGATGGATGAATGAATGAATGTATGGATGTTTGTGGCTTCTTCACGCCAAAACTACTGAACCGATTGAGCTGAGCTTTTGCATAGAAGTAGCCCTAGACCTGGAATCAAACATAAGCTACTTTTATCCTGGATAAGGGCGTGCAAAGCCGTGGGTAGCAGCTAGTCGTCCATATTTCGAGGCATAAATAACTTGGTTGATTGTAGGTACTCTAGTCGTGCCTGAATCACCATGAATCACGTAGATAAATGGATACTGTACAGATATCACAGGACAATTGGAGGAAGCTTCACACTATCACACTAAAATTATTTTTAATGCGAAAGAATCTTTAGATGTTTGGATGTTGAGTTGTTTTTTACCTCTTCGCGAAAAAACTACTGAATCGGGCTGAAATTGTATAAAGATAGTTCTAAGCCAGGATTAAAATATAGGCTTTTATCCCGAAAGAACTCGCGCGAAGCCGTGGGTAGAAGCTAGTCTGTCTATGAGCTGATGATGATTCTTGATCTCACTTTGCTTCAGGAGATTGTTAGAAGGTACTATACTAATGTACGAAGATGTACTAACTATCTAATTTTACTGAATTGGCATATTTACGCCTTTACTGACTATGGAGTGCTCTATTGACCTCGACGCGATAACGTCTGAAGGATCGTTTACTTGCTATTTGTGTTTTTACGTGTATTTCAATAAACTTTTGAAAAGTTATCAGTGATTTTAACTTGCACTCTTTAACTTAACTAACTTTACATAATAATGAACAGTACGTGCGTACAACTAATATACCTCCTTCTTTTTATTCATGAATCTAAGACCCAGCTTGTTATTATAACGCCTAAATTCACAACAGGCGATTACGAAGTTTGACGTCAACTGAACTAAGTATGAGGAGTCTAACAACTTGCAAGCACAATAAATTGTTGTCATAAAACAGGAAGTTGCCAACTATCGAGTGAATACTTAATAGTTGCTTAGTTGTGTACGCTGGAGCCGGAGGCGACGCGATATTGATGAAATAAAGTTCAGGCTTACACTATTGTAGCTTATAATTTAGTCCATGCAGATTAGTTCCAGTTCCAGCATAAAGAAGTTCCAAAGGTCTGAACCCCTAGTCTTCTTCCATGATATTTAGTTTTCTGCATTTCAAAGGACATCTTTACCTAAAAATTGTTATTCACTTTGCAGTTATTGAGCTTGTTCTGAAAGCGCCCCGTAAATGGTTAAATGCAACTACCAAAGTTCCCCATAGTTGTCTATGAAGGCGCTTCAAACTTTTCTTGTTAAGGCTCTATAGTGCACAGTGGACTATTAACAGGACTTCCATACACTCATAGCAGCCTGGTACATAGCTGTTAGAAAATGTTGGGGCGGTCTTATAAATATTGTCGTGCAAGTCTCTATATCATTTTACCTGCCCGATTATCGTTATTATTGAGAGAGAAAAGGTTTTTGTTTCGATACTAGCGTGCCCAAAACAAATTTTTGAATAGATTTAGATTCAGACATAAACCAAAAGATGAAAAATTGCATGAATGGCTGAATGTATGTTTATTTAATTAATAATTATAGCGTAGCATAGCGGGACTAAAATGTGATTTTATGCCCAAAGGCATAAAAGTCTTTTTTTTTTATTTTGTCTGAAATCATCAGCCAGTACAAAAACATTGTCGTCTTATTAGGGTTTCGATCAGGTTCGAAACCCTTATGGTCTCGCTCTGTCTGTCCTTTTTTCAATCTCGAATATCTCAGCAACTACCGAAGCTATTCACTTGAAATTTTAAATTATAATAAATATCGTGCGCTTGTACAGACTAAAACAAAAATAAATAAAAATAAATCAAAAATGAAAATTTTCAGTACAAATTGTGATGTCAAAATTTTAAAAGAGGCCTACATAGTCGAGCGGGGTATCAAATGAAAGGTATTGGTTTGTACATATCAAAACAGTTTTTGAAATTGTTCTAGGTTTCATGCTTTTTGAAATATTTTGAAAAAAGCTGAAAAATTGAACGTTCCCCCCCCCCTATCTCCGAAGATTGCAGAGCAATACATCTAAAATGTAAAGAGCGTTTGTAGATATGCATCTATATTTTACAGGAAAAATATAGAAAACTCTGTAAGTAGAACGGTTTTTGAAGAATAGTCAATAAGGGGGGGGATATTTTTCAAAAGGGGAGGCTACTTCGTCGAGTGGGGCATTAAATGAAAGATATTGGTTTGATAATTTCAAAACAGTTTTTGAAATTTTTCTAGGTTTCACACTTTTGAAATATTTTGAAAAGAGCTGAAAAATTGACTGTTCCACCCCCCTATCTCCGATGATTGTAGAGCAATACATCGGAAATGTATAGAGCGTTTGTAGATATGCATCTATATTTTAGTTAGTTTATTTTTATATGTGTGCAATGTGTCTTTAAATTTAGTCTCTTTTTATTTATCAAATAAGTTAAATTATGTTTATTTTTTCGTCCACCCCCACTGAAATTATATAAAACTATACTGTATTTACCGACCAGTGGAAACTTCATAAATAGCCTTCAGCGTTTTCATGTACATATTTAGATTAATATTTCTTATTCTATCATTTTTCTAGCTGTAAGTTTTCCTAAAATTTGAAAAATAAAATAAAATATACTTACTCACATTTAGACGTTAAAATTAGTTGGCTTCTAGCAAAGGAATTTCAAACGTGGAAAGCCTAATAAATCCTGTAGTTGCATCAGACGCAATCCGAGGCGATTAGCCGACGGACGGATCCCGACAAAAACCAGAACGACTTATCTCTGCATCTTAGTGCAAGCGTCGGCTTTGTTTATTTGTTTGCGAGATAAATAGACTTACTTTCTTCTCTATTTCTCATTCAGTGGTTTTGGTTTCTGGAAAATATATTACCTCTGCTGCCGCGGTGACTTGCCAATGAGGCATTTTCCAAAAACTTTTCAGTCTGGTCGAACTATTTTTGACCAATTCGAAAACGCCTCATTGGATACAATAGCGAGCCGCGCAGGCAGTACGCGAGTCAAGTTGTCAATGGTTTAAATAGAGTTTAAATAGAGTTTAAATAGATCACTCTGAATAAAAAAATACTAAAGTAAAAAGCTGATCAATCTTGTATAATCATGTGCCTTCAGATTCATAGGCAGAAATTTGTATTAATAAAAATTTGCAATGATTCATGACGTCACATAAGTGACATATGAATGTGCTAGTGGTTCTTTTTCACTTCTTCCACTAGTGGACAAAAAAATAAATTGAAGAGAAAATCAATAAAACTTTATTTCTTACTTTATAATAATTTGTAGTTACAATTTGACTTGTCTAAGTGCTTATTTTGTAAGTTCGATGAATTAAAGTTATTGAGTTCTGAGTTCTGAGTTCACAGAAAGATTCAGTCAAGCGTCGCCTTGGTGTAAAGAGAGCTCTGTAAAAGGGGGTTTTCATACTTTTCATACTAAACAGGCCTCGAGACAGTTCTCTTACAGGCGGCTTCACGTGGTTCGTGTGCGAGGCTTTGGTTTCTTGTTAACTATTTAGCTTTGCGGTAATCTGCTACCTTCCTAATATATTTCAACAAACGTCTTTGTGCGTCGTAAAAACTTCCATCTCTTGGTCTACATTTTGTTTTCCCGCAGCTTATCTTCGCCTTTTGTTGATTTGTTTTTCACTTTTGACCGTTCTTTTTGAGATTACCTTTTTTATTCAAGATTTTATAAGAGGTTTTTTGTGATGCTCTTAGCATTTTTGAAATGATAAGGAGTTAATTTCTGCCGCTGAAGCCTTCTTTTCTAAATTGTTTAACGAAAGGTAGAGTTTTTAATTAAGGATTGTTCATGTCTGTTCTAGAGTCACATTATTTTTTCGTCAGCTAATTGATAACGACGATTTGGTACAAAACAATCAACTTTCTTCCGCGATCTTTGAAAACTTAGGTCAGTTAATAGTTAGGTAAGCAAAGACTGCATGGGTACCTATTGACTAACTCACAAAGTTATTTTCATAGACATGACATGACAAAGATACCCCAATTTCTTCTCCCAATCATTACTTGGGTAGCTGGGTACCAGGTTGAAATGAATTTGCTCTTCCAATCGGTTGCTTATCTTGATCCTATCTTCGTAGAAAATCGTCCCGAAGTGGGACCATTCCCAAGCTAACTTCATTTTTCGGCCACAATGTCGCGGTGAGATGTATGGCGGGATTTGTCCCGCACATCCTGGGACACATACAGCCATTGTACACGTAAGTCAGAGTAATGGGACTATCAGTTTAGGATCGGAGGTACATTTTAACGCTTTGCTGATAGCGGATCACTATTTGTCAGTTTTACTGTACTGTCAGTTTTACTGTACTGTCAGTTTTACTTTACTGTCACTTTACTGTCACTTTACTTTACTTTACTGTTTTGTCAGTTTTACTGTTACTGTCTTGTAACAATGGAGTAGTAACGCATTTTTTTTCTAATTGCAGTTCTTTAATTTTTTTTAAATTGGAATTTCAGCTTCAGTTTTGTGTTAGACGTTAAGAGATACGTTTAAGAGATACCTACCTAAATGAAAAAAAAGAGTATTTGGTATTTGTTTTTTTACTACTAACTAAATAAGATTTATTTTTCTTTACATGTTATAAATAAATTATTTTATCAATAGTTCCCAAAGGTATTTACAGCCTAATGACAGTACGCACTTATTTGCTAAAGTTCCTGAGTTTCCTCCATTCCACCCAGAAACTTGAATGCTTAATTTGTTAAAGTTAAAACTAACGACGTCCTATAACAATGGTACCTAATGACCTCCTAGTTTTGACCATCGATACAATAGGTTCCCTAACTTAAGATTGATTATTTTAGACCGAATAGCCGTTAAAGTTAAAAAGATAAAAAGCCTTTATTTAGGAACATTATACAAAGGCATAAAACAAAATAGGAAGCGATGTGACCTGCAGAAGTAAAGTAAAAAGGAAAAAGTACTGTGTCGCAGATCACAACGCCCAACTCTGGGATTCTTAAAATAGGTTCCAACAAAGTGAAGATTGAATGCTTAATAACAAAACAAACACAAAGTTACAATAAGTATTATTTTAAGAATAATGAATGAACTGATTTCTGATGAAAATTGTTTTTAACTAGGTGTTATTTAAAAGTAAGAAATATATTCGCACGCTCTTATCCAGGATAAAAAGTAGCCTATGTTTGATTCCAGCTCTAGGGCTACCTCTATGCAAAATTTTAGCTCAATCGATTCAGTAGTTTTGGCGTGGAGAAGCCACAGACATCCGTCCATCCATCCATCCAAACTTTCGCATTTATAATATTAGTGCGTAGTCGTTTGGGATGGTGGTACGCGTAGCTGCTGATAAAAGATAGTTTTGGAGGTAAGACAACTAAACACGATAATTTCATTACAATCAAGATTCCTCCTCCAGCAAAATACAACAAAGCTAACAAAACGACAGGCACATTTTAGTGATCGACACCTTTATGATTAGGGAGATAAAGTTCAAATTCACTTGCTGGTCTACTTCGGGGATCAATATATGTGCCGATATTCAACTAATGAACCTCCATGTTGCGAATATGCCTCAATAATCTATGGATCATATTGACTGGCTGGAATATCTAGCTCTTATTATAAGCAAACGAGTACAGGGAATTGTACTTATAACGTAGACGCAACGATTAGTTTATCATCTCAGCTATTGAACACTGCTTGACATAGGCCTCCCCCAAAATTCGACACATTTATTTATTTATTAAATAGTAACGCCAACAGCGTACCGACACATAAAACATTCATAAAAATTATTCATATTTATGCAGGTTCTTATATAAACACTAATAACAGGCGGACACAACATTGTTCAAACATACTTATATTATTAGGTTTGTACTTATATATTGAAGAACTTAAAATTACACAAAAAAAGACAAATTGAGTGGTCCTGAGCGTCCGCATCCAACGGTCTCCAGGGATAAAGCTTCAAATGAAAAAAAAAATATATTAGTCAAATGAATCGCAAACTTTATCTATAGGTACTAATATTATAAAGAGGAAAGATTTGTTCGTTTGTTTGCACGGCTTCAAAACTACTGGACCGATTTGAAAAATTCTTTCACCGTTGGGAAGCTACTTTACTCGGGACTGACATAGGCCATATTAGCGACACGCCCCGGCTTCACTCTTGCGTGCAAAGCCGGGGTGGATCACTAGTAATTAACATAGAAATGAATAAAGTAATCCAATTGCAATATGTCCTAAACACTAACTCTCTAAAACTCTGTACAGATTAGGCGTTTTGAAGCGCCTACTTTAGCAATGGGCGTTTTAGGAACCTGTGGTTCCCTACATCCCTAGTATCTCCACACTCAAACGCGCTTCTATTACGTGCGTCGAAGGCAACGTGGACTCATATTTTAATACTCATAATATAAACCTCTCTTTATTAATCCGAGTGAGAGAAGCGAACGACGATCTCAGTGGCAGCTTGCGTGATTTGGCTGTATGGTGAAATAGTCACTTCGAGCATAACTGTCCAACCTTTAATCCAGTTTGCGTGAAAAAAAAAATATATTAGTCAAATGAATCGCAAACTTTATCTATAGGTACTAATATTATAAAGAGGAAAGATTTGTTCGTTTGTTTGCACGGCTTCAAAACTACTGGACCGATTTGAAAAATTCTTTCACCGTTGGGAAGCTACTTTACTCGGGACTGACATAGGCCATATTAGCGACACGCCCCGGCTTCACTCTTGCGTGCAAAGCCGGGGTGGATCACTAGTAATTAACATAGAAAATGAATAAAGTAATCCAATTGCAATATGTCCTAAACACTAACTCTCTAAAACTCTGTACAGATTAGGCGTTTTGAAGCGCCTACTTTAGCAATGGGCGTTTTAGGAACCTGTGGTTCCCTACATCCCTAGTATCTCCACACTCAAACGCGCTTCTATTACGTGCGTCGAAGGCAACGTGGACTCATATTTTAATACTCATAATATAAACCTCTCTTTATTAATCCGAGTGAGAGAAGCGAACGACGATCTCAGTGGCAGCTTGCGTGATTTGGCTGTATGGTGAAATAGTCACTTCGAGCATAACTGTCCAACCTTTAATCCAGTTTGCGTGAAATTTGATAAGTGTACAGATAAGACATGTCAAATATGCTGGTAGTTTAGTGAGGCCAAATCCATCGAGGGGTTTTTGAGACAAGGGGGTCCAAAGGAGGGTAAAATCAATCAATAAAATCAAGTCATAATTCATAAGGTATAAATAAAAAAACCAGAAAAAAATCACTATTTTGACATGTACTCAACATGTCAAAATAGTGATTTTTTTCTGGCGTGTATAGGTTTTTGAATAATTAGTAAGAGCTCTCATTTGGTAAACATTTTATGACATCGTAGGTCTTTCAAAATGCATGCACCGAGGATGCATCGAAGTGCATTGCATTTGTTTTGTTTTGATATACGAATTCGTATAAGTACCGCATTCTACAACAAACATTCCATTTGTTTTCTTTCATAATGAAGTGGACTCCACTAGGAATACTCCACTATAGTGCTTTGCACTAGGGTAGACTAGACTTCAAATTATAACTCACACGACGTTATTGTTAGGGGCTAACTACTAGTTTAGTTTGAGCAATGGCTAAGCAGTGTTTTTTCTTTTCTTTTGTCAACAAAGAAAACAAACGACTTATAAGGGTTTCTTGTTAGGTACCACAATCAAAACCAGGAGACGATCATAAAACAACAGCCACATTACCTTAGTAGGCTGAGGTGCGAAAGCGTCCCCCGTGGATATACGACACGCATCATGTCAATTCTTAACATGTGAGTAACGAAACAAAGTGAAAAATTAAACATTTAGGTGCCTTGAGCATCTGATTCATGAGATGATCACTTAATGTAAAGTTGTTATTATTTTAGTTTTCGTTTCAGTCGAAACACGAGTTAAAAACCAAACATCAATTTATCGGACAATTTCAATCAAATAAGACCTTTCGTAATGAATCAAATGATAGCAATGCAATTACAGAACAACAGATGAGCTTAACTATTGTCCGCAGGAGCGTCAATCCGTAAAACAATTTTCAGAGAACCCCGCTACGCACCCACTCCGTTTTTCCACTCGCTGGGTGCGGTGGGCCAGCGCCGCCGCCGCCGAGCGCCCGCTCTGTGCGGAGCGTTACAGCGGAGGCTCTATATGTCGCGAGCTGCTCTAGGCACCCCCTTACACCTGACGCCCGGGTGCACTGCACCCCCTACACTATAGGTAAAGCCGCCCGTGATTGTCCGTGTCCGATTCTATTTATACCGGGCATTGTCATTCAATACCAAAACCGCACCAACCAAACAAATTAACCCTAAAACGAATAAATTAAGAACCGTAAGACAAACTTCCTTTGAAACTTTCATTCAAAGAGGTGAGGCTCTTTTGAAGAATTGTTCTATTGAACCTTGGGAACTTCTCAAGTCTACCTTGCTTTTTAAATTCTATTTTATCGGCAATAAAGACGAAGTTCCTCCAACAAACCGTTCGAGCGTGACGGATAAGTTTGTATGTATGCTAATATAGGGCTCCCATCGGAAAGATTCTGTAGACCGAATTGGATGGCAAATCATTGGAATATTTATTAGTTCTGGGACTCTAGTTTGTAATAAACCGTTGACATGACCTCAAATTCTCCTGCCTGCCACTTTTGACATTTGGAAACGGGTAATGGATCTTGTTTTGATGTTCTTGGTTTTCGGAATAACAAATTCTGAGAACACAATGTTTACGTAAACAATTCAACGGTCTGATGTAACTCTGTTATTTTCATTAAGACCTTAACAAGAGTTTCTACGATTATACATGGTTATTGGTGACTCACGGACACTGCGTGAACTGCAGGTTTTGCCTATCATGACGAGCACGTTCGTAAAGACGGCAAGTCTTCTTAATTCTTAAAAATATGTGTAAATCACCTCCTATATAAAATAATATCCGCAACCCAATTAACACAAGCTCTGCTTAGCTTGGGGCTAGATGATGCTGTGTGAATTGTCCGGCATTATTTTTTTATTTCTAAAGACTGATCTGTCACCCAGTCCCATTTATTTATTTATTTATTTATTCATTCACAAATCAGATTACAATCGAATTATATATAAACTAATGTACTTTTACAATTTTGATCTAGATTGAAATCAATTATGTGAACATAGAAAAAATAATGTTGCATGCATTAGATTTTACCCTAAGACATGAAAAAGAAAGACATTAACAAACATTGTTACTGAAAAAATAATATAACAAGATTTTTTTTATGCACTGCTTAAATCTACAATGGTTATTATCAAAAATATCTATGTTATTGGATATAGCTACTTCGTTATATAAACGACACATTCTTTGTAGGGGAATATTGAAGGAAACATTGTTTATGTGAACTCTTATTGTGAATATTTCGGGAGAACGGAACCTGTATTTTGTGTTTATATTGACGGACGCTAATAATTCGGGACAATCTACATAGGAATGAACTATTTTGTGCAGGTACAAGAGCACAGAGCACATTTAAAGGCACATTATTATCATTGGCATATTTTACTATGAGAGATAATTTAAGTGGCATCAATCTGGCTGGGAGTCAGCCGAGCACACGCACACCCAATGATGATTCAGGGCAGAATCATTTCGAAGTTTAGTAATGAAGCCCCTCTAATGAACGATTATAAAATGGAGGGCCTAAGAGGAGCACCTACTAATATCACTACTTCTCAACCAAATTTAAGAATTAAGACCTGGTGTCTTCATGAACGAGTTTATGATGATGGATAGTACCTACAGTTCATGCAGTGTCAGTGAATTACCCATAACCCTGTATATATTTTTAGATACCCACGTAAAAGTTGGGTTAAACTCGTACAATTGGAAAAAGGTCTTTTGTAAGAGCTGGGAACTCAAATTTACCTAGCACTTTGGGTTCTTCATAAAACAAAAACATCTCAAACATCGAGATGAAGACACAAAGCTAAAGCAATCACGCAAAAGTCGAAAGCTCGCATCAAGAATAGCTCTTTATTCCAGAAATTTCGTCTAAACCATGGGCCAAACGCTCCTTTGCAACAATATTTCAAACGGGCCAAGTTGCTTCGTGGCACAATCACGTCTACTCATTGCATTACAGTAATCACACTAAAGTAATGTCGAGTAGATACTGGACAGGTATAATCATAGCAATATGTTACAAGTTACATGCATGCCTGCACCGATACACCGATGCATACACCGATTTAAAAATGTATAAGGGGAAGAGTACCTTGCTTATCCTCGAATACTCAAACGAAACTAAGATTTGAGCACGTCTCTAATACCCATTTTATTAGATTTTTATTGAAAACTGTCAAAAAATTGCGACTTGAGTCGAGCCCAGAAAAAAAATCAATCGAATCGTAATTCGTTTGAGTATTCGGGCGTAAGATACTTAGAGTTTTCTTTTCATGCTTGATGATGCTGTGTGTATTATCCAGCATTATTTATTAATTGGTATAGAATCTACTGCGCTAACACGGACGTTTACAACAATCCAATCAATAGATATCTCTAGTGACGCTACTGTGTAGAGTACTATGCTGTGCCGTCTGTTTTCTTTGACGTAAACTCACGACGAATTTTCAGCGTGCTCAGAATTTTAGAGGAAATTATGTTGAAATAGTTCCTTTAAGCGACTATTATTATCAACAACGTGCGGTCCTGGGCGAGATAAGGCTGACTAGGGTCGCCCTAGATTTTAATTTGTAGCCAGATAGAATCTTTTTGACGATCATTTGCATTTTAATTGCCGAGGGCGTCTTGAATTTATATGACTTTCATTTTCATGTCGGGGTATTAGGGCTTGATTTAGGTTATTTTAAATCCTGAAGGGGGTGTTTTAAAATTTGAGTCAGAAGGTAATTTTTAAGCGACTTCCAAAAAGGAGGAGGTTCTCAATTCGGTTATAGTATAACTATGTTATTTATTTATTTTTTAATGTGTGATTGTTAATTTATATCTCCGTCAATAATTATCCGATTTTGATAATTCTTTTGATGATTCTTTCACTAATTTATAGAAAATGATTCCGCCGGTGGTCCCTTTTTTATTTATTTATGATTTTTATTCCCTAAGGATTAGTATTTATCCCGGAAAACTTAAAAAACAACTTAATACTGTAGAATTATTCTACAGTATTAAGTTGTTTTTTAAGTTTATAAATACTAATGCATGACTTGCTACAAAAATTTTGGTGATATCTCCGCCAATTGTTAATAAATTTTGATGACTCTTATTTTTCTGTAAGGGAATTCGCCCTATATGGAGGAAATAGTCTTGCTCTTTTTCTCTCTTCCATCCTTCGTAGGTGCTTTTTTGAAGGTCCTGCTTTACAAACAAGAGCTTCAAAATGTTTTTTCTTTTTAAAATAACTTATATCCGAAAAAATATAGAAATATTTTTTATGAATACGTTGCTGCTGACTACAAATAATCACGACAAAAAATCGAGTTCACCGATGCTCAACTATGTGAGTTGAGCATGTCTGCTCAATTGCTCAAAGTTGAACAAATTAAGCAGTAGAACCCTTTGTTATAAACACACGTGAGTGAGAATTAAAGTTGGCTTCACATCACACTAATAATATTATAAATGCGAAAGTTTGGATGGATGGATGGATGTTTGTGGTTTCTTCACGCCAAAACTGCTGAACCGATTGAGCTGGAATTTCGCATAGATGTAGCTCTAGTTCTAGAATCAAACATAGGTTACTTTTTATCCTGGATAAGGGCGTGCGAAGGCGTGGGCAGCAGCTAGTTAAATATAAATCCCCTTAAACAAGAATTTTATCTTTTTCTCAGTTAGGCTGCGGACAAAAGAGCGTACTTTTTAAATTGTGAGACACTTAAAATGCGTATTTTCACAGAAAGACAACTCTTCGCATGCTACAAACATGAATTTCTGAAGTGACTCTTATCGCATCTCACAACTCAAAAAATCACGCTCGTTTGGCCTCAGCCGTAGTCAACAGAAACCAAACGACTCTTTTCTATTCAAGTTGTGAGAGGTTTGCATAACGACGGATAAAAGGTAAGCGTGCAAATTCGTGTACAATCGTCAGTGTTCGTAAATAATCGCCAGTGTTCGTGTATCTCCGCGCGTGAATGATAAGCACTACGATTATCCGCCCATCAGCGTCTTTTGTAGCTTTATTCATGTTCCTTGCATGAAAGCTTCCGTAATTTCTGGAAATATAATAATGGTACTTTATTTTAGAAGATTTTTAAATGTTATTAGATTCTGCCCGCGTTTTGCGTGCATCTTTCCGGAATAAAAAGTAGCCCTTCTTGGGATACCATCTTCAAAATACTATATCACAACATATCATATCAATTACCATACCATCTTCAAAAAATTGGCTTAGAGATCAATTATTATTGAATTTTTGCCAATTATTTTTTTTGCATCTCACAGACATTTTTGATATGGTAAGAGACAAACAGAAATACAGATAGAATAATTAATTTTGCATTTATAATTGTTAGTATGGATTTGGTAACTATTTAACAACTTTTGGTAACTATTTAACGATTTGGTAACTATTTAACAAGTTTTGGTAACTATTTAACGATTTGGTAACTATTTAACAACTTTTGGTAACTATTTAACGATTTGGTAACTATTTAACGATTTGGTAACTATTTAACAACTTTTGGTAACTATTTAACGATTTGGTAACTATTTAACAACTTCGTTGTAAAACTTTTTTAATCGGTGGATCGCTGGATTTTTATGATCACATAACTATGCCTGTGCGAGTTAACACTTATGACACTATTAAGGCGCTATTAGTGACCCAAAGATCTAAATGATTTAAATCTTTTTAGTGACCCAAATAACGGCGCCACCTATTTTCATTTTCAAAAGTCAAAAGTTTCAAAGATTACAGAGTTTGGTGGCCAAGAAGTGCAACTTCGCATTTATTCCTAATCTATACAAAATAAAACTATTAGAGAGGCATTAAAAAAATCTTCTGATAGGTATCGCAAACTCCCCGATCGACTTTTGAAATTTTCATTTGTATACCGTATTAATAAGATAAAATAGGTGGCGGCGCTAGTGTGAGTCGGTATATAGCCTCAAAACGATCCTATGTGTGGACCCGCGCTTCAATCATCTTAGGCCTCTCTAGTAGATAGTAAATTTATTTTTCACTTCTCTTGCTCAAAAAGTGTATCATAATAGTGTAGCTTAGGGGGCCTAAAACTCGAGTTTAATACCTAGGGCTAAAAAGTATTTTTTCTTTTTAATTTTTGTCTAAAATCATCAGCCCGTACAAAGCATTCGTTCTCTTACATAAAAACTCGACTTCTTAGTGCTCCGTCAATTTTTTTTTAAATTAGAACCTTCTTGGTGATGTTTTATGAAGGTTGATTCTTCCCTTCACGGTAAATAATTTCTGAAAATTATTTAATTTTGAATTGTTTTATTTTCTCGCAATCGAAGTGAAAAATATAGTGTTTTACTCGGGCCAAAACCACCCAATATAACTCGGTCTTGTCATCCTCCCTCGCTACGCTCGGGAGTATAACAACCTCGTATACATATAATGGGATGGTTTAGTCCCTTGTAAAACAATCTACTATTTCGCAAACTGTACCTCAACCAATAGACTCTACAAACAAAGTCACCGACAAATTGTTAAATACTGAGGCTTATTCCCAGAGGTCCATTATTCTATTGTTTTCTATTTCCCAATGGGTCCATGACAAATATTACTATTATTTTAAATATTCATACATGAACTCCCAATAGGTCCATGAGATTTAACTAATGTACAGTGAGTAACAACATCACAATAGATTATTTCATTAAAATCCAATAAAATATCAAAGATGATAATTCAAGAGCCTAAAATATTCATAGATAGATAATACTCATTCATATACAGAAATGTCACACCAATCCGCCGGGCTGTGTGACTTCGGTGTTTACCAGACACCCGTAGAAAATAAAGAAAACTCACTTTCCCAAACAATTCAGTTTCTCTGTTCTACTCTATTGCTATAAAATAAATTTTAGTTTAGTATTTAGCAAGGTCTTTTGTGGTTAATATTTCCAATTGTTATATCTACCTACGAGATTATTTAGAGTGTTCTGCAATTGTTCTATTTAATGGGCAGTTTCCACCAGATGGCGGATCCGTCGCCGGAGTACATGAATTGAATTGAATTGCAGATGGAATGCCATGTTTGCTGTGTGAATTAATTTATCGTTTGTTTTTCACCGAAATTGTATTCCAGAATACGCTATTGAAATATTGAATTCTATTTTATAGTATTCAATATTTCAATAGTATATATTTTTCTTTTTATATATAACGTATTTATATTTTTGATCATTTTACAATCTGACTTTACCCAGAGCTTCCGAACTCTTGTGCCTCTTCTTACAGTGTAATTTACAAAACATCATCATTAGCGGCCAAGCAAAGCGATTACTGCGATTAGAAATAGTAAAATAAAGAAATAATGCTGGAAAATTCACACAGTATCATGAAAATAGACAAAAATGAGATGGCATCGTCATACATCGCGTAAATTGCCGTTGAAGGAATGATTTTCAAATATTTTGCGCATTCGATGACGATGTGACGTAATTTTTCTATATTCTATTCAAGGGTAGGGTATTGTTGTCTAGGCAACAATCGTTGTGCTTGGCCTATAGCCCGTGTACGTCCACTGTTTGAGATAGGCATCCCCTAAGCTGTCTCTATCTATCGATTCCCCACGAACGCTTCAATGTCGTCTGTTCATACATTTACAAAACTTTATAACCCAATTTTTATAAAAATAAAAATAAATTCCTTCTTATCACACTTAAAGTTATACTATAAAAAAATATAAATTGATTGATTTGGAAAAATAAAAATCGAGTCGAATTCCTTAACTTTACCCTGTTTTTTAAACTTGCGGGACAAATACTAATCCCTCGAGAATAACATTTTTATAGGACCATCTTGGGATTATCTTCCATCCAATAGCGAAAGAAACATCAAAATCCCTTCACAATTGACGGAGAAATCGGTGAACATACATAAAAAACATACAGCTGAACATCGAACCTCCTCCTTTTTTCAAAATCGGTTAAAAACAGTTATTCTCGGGATCAAAATAATCTCCATTAGCAAGTACTTCTCTATTTATAGGTATGCAAAAGTGAGGGAAACATTAAATATACTTATATCGAGTAACCAACGCATAACATGAAAAAGAAACAGCCAAACTGAGAACACTCCTCTTTACCTTTTTGAAATAAGCATAAAAGGCTGCATTTGCATCTCCGTCCCAAAACACACCTCGCTACTTTAGTTGAAACTTATAATGATGTGATTTTATCCCTAAATCTAAATATTTGTCTGAGCTGCAAGTTGAGACAATTTCTCGCTTCCGCAAGTATGTATACGCGTGGAGTAACTTCACAGATTATACCCGTCTGTCAGAGCAACTTCCCAGTTTATCGCTAGTTGAGGTAGGTAACACCCGCTGTCGAGCTCTGTACTCCTAGTACTTTTGGGTATGCTAATGTGAAAGTCGTGGAGTGGGGTCCTGGACATGTTTTGTGTTTTATTTTCTTTTTCCGGTCACCAAGATGACTCATCTAAAAAGTCCACGCAGGCCTTACGTGAATAGAACATACGAACGGAAAATAACAAGAGCTTTAAAAGCAGTGGAAGTTATAAGCTAATCTTTCTATTATAGTGACAGATTCATTTAAACCCTTTTTCTTAAAATACAACATACTTACTATCCCCTCGCTGTATATTTTAGAAACGGCTATGTTTGTTGGACATAATTCGCACCTGTTTTTTCAGCAATCTGATGCCGTACAACGTAACAGACGAGGTTAACTTGAAATTGTAAAAATTTCAAGTTTAGTATTAACTGTAAAAAAGAGTTGCTGCGCAAAAGTTTCTTTTCTATGGCACCATCGATTTATAACAAAATTCCGCTTGTGATAAGAGAACTGTCTACTACGATGTTTCATAGAAAGCTTAAAACTATACTGAATGATATATTTAATTGAATAAAATCACTACTATTATATATATTAATACTATTGTAAGAATGTTGACAAAATAATACCATGTTGTTTTTTTATTGACATATTTTTTGTTAAGCTGCATTGATTTACCTTATCTCTATTGGTTATCATTTCTTTTTATTGACATTATGTATGTATTTCCTGTTTGTGATATTTCCAAGTGTTCTTTTTAAATATATCTAGTTTGTTATGCATGTAATATAATTCATTGCACGCCCTTAAAGGGCAAATTACATTGCTACACTATTATTTTATGCGCTAGGTAGATGGTGCCTGGTTGAAGTTAGTTAATTTTATCACCGGTGTCTTTTATAGTAAACTTGATTTTTCTATTTATTGTTAGTCCATTTAGTACGAGTAATAATAGTTGTCTTAACTATATTTAGCTGTACACACATATCTTTACGTTACTATGTAGATTAGAACCATTATTTTTGTATTTTTATATTATCTGGCATTGTAATGTGTTTTGTGTGTTAATAAATAAAAAATATATATATATATATATTACTGTGTTATCTTTTTCACATGTAATTATGCAATAAATATACATTAACTTTCTTACTTTACAAAATAGGTAATTATAATTTCTTATGCTGGTACCATGTATGGGTAGTTTTTTAAGTAATATCACAAGCCCTTTAAACTGGAAGGTTTGTGCTCACGATAAAAAAATATGAATCATAAGTAAGTACAATTAAAAAATAGGTTGTAGTGAATAAGATGTGGCGCGATGTCGTAGTTTAAATAAATCTAGTATTTAGAAAGTCGTCGTCAAAGAATCTAATTATATTACAACGCAAATACTCTGATCTGGTTACCAAACAGCGTCAAAGCCGGTCAAACTATAAGTTGAGATAAAACTTTCAAGATGATCGCGTGACTCTAGAAACTAGTGGAAAATTGTAACCAGAATACCCAGAACCCAGCGTACTCTAAGCAGTACTTCATGTCTAAGGAACTGTAGGGATTAAAGTACAATTGGTGGCTCAGAGTTGTCTGGTTGTACGCGATGTTTATTAACGTCAACTGGCCTGGCAGCTAATTCGCGCCTGGACTGACAAATCTAATAACAGATAGGTCTGTTCATATTTCGAAGTGATGCGTGCCGGAGTGGGATAGGACCGCGTTTGGGACGGAATTTAGCCATCAGCGGTAGAGATGTAGTGTAGTAGTTATCGTGTAGTCCTTTAACCTAACTTAGACTCAGGATTGGTCCATTTATTTAAGGCGCTATACCGACTCACACTAGCGCCACCTACACTCGAGAGCAATGAATCCGGGTCACTTAAAGAATGTTAAAAATCTCGGAAACTAAAAATGATAGGTTAATGCAATAAATTGTATTTAATAGACAATGTAATACTCCTTAAATGAAAGTAAAAAAAATATGAGTCACCATACATTTTATTAACACAAAATTACATAAAGAAAAAAACTGCTGATCTCTCCTTAAAATAAAAATAGGAAACATGAAACTTTTGAACTTTATTACGATTTTCTTGAATTTTAATACTTCGTATTGCCTCCTCGTGCTTCCACTACTGCGTTTACGCGGTTTGGCATGCTGTACACCAAGTTCCTTATACGATTTTGGGGAATATTCTCCCATTCCTCTGTGAGAGCAATTTTGAGCTCACGAAGCGTGATTGGGGGAGGGTTTCGTTGTTTTACGCATCTGCCTAGCTCGTCCCAAGCATGCTCGATCGGGTTGATATCCGGGCTGCGCGCTGGCCACTCCAAACGAGTAATGTTCATCTCTTGAAGGTAGTCATTCACAATCCTACCTGTATGAGGTCGGGCATTGTCATGCATAAATATAGCATCCTCACCTAAATTGACCATAAATGGACCAACGTGATCATTGAGGATTTCTTCCACATATCTTTCGCTAGTTAAAGAGCCGTTTTCTATGATCACCAGCTCTGTGCGACTTTCAGAAGAAATTCCGGCCCACACAAGTACAGACCCACCACCGTAGGCTACTTTTTCTTCGATGCATGCTTGCTTGAATCTTTCCCCTGGTCTTCGATACACTCTGTGTCTTCCATCGTGCTTGTAGAGCATAAATTTTGATTCATCGGAGAACATAACTTTTGACCAATCTTCAATACTCCAATTTACGTGGCTCTGGGCATATCTTAGTCTTGAAATACGATGCCCACGCTCCAGTTTAGGGCCGTTTGCAGGTCTAAGGGGTTTTAAGTTAGATTCAGCAAGCCGACGTCTTACTGTCCATGCACATGGGTTACTTCCTCCGAGGCGTCGAAACTGATTTGTGAGTTCAGTTCCTGTGAGAAAGCGATTTCGAAGCATGGTGTTCACCAAGTATCGGTCTTCTCGTGCTGTGGTACACCTGGTTCTGCCCGTTCCTGGTCTGCGTAGGTTAGAACCAGTTTCTTCGTAACGTCGGAGAACTCTTTGTACTGTTGACAGCGACACACCGACAGTCCTGGCTGTATCGCGCTGACTCCGGCCGGTTTCCAGCATTGTAAGTATTCTGGTGCATTCTTCAGGCGTAAGCGACATAATTTCAGCTTGAATAATGAATATAGAGCACTATCAACATGGTTTATGTACCCACATAAATGACAGATTACAAACAAAAGCAAAACCAAATGCTGTAATTTCGTAGTTCCATCTTCGAAAGTGGCCCTTTTTCAAATTTGATTTTTTTATGATATAACTTTACAATAACTAAGAAGTTTTAATACCTTCATTTAAGGAGTATTACATTGTCTATTAAATACAATTTATTGCATTAACCTAGCATTTTTAGTTTCCGAGATTTTTAGGATTCTTTAAGTGACCCGGATTCATTGCTCTCGAGTGTACTTTATCTTATTATTACGTTAAACGAATGAAATTTTCAAAAATCGTTCGGGCGGTTTGCGATACCTACCATAAGCTTTTTTTTAATGCAATGCTCTGTTATAGTTTTATTTTGTATACTTAGTTTAGGAAGAGATGCGAAGTTGCACATTTTGGCCATCAAACTCTATTTTCGCATCTCTTCCTAGGAGGAAGGGCAGCAGCGTCCCTGTGTATTTTTAACTCTACCGCGATCACTAATCTGCCTGCCAAGCATGGTGATTATGGCACTGCACGTGCCTTCCTAACAAGCCCCCCCCCCCTTGTTAGGAAGGCACGTTCAGCAGTGGACGTATGTGTGCTGATAAAGTGGCGCTAGTAAAACCAGCTCAATACCAACCAGAAGTGTAATCATAATAACAGAATCTGGGGTCTCCTCAGACTTCTCTGAGTGACCTCGGATGCTTGATTCCTCGTCGGTTTATTTATTTATTTATTTGTCAAGTGATTGTAATATTGTAGTGTTGTGCTGTTACTCCCTCGCATCATCAATTCATCAATCAAATAACTAAGCTACGAGTGTTTTGTTTCGAAAATCTAAAGAGTGGCTAAAAGTACCATTTTTATTAACTCCAATTTTAAACCAATGTTTTTTGTTTACTAGGTCCACATATTTTGTGATACCTTGATTATTTTAAGGAGTTTAAAAAAACAACTACTTTACCCTTCACATTTATCTTGTCCTACCAACTACGTTCCGTCCCGCTGGCAGTTAAATCACCCTAGGTTCGTCGAATCGGTCTCAGAGCGTCTGGTGTCTTTAGATTAGGGCCTAATGTTTTTAGCGAGCTGTCGAGTGACTCTTTAATTTACAACGCTACATACCTACAGCTGTTGTGACAAGTGACTTTATTAGAAATTTAGCAGAATCTAACCGTTAATAATATTTGAGATCAATTTTCTAGAGCGTTCTGGTTTCGGATCTGATTTCGGACAAGTTTGGCACCTGCATAGTGCTTCCAGTGAGAGCTGGTCACCTACTGCGGTATGCAAGCGGCAAGAGGGGTGCGTGATGAAATACTGGTAGCTTCATCATCATCAACAACAGTTTAGTACAAATTGCTGTACATAGGTCTCTTTCCATGCTTGTCATTTTCCTCGGTACAGCGTGAGCTTGTACCACGTGCAGCCTGTGCCACGGGCAGCTTATGAAAAAGATAATTTATTGGCAAATTTGTGGTTTCTCACCGCTCGTACACCTATTATGTTTAGATGGTAACTAGCCCTATTAACAAAACCAAACATGTAGTAGCTAACACATTACACATTGATCTGAAACTCGTTCTGGTTGCTCTCAATGGGTGAAAAACAGTATTTTTGCTTTTTGAGCAAAATATAACGTTGAGTCATGGCCTTTTTGATGTACTGCAGCTATTAGTGTACCTACTGTATATTTTTTGTCTATACAAAAGACAAA
>JAPQVW010000517.1:0-26107 GCA_028535905.1 Quercus berberidifolia | reverse complement strand
TTTATTGTTAAATCATTACAAAAAAATTGGCAATATTAAGTAGGTACCTACCTATAAGATTTACCAAATGTACTCTAGTATAGTAAGTTGACATGCCAATGTTAGTTACTAACTTTATGGTAAGTAGAAATTAATTTACTAACCGGCTCTTATGACGTCCACGGGCTGATTAGGAGCGGTCCATCCTAATGCCGCGACCAACATGGCCAACGCACACGGATGGTTACACGGTTTAACCTTACCACAGCTATTAGTTCTAGATACTTTTCCAGATCTGCAGATACTGATACTCTAGATTGACAGGCCATTGTAGAGAATTCTATCATTTGATTATTTGACGTGTAGGACGCCCTCCGGCCAGGTGGGATGACGATCTGCGAAAGACTGCAGGCAGATGCTGGATGCGGCAAGCTGAAGACAGGGCGCTAAGGCGCTCATTCGGGGAGACCTATGTCCAGCAGTAGACTGATATAGGTTGATGTTAATGATGATTATTTGACATGTCTCAACTACAGAATTTACATCACTTGGCTCAAAACATTCAAAATCACAATCTGATCGGATCAGAATACTTACATGAATAATAGATGAAAATAATAGATGTTATCTATCATTATGGCGGTATGATAGGATGACATCTATTATTCATTGGATAAGGCTAATGATAGTGATTTATTATTTACTGGCTTATAGAAGCTATTTAGGAGAGGTGGTGGAGAATGGTTCATGATGCCAATAACGTCAGTTAATGACGGGTTTTGTGGTTCACTGGCACGCAGACAGCTGTGAGCTCGATTGCCGCCGCGGGACATATTTTTATATGACCTGTAAATATTTTTTTATGTCTTGTATTTTCTAATGAATTTAAATGCCAAACAATGCAAAATCAACAGTCAATTTTGACCCATTGCACAAAATTTACTTACTTTGGGGCTAGAATATAATGTGAATAATAAATTGGTGTGGTTTAAAACACATACGTTTTACGTCGCACATAGCAATCCCTCGAGAATCAAACTTTTATGGGACCACCACAGCTTTTATAAAACAAAGAAAGAATCATCCAAATCTATTAACAAATGGCGAAGATATAATCAAAATTGTTGTACCTAGCCGTGATCCCCTTAAAGTATTTTGTTGTTTTTTTTTTATGTTCCGGCATAAATACTAATCCCACGAGTATACAATTTAGGGGAACACCGCGGGATCCTTTTCTATACCATAGTAAAAAATCATCAAAATATATTGCCCAAAACTATTGCCGGAGATCTCAAGTACTTAACATATTATACACATAAAAAAACATACAGCTAAATTAAAAACTTTCTCCTTTTTAGAAGTCTGTTTAAAAGCACATTTTAACCAGTCGTTCAAGATAACTCATGAATTGCATAGGTACAATACGAGCCCGACTCTTCCCGAGGGTGTCGTAAGAGGCTACTCAGGGAAGTCCACCGGGGGGCGGACAGCAGCGCCTCCTGCAGAACAGGTGCACTACCGACCTGCGATCCTTAATCTGCATGCCCAGCGTGGGGATTATGGGACTACCCCCTAATGATTAGAGCGAATAAGGTGCTTATCAACTTAAAACATATTGGAACAGATCAGAAGTTGTCCATCAATTGTCTCACCAGAATTATTTTGTACTACCCACAAAATTCGTATTTTTTTCTATATTTTATGGCATCTAAGTTCTTATTTTAGGTTAATTATTGTAATTCTTCTGAGATCTTAAACCATATCAATGGAGAGCTACACCCTTGGTGGTCTAGTAAACCGTACGCGAATGAATTAAACTCCATGTTGACTCATCATAAAACAAAGCCACGTAAAAGATGTCATTTGTGTACTAAGTAATAATTTTTCAACCAACAGCTTATTCTTGAATACTGAACCCAAAATTAACCTTGAACGTTGAACCGTAAAAGTCAATTCTGTTTTTAGGATCAAGCGAACAATCTCGCGATAAATATACTTTCATTTTCCTCGCCTGAACTTTATGTTCGCAGTCATAACATTTTTCATAGTTGAGGCGCTACCGTTTTATCTACCTGGGGAACGCTGTAGGTTAGCCTGAGGGTTTCTACACTGGTTTTCAGTGTCTACATTCTTACTGATGAGAAAAATAATGACATTTATTTTTCTCCCAAGTTAGCGCGAGTCTTTTTTAAATCTGTGTAATGTAATGACCACAATCCTTGGTTCGTTAAGCCTTGAGAACCGCGGGCCAAATGTTTGTATGATCCGCAGTTATTTGTTCTGGCTCTGGGTGTATATGAAATCTGTTACTCCTAACAAAAATCTATGCTTACTTTGGGATTAGATAGTGCTGTGTGAATAATACTGCACAGTATTGTTTATTTATTTGGGGCCATGTGATGATGTGTGAATTGACCTGCATTATTTGTTTATTTAAAGATCTGGGCTCTACGTTGACTTACTGTTTTCCGTATTTCTACTCACAAATACGTTCCCAACACGTGTAGAAGACTAAGTGTGGCAATTTACTCCTAAAGTATAAAACACAACAGAAAACATTTCGGCCTAAGTTACTTAAATCAGCTGAAAAATTCACGAGGCGAAATTACGTGGTCGCAAACTTTTGTGCTTACAAAGTACTAAGCCTATACGTATATTAGGAATAGCTACTCTATGGTTATGTGTATAAGGGTGTTTTGTTTGTTCACTGGACTAAAAAATGGTATCACCAAAGACTAGGTTATGTTCGTAAAACTCCAAATTAGGATGTTTTGCTATTTTCTGGTCTCTAGGTATTTACTTTGTGTTTTTAACCCGCGAGACATAGGATACGTTTTTCGAGTGTTACTATGTGATCGGCGGATACTTTTTATTGCATCCAAACGGCTGAAGCGGTTTTGATAAATGATAAAAAAGTACTCCTCTGGACTCCTGGTTTTTAGCTACATTTAGAAGGTCTTCGCCTTCTTATTTTCCGAAAACAGTGAAAAGCGATGACCGAGTCGGTTTTTTATAGCTTTTAATTAATCGCTTTACATGTATGGTGGGAGTTGAAGCGAGTTTAGAAGCTGTAGTTTATTTAAATGTATGTGACAGCTTTGAAAGGACATTTCGGCGAGAAATTTTTCCATTGAAAACTGACTAACATACGCTTCCGCTCTTCGTTGAAAACTGTACTCTTAGATTACTTTTGACGTCAAGAAAGACTTACTGCAGAAAGCAGCAGCAAATCTGTATTCGAATAAAATAACCAGTGGTTTCTCAGAATATAGATTTCTGTACTTATTCCTGGTTAAGTAGCCACCAATTCGAAACCTCCTTCTTCGAACCAGTATTTTCATTTGTACCTACTATTTTGCAACAAATCCGATATCTTGTATAATAATTAAGGCATTAGAACTATGTATAAAAATAGGTACTAAGAAAACGTGGAAAGACATACCACGCGTAGACCCTCTACGAAAATCGTAGACTTTCGTAGCACTTTTTGTAGCGAATGCTACGGAAAATAATGACGTCGTTTTATTTTTTAGAAAACGACACGCATATTTTTTAACTTAATTCGAAAGGAACATTAACTGTAATTATCATTTATTTGCCATAATCAACCGCCTGCCAAGCGTGGTGATAATGACAATACCCCCCTTGTTTGGGAGACACATGTTCAGCAGTGGACGTATTAGTAATGAGGATTGTAACTGTACAAAAACTATATTAAGTGTAGATACTTTTTTCAGAAGAAAATTACAATTTATGGATAAACACTAAAATCGATTTCGATTGATTTGCTAGACATAGATCTAGCAAATCAAAACCAAGGCAGACTTTGAAAAATATTTTTGCAAAAAAACTTGTCATTTGAGGAAACTTGTAGTGTAGTGTATTATGCTGCTTCTACTTCAAGTTTGCGTTTTAATATGAATTCACTCCAAGAGCCACCAGGCGGCGCCTCGCCACCTAAGTAAATATAATTCATGCTCCCTACCCGCCCATGTTGTGTTTAAGGTAAGGTAATGTAAAGAGGAGATAGGGTCTAGCTGAACTCGTTTGAAATATTCAATTCAATTTTCAAAACTAGGTAGATACAAAACATTTTTGAGATGAAATGAAATTTTATTAATTTTAAATTTTAAAAACTTACGTTACAACAGAATATAGCATTATTTACGCATTGTTATTTAACTTTTCGATGCGATTATCAATCGATATTATGAATTGGAAACGATCATATCAAAATAGATTTTTAAGTTGGACCTATAATGTTTACATAGTAAATAAATAGCCCAGCAAATCGTCCGGAGCTAATGACAAAAACTGGTTTTCTTTTCATTCTACAAGCATACAAAGTTTAAAACGTTATTTCGTGTTAGCAAAGGTCATCGTTTGACGACTGATGTGGCGCAGCGGGCGAAGGTCTGCCTGCGACGCGGAAGGTTGCGGGTTCGATTCCCGCCCGGAACAAATATTTGTGCGCTCCACAGAAAGTTCCGGAGGTCTGGGTGTTAACTATGTATAATAAAAAAAACTATCTATGTAATACATTGCATTATGTGTATCGGTCATCTAGTACCCATATCACAAGCTCTACTTAGCTTGGGGCTAGATGATGCTGAGTGGATGGTCCGGCATTGTTTAAAAAAAATTCTATTGATACACGGGTTTGTGGCAACATTACACATCTAGGACTGCATTGAATAAAAGCTTTTGTCAACGGTTTTTCACGCTAATTCCAGAGTAGAAAGAAGCTTAATTTAATATCATTTTATAACACCTTTATGCAAAGCCTTGTCAGTTCATTGATTTCGGCGTAAATCGTGCAAACTTACAAACTTCTGTTTTTAACTTTATAATAATAATGGGAAAGATAAATGATCAAATTAAAATAACTTTTGTAATATTAAGAGGAAATGAAAACAAAACATCAAATTACGGGAACTTAAACCAAATAATTGTTGAATCACCGTTTACCTAGAATTTATAATAGAAAATGTATTCTATAATCTTAGTGTATTGGTTCTGAGAACTTTCCCTACTCTCCTCCTTCTAAATTGAAATGTACTACGTATTTTTCCAAAGTTGAAGTGACTTTTTGTGAAAATATTTAGGGACCTTCCGTACCTTACAACTGTAGGTACCTATTCTTCGAGAGAAAGGGAGAAAACTTCCAAAGGGCAAAGTATTTTTGTAGATTTTTGCTTTCAACTGCCTGGAAAAAAAATATTAGACACTTTTTATTTCTAGGGTAGTGTCCTGTAACATGTTAGGTGGGGGGCAGAAGTTATTACCTATTTGCGTAAATAACACAAAGACTTATGGGTCTTTGTGTTATTTATGCAAGTATGGGTCGTTGTGTTACTTACTTGCATAAATAACACAAATATACATGTCGACATAAATAATACAAATATATATGTAGAAGCTATTACCTACTTGCATAAATAACACAAAGACTTCTGGGTCTTTGTGTTATTTATGCAAGTAGGTATGTCACAGGACACTACCCTAGAAATAAAAAAATATTAACACAAAGACCCATAAGTCTTTGTGTTATTTATGCAAGTAGGTAATAGCTTCTGCCCCCCGCCTAACATGTCACAGGACACTACCCTTTCTAAATCACATTTTCATTCAGCTCTGAATTAATTTGGGGCTAGATGATGGATGTCCTTTATGGATTCTCCAGAATTATTATTGTTACTATTCATCCAGCCCTTAAAACCAAGTTTTAAAATAAACTAAGAAACACGTACAATCACACCGACATCCATCCAGGTTACTACGACACCGTAGATGTATCTCATCTCGTGCCGTTTATTTACTAACTTACGTAAGCACCCCTCCGAGAGCAGGATCTGTATATAAGTAGAATTGAGTAGGTTTGTATTTTGCTTTGTAGTCTGCTTTATCCTAGAATTTTACAGTTTATGTACGGTTCGTACACAATACTACACACAGCATGCAACTTAGCATTCACTAGACACTGTGACCTGTGATAGAGGCGCGACTTGCGGTTTGCGTATCCGGACAAGTCCAGATAGAAATCGCGGCTTATCAATTATTATTAACGCATTTACTGCCAATACTCGCCGCCTCATGCACCTGCAGATGGACATGAGCGTCTTGGCCCATGAAAGTGTTAGAGTATTTGAAGTGTATCAATAAATCGTGTGCAGTGTTAAACCTAAAAAAGATAGATCTTAAAAAAGAATTAGCAAGCTGAAGTGGTAGTAGTAGGCTGGTCATATCTCGCGAAAAACCGACAACCGCTGGGGCAAACGTGTCTTGAGTGGAGACCGCGACATGGCAAACGTTGTGTGGGACGTCTTTAGGATAGGTGGGCCTACCACCTGCGAAAGACTGCTGGCAGATGCTTGATGTGGCATGCTGAAGACAGGATGCTATAGCGCCCATTAGGAGAGGCCTAAGTCCAGCAGTAGCCTGGTACAGTCTGATGATGAGTGTTAAATCAAACCAAACTCTTTTCTTTGATGTACTTAACAAGCTATTTTGGAAATTGAAGCAAATAAATTCACAAACTAAACGCTTTTACAAAGTCAGTGAAACAAGTTATACACATAATAAATTTAATAAACCATACAAGGAAAGTGGCAAATGATAAGAGTCTACTTGATGATAATATTGAGACGTGATTATGACGTCTCATTTTTGTATGGGATTTGCGTAGTTCCCTATTCGCACGATAGATGCACTGTACCAAATCGCGAAATCCCATAGAAAAAGGAGACGTCACGATCACGTCTCGATATTTTCGTCAAGTAGACTCAGGGAATCCTAATACTACCAAAGTAAATAAATAAATTGAAAATACATAGTTATGTAGTGCCTTTCTTCACAACATCATCTAGCTACAGAAAAGCCGAGTTTGTATTAAGAGTTTTAAATTAAGTTAAATTAATTTATTGAGTCAGAACAGAGATCCAAAGATTAACTGAAATAGCTCATAGTCTACTAAAAAAATTAAAGAAGGAGATATGAGGAGATATGAATACCAATTTTATAGAAGTTTGCTTTGTTCGCCTCATAGTGGTAGTCAATAATTAGTTTTCGTAGCCCCCTACTACGACACACTTTTCGTCTTTTCGGGCTTAGCCTCTACGAACAACATAGCTTGAACCTATGTTGTTCGTAGAGGTTGTCTATCTGTATGTCTGTTTGTGATGCTTTAAACTCTAAGCAACGGCTGAATGGATGTAATTGAAAGGCATGGAGATAGGTGGTATTCCGTAACATAGATATGCTCATGCGTAGAGCCTCTACGGACAACGTAGGCTATCATAGAGTGCAACGATAGCCTACGTTGCGCGTAGAGGCTCAACGCACGAGCATGCGGTTATCTATGTTACCTAATACAAGTAAGTTTACACACGCTCCAACAATCTTATTACATTCCTCTACTAGCTGCTACCCGCGGCTTTGCACGCGCTGATTTATCGGAATGAAATTTTGCATAGATTTAGGTGTAGACCTAAAATAACATGTAGGCTTTCTATTCCCGAAATCCGTTGCCATGGGTTAAAAATTATCTAAAAACATTTCCATATAACGTGTGCGAAGCTGCGGAGAGAAACTAGTTCACAGACGAACCTTCACCCACTACGTCACAAATGTCGTAAAAACATGCTATATTTTCATTTAAATCCATTCCTAAAATAAAGGAACCAAGAAACAAGCCCCAGAAACGAGCCGGCTGAGATTCACACAACGTTTCAAATCTCGAAATAATTTCAACCATAAATAACTAACTTACCCGATTCCGAGACCACGCGCGAATAACCATGTAAGCATAGTAAATTTATAGCAGTAGGGAAGGTAGTTACTTTGGGTTGGTGACGTAAATGCGTTTATTGCAATTGAAACTCAGTGGGTTTTGCGATAAGGGTGGATGGGAGATTTTGCATTATTGAAATGCTAAGTGTGAAAATGACTATATCTGTCCGTATGTTACCTTACAAGACATACCTAACGGCTGAACGAGTCATAATGAAATTTGGCAAGTATGTGATTGCATTGACTCCTTTTTATCTAGGAGAAACACGAAAAAAGTTGCGGGTAGAAGCTATTTGCTGAAGCTGGAAAGGAACCACAAAGGATTTTAATGCGCCAAGTCCGAATTTAAATCAGTTTTTGTTTGTTGAGCCTTTTGCACGCTTTGACCATTTTTGTAGGTGACATAGTTTGTTGGTGACAATAAGGGCTTGCTTCTAGGCAAAAGAAAACTCACGTGGCTATTAAAAAAAAACTGTTCAAAGACGCATTTGAATTTTTCACGCACGATCGTCGCTCGCATACAGCAGGTTTGCTTGCTCGCGAGAGGACTTTGATATCTCCTACTGCTTTTTATCTACTGTGTCATCTTTTGTAGGTCAAAGAAATTCGGGTCGCGAGCCAAAATGTAGACAAAACGGCATATTTTAATAAGTGTCAGCCTCTCGAGGCACTAATGAACGTGCTTCATTGTGAAGAACAAAGCTCGAAGTAGAGGGCAGAATTAAGTCGTTCCTTTGTGGTTGTGCCTATGTGAGTTTTTTCGGTAAAAAAATGGGAGAAAACAAAATTGAGGCCTGTTCAGAACTACGCGCTATTCGCAGTATTCGCTCAGTAGTGAAATCCGAGTGGGTATACGGTAGTCCTACTGTCACTTAAATACTGAGGAATACTGCGGACCGCGCGAAACCGATTGCGAAAACCAAGCGAAAGTTACCGCTACTGCTCTTTGCAGCGAATACCACGTAGATCAGAAAGGCCTTTAGGCGGCCAAATTTGATCAGTAGTTAGAATTGTATTGATAACTTGTCTCAATAACGCAAGTTTTGACGGTGCGATGACATTTTTGTCTATGCTACCCAATAAAAAATTTTTTGGTCATTGATTCTACCTTATACAACAACCGCTGTGCTTGGTCAACAGATTGAAAAGGATGCTTTAGAGTAACGACGCCTTGCCCTTCCTAAAAAACTCTAAGTTTTTCGACTAATCGGACCGTTTCTTTATAAAAAAAAGCCGCATCTGGGCGCATACATGCGCAACTGTGTTGCGCTACACGTGCAACTGTGTGTGTGACATCTAGGGTCACTTCAGGAATGTTTTGTGTGAGCGAAATAACTGGAAGAGATGACATTTACACTTATTTTTTTATTTCCCATTTACGAACGGTGAAATTAATTTCCAAAAAGAAGTAATTTCGTATGTCCATGCTCAAATAAACAAAACATCAAACATCATTGACGTCGTCTGTCAAAATCATTACCCTGCCGTCTGCGCGCCACCGTGCGTCATTTGTATTGTTATAAATTATCTGCTTGTGGTGCAATATTATTAGGTTGCGGGTTCAACTCCCGTGTAGGTCGCAAATTCTTGAGATATTATTTAAATCCTTAAAATAAAAATGAATGAGGCGTCTTTTACCCTGTTTATCTAAATTTTTAGACTTTGTTGTCCCATTTGCATTTTCTCTTTACAAACTTATCTGCTTTAAATTTCTCTTCTGTGGTCAACTACGTGGTTTATGCAGCATCAGCGTTTATTTACCCTCATACGGGACACTGAAGTGCCTGGGACGTGTTGACATTGTTGTTGCGTCTCAGCTGAGTCGTCTGTTTCCACGACGAGTCAATACGCTGAGCTTTACCTCTTTACAATGTTGGGACTCAAGTAAAACAAGAGGTACTTTGATGCACATGGGTGTTTGGTCCAATGGATCTTTGGTTTGGTCTGACGTTTAAAGATAAGATAAGATAATATTATTTGTAGCTCGGAACTATACAATAGTAACAACTAAAATTAATTAAAATACCAACACCATATAAACTAAATACTAATGAATACCCATTTATACCTTAGAGCTACAAAATGGCCTTCTACTCAGCATAATGTTGTGATAGATATATACGCTGTATGTACAGTATGTAGCTACCTATATGTACTGTTTGTAAATATTCAAAATAGGAGGATCTAGATTCAAAATAGTTTATAGTGATTTCTTCCACTCGTGGACAAAAAATTGAAGTGAAGAGAAAATCAATAACACTTTATTTCTTATTTAAAGTTAGTTTAAATATTGACTTTTCTTTCTTCTTATAAGTGCTTATCTTGTATTGTAAGCCAAAATAAATAAAGATATTGATTGTCGTATTTATGAGGGGGTAGAGGAGAGGCTTAAATAAATCGAAAAACTAAGCTGAAAGTGTGATAAATAAATAGTAATGCGTTTGGTATAAAATACATTAGCAATTTGTGTGCCTCAAACGGCAGCAAATTGTTTTAAAAAAACTAAAAACCGACTTCAACGACTTCAATCAACCTTTATACAACTATGAAAGAATCATCAAAATCTAATAACAATTGGCGAAGATATCACCAAAATTTTTGTAGCTAGTCGTGATTCTCCTATATTATTAAGTTGTTTTTTGTTAGAGTTTTCCGGTATATATACTAATCCCACGGGAATAAACATAAAGGACCACCGCGCAATCTCTATACATTAGTGAAAGAATTATCAAAATCGGATAACTATTGGCGGAGATATGAATTAATATACTGACACAACATACGACTCGAATTGAGAACCTCCTCCTATTTGGAAGTCGGTTAAAAATGAAGAAAACTTGGCATATAATAATATTTAATACTATTAAAACGAAAGATGATCGCCTGAAGGGCTTCGGGATCAGCTTCTCGGTTCAAAACTCAAAAACTCGTTATTTCCTTTAAACCTTTTACAGGACTCTTGGCCACGTCATAAATTTTAAATTAGGTACAATACTAGGTAGATAGTAATACAACCGATTGAAACAAATAAGTAACTCTAAGTGGGGTCGCTTCTTTCATAAGAAGTGTGTGGCCGACAATACTAAAGCCTGCCTTTAAAAAATGGGACGAATGTGGAATGAAATCGGCATTGAATTTGAATTTCCATATTTGGACTATATTAGGCTGAAGCCAGAGGGATGAATGCGGAATAACACGTTATTCAATGGCTAAAATAGGAAATAAAATGGTCGCTTTGATTTTTTGTCCACTTTAATATTTTTTAAGTTAAATGTAAACAAGGTTAAATATGTATGCCCATTTTGTAGCACCTTGTATAAGTATGGCCAGGATGGACCCATAACTCAAGATTTTTTTATTTTCGTTCGGGCCAATTACTTATCGTCTTTTATCTGGGTAATTAATTGTGCGAATTGTAAGCTTTTGTATAGAAAATGTTATGTCAAAGCACCATTTTTATATTCTACAAGAAATAGGTACCCGACGTTTGAGGCCTTTGTGTAAGTGAATGAAATGGTATACCCACATTTGGAAACTAATGAGACAGGAAATTTAATATTAATAAATTTCCTGTCTTCTTAGCGCTATACTCAAACGTTTTTTGCGGAAAGCTACATATTATTAAAATGTAGCTTTCAGCAAAAACGTCTGAGTATAAAGCTAAGAAAAATCACGCTAAGAAAAATCATAGATATATGGATTTTCTTTCGCTACATATTAAAGTCCCTCGTGACCTTTTAAGATCCCCGAAGATTTTGCGCCTACCAGCGAAAAGGCATCAGCTTCCCTTGTATAGAATATACACGGGAAGGTGATGCCTTTTCTCTGGTAGTTGGGAAGCTGATGCCTCTGTGGCGTAGCGAGCGATGGTCCGCCTGTGATCCAGGAGGTTGCGCGTTTGATTCCCGCCTTGGGACAAATATTTGTACTATTTGCAGATATTAGTTCAGGTTGATCTGGTCTCTATGTATAATAAAAAATATCTATCTATTTAAAGTATTCATATGTAAATCAATTATCCCTAACACAAGCTCTGCTTAGCTTGGGGCTAGATGATGCTGTGTGAATTGTCCATCATCATATCAGCCCATACACGTCCACTGCTGGACATAGGCCTCCCCCATACGACGCCACTGATAGCGGTCCTGAGCCGCCTCCATCCATCGACTCCCTGCGGCCGCTACGATGTCGTCGGTCCATCGAGTGCATGGTCTCCCAACACTCCGTTTCACATTGCATCGTGGTCGCCACTCAAGAAGCTTTACTCCCCAACGGTTATCAGTTCTGCGAGCTATATGTTCTACCCACTGCCACTTCAGCTTACTAATTCTGAAAGCCATGTCGGTGAATTTGGTTCTTCTACGTATTTCCGGATTCTACCACATAGAGAAACTCCAAGCAAAGCTCTCTACATAGCTCGCTGAGCGACTCTCTGAGCTTATGAACGAGGCCTATAGTTAGCGACCACGTTATTGTTCAGCATTATTTATTATTATTATTTTATTTAACACTTCCTCTGCTCCAATCCGCCTGCCAAGCGTGTTGATTGTTACATAACCCCCCTTATTTTAGGGAAGGTATGTTTAGCAGTAGACGTTTCTGTGCTGATGAGGGAGATTTGCACACCCTGTATAAGCACAAGCTAAATCCAACGGAAGTTTACGTACAGAATCCCTGTAACGTACTTTCGTTACAAAATCAAACTAATCCGTGCCTAAAATAACAAAATGGCGACATTATTAAAAGCCTTTGCTAATCCTCACGCATGTTAGATTTAAACCAAATTTACATAATCCGTGTTTATTAATAAAGTTGGTAACAAATTTATTGTAATACGAGACAAAATAATTTGGGTAGCTATTTTGCTGTTATTTAAGGTCTCTAGAGCTTTATAATAAAATAATAACAATAATGATGGATAATCTACACAGAGTTATCTATATCCCCAAACTAAGCACAGCTTGTGTTATGGGTAACAGATAACTTAATTCTAAAAAGAACTTGAATATGATTCAATTTTATTTAATTTAATTTTTTACATATGATTGATTTTACACCCAGACCTCCGCAACAAATTTCTGTGGAGCGCACAAATATTTGTTCCGGGCGGGAATCGAACCCGCAATCTTCCGCGTTGCAGGCAGATCTTCGCCCGCTACGCCACATCGGTCGACAAAGCTAGCGCTCTCGTGGCAATATCAACGCGTGAAGATGTACGTGTGTTTACGCGGAGCGCGCGATTCACTCGCGACGTCAAATAAGTTCAACCAGCTTGAACTTATAGCTTGAAACGATAGCACGTTTTCAAAAAAATCTTGAAGTATGTTCTCTCAAATTACTATACCTAAAAAGTATGAAATTGACCATACCGTTATCTTTTTTTATCAATTTCGTGCACACCAATTCTAAGTTTTATCATTTCCCACCATGTGTCATCATGTTGCAACCTCTGATGTGGCGCAGCGGGTGAAGGTCCGCGACGCGGAAGGTTGCGGGTTCGATTCCCGTCCGGAACAATTTTTTTTTTCTGACAACTGGCGGCCTATTTGAACACGAGCTTGCCACGTCTACCGCGCCCGCACCCGCCGTCACGCCCGCGAGTTCCTACGTGAACAAGCACTAAGATCCGATGAAGGACGACCTTCACCCATCTTTATTGGATAAAAAGTATTTTACATCCAAAGTGTGTTAAGAAATATATCGCAAGTGGGTTGGCCAAAACAATCCTGGCCAGACTATGATTAAGTCAAAAATGACATGGTGCAAGGCGATCACCTTGCCCACTTTTCCCTTACATTTGTATCTCGAGGACTAAGAAAATAAACTTTGTCAGGTGAAGTTTCGTTGTATTTTTGTACAAAGGAACCATAAAATATTTACAATATAATTTTCCATATATGTATATCCATTATACTTTGACGGTTTTTAACAAAACAAAATAAGTTAAAATTAACATAGAACTTATTATAATTTAAATAACACATAACATTTAAAAATAAAATATAGGAGACATGATTAAAATGGTTACTGAGTGGTAACTATTTTTTACCGACTTCCAAAAGGAGGAGGTTTTCAATTCGGGCCGTACTTTTTTTTTAAATGTTTGTATTTTAATTCATATCTCCGTCAATAGTTATCCGATTTTGATGATTCTTTCACTAATGTATAGAGAATGATACCACGGTGGCGGGTTTTTATTCCCGAGGGATTAGTATTTATCCCGGAAAACTTAAAAAAAAAACAACTTAATACTGTAGAAGAATCACGACGAGCTACAACAATTTTGGTGATATCTTCGTCAATTGTTAATCGATTTTGATGATTCTTTGATCGTTGTATAAAGGTTGAATGACGTCGTTGAAGTCGGTTTTTAGTTTTTTTAAAACAATTAAATTATTGTTGTGTACTATGTCAGAACAAATCACGCCATAGCGCTGGTCTTCTGTGGTGTCCGTGATGCTTGGGGTGGCTACGTTATACATAAATATACTCCAAAACGACTATTGATTCGTAGTTTGTTTTAGCATGAGTTCATAGAAAATGGCTTACAATGGTCGCAAAACTAAATACCTACTTATAAAATGCAGAAGTTACAAAAATAAAAAAATCATTTCGCCCTGTCCCATTTTATGTCGGACTCTATAAAAAACATTTCGTTACACAAAAATTCAACGCGAATCAAATTGCAACGGAGACTTTTTTGCATGTCCGATATATTGGACTTGATTGGAAATCCATCCTAGCATAGCGACTTTTCTATACTAATATATTATAAAGAGGAAAGATTTGATTGTTTGTTTGCCCGAAACTACTGGACCGATTTGAAAAATTATTTCACCGTTGGGAAGCTCCATTACACGGGAGTGTTGTAGGCTATACTAGCGACGCGCCCCGACTTCGCACGGGTATATCTTTAGGATTTTCTTAATTGCACCCGTGCAAAGCCGGGGCGGCGGTCTAGTTAAAAATAAGTTAGAAACAGACTAAGTCCACGTCTCGCAACGTACGCGACGCATTATGATATCAGAGGGCCTACTCAGAAAACAAAAATCGAAGTTTCTGATTACTTTTCAAGCAAAACCTACTCTTATGTCACCTACATAAGGTAGGCAGCGTTAGCTTATTCCAATTTTCCCCCCTGGAAATTCCCCTGAGGGGGAAAACTGGAATAAAAAAAAAAAACAGTTTTCCCCCTGGCGATCCCCCCTAGGGGGAAAAACTGGAATCGAAAAAAATAATATTCCAGTTTTCCTCCCTGACGATTGCCCTAAGCGTTTGACCAAAAACGAATCCGAAACTTCGTTTTTCGTTTCTCCGAGTAAGCCAGTGAGTGAGTGAGTAAGCTAGTGGACTCTTGAATTTGTATAATAATAATAATGCTGGACAATTCACACAGGATTATCTATCCCCAAGCTCAGCAGAGCTTGTGTTAAAGTGTATGCAGTGCATATGCACTTATCTGTCTTTAATTCTGACCTACACATATACGCTTAACAATATATTACATAAATAGATATTTTTATTATACATAGTAAACACCCAACACAAATATCTGCAGATCGTACATACATTTGTCCCAAGGCGTAACTCGAACCGCAATCTCCTGCGTCACAGGCAAAACTTCGCCCGCCGCGTCAAAAAGGTCGTTATGGAAACAGATGGCCTAAAGACACACTTATCGTACGCCACGCCATCCGATGTTTCCTACATTTTGTCGCGTACGTTGATTGGCGTGGGCGAGGGGGCCTACTCGGAAAACAAAAATCGAATTTTATGATTATAGTCTTTTTCACGTAGGAAGCGTTTCGTGACGTTTCGATATGACCATTATAGAAATAACCTAAGATGTAATCGAAATAATTTAGTTAGATTTTTAGTGACTTGATTGATTGCGGAAGGTTGCGGGTTCGATTCCCGCCCGGAATAAATAATTGTGTGCTCCACAGAAATTTGTTCCGGAGGTCTGGGTGTTTACTTATGTATAATAAAAAATATCTATATATCTTATATATGCTTTATTAACAAAGAAAATTACAATCAAATAATAGAAACAAATTAGAACTATATTGTATTATGTGTATCAGTTATCTAGTACCCATAACACAAGCTCTGCTTAGCTTGGGCCTAGATGATACTGTGTGGATTGTCCGGCATTATTTATTATTATTATTATTATTATTATTTCATTCTCGATTTCAATGATGATGACGTAGTAAGTTACGATTTTAATTTGCAATGATTGATTATTCGATTTCCCAGATTCATTTTTATTTTGGACATCTCTATTACGTTCCGTTTTACGCAAAACTATCTCTGATTTTATAATAAAAAATGTTTTCTATTTTTTATTACGTGTGGAGGCTAATAATAATTGAGTTTTTGATAATTTGAGTAGCGTACTGAAATTCAATAAGTAAATCAATATGTTTAAATGGAAATAAAATTTATTTGAATTTTCGAAATATTTATTATATTATGACAAAATCCTAGTGAAATGAAATGAAACGGATTCCATCTGTCAGGGAACGCTTCCTACGTGAAAAAGACTATAGTTTTCATGCAAAACCTATTTTTATGTCACTGAAATGTATAATAAGTTTAATGTAGTCGTTTAGATAGATAGATAGAAAATGCTTTATTGCACACTTAAATCTAATAAAAAATATTTACAAGAAAACAACTTCGTTGTTCAAGTCGTTTGTTGTTCCTCAATAAATAAATAATGAAATAAAGATTGCATTTGCACGAAAACAAATCAGAAACATCGGTTTCGTTACTAATAGGCCCTCTAGCTTTACCGACGTTAAAATCTTAGCCGTTTCGTAAATGTTTTCACTACTTTAAGTTTCTTCCCTTCCTATCTAAATACATACATATGTACTATCTACATACAGAACACATTGTAAATGTTCACGACCCACGGCCCCGAGGCCTTGTCTAAGACCCTTTTGTTTTTACAAAGGAACTCACCTAACGAGCTTTTCCACAACTTTCGCCCAATTTCGTCTTAATTAATGGCCCACAGTGACCAAGCAATTAACAACCATAGCATAGTGCGATAAAGTCTCTAATCGGATAGAGCATCGGTGGAAGGACTGAATAGTTAGCTCTGTTGTTTAAAGCTGGTGTGATCGTCTTTTGTTTTTTCAAACAAGCTGACGTCACAAATCGATATTGATCGACACTGGAAGCCTACTCCAGTTCTTCCACAGTTGCGAAAGACGGTCACATGTAGCTACACTCGCTTACTTATAGAAAAGCCGTTTTGGTGCGACGAGTTTTATGACTTTTTAATACATTTTTACATATAAACCATTTTAAGGACCAAAATTTCAGTGTCACATATAAAAATGAAAAGGCAGCTTATCTTTGTATGAAATTTCAGTTTTTGTTCAATTAAAGTAACGATAGACCGAAATGAAACGTTTAATGAAGTGGGCCTCCAGTATCCGGAAAATAAAGTACGCTCGCGCCAACTCTGGTTACGCTACCTATAGCACATCGATTCTGAGCTTTATTACCTTAAGATAAGGATATGGGAGGTCAGCTTCTTTTGGTATTAAATTGTAATTAGTAGTTCTGGAGCTATTCTAAGAATAGGCTCTTTCTAGTAAAGTATGTTTTCTGAAGAAAACACGTTTAATGAAAATATATTATGAAAAGGTAAATTCTTTGTAAGTTTTCGCGGGGCTGTTTTCAAAAATTCGATTATATCATAGATAAGTGTTCTACCACAGTTTGCCTCTTCAGTGCCTAGCTTTGGACGTCCCATAGGATAAAAAACCGTTGGAAAAATTTAAGTCAAGAGATAATCAATAACGCTTTATTTCTTACTTTATAATATTTTATACTAAAAACTAGAGATCCAGCTTTGCACGGGTGAAATTTAGAAAATGCGAAAGAAATACCCGTGCGAAGCCGGGGCGCGTCGCTAGTATAGCCTATAGCACTCTCGAGTAATGAAGCTTTCCAACGGTGAAATAATTTTTCAAATCGGTCCAGTAGTTTCGGAGCCTATTCCGGGCAAACAAACAAACAAACAATTAAATCTTTCCTCTTTATAATATTAGTATAGATATGTTATTTATACTACAATTTGACTTGTCTAAGTAAGTGCTTATTTTGTAAGCCTAATGAAATAAAGATATTGAGTTCTGAGTTCTGAGGATACCCCCAAAACCCGGCTTAGGTAGGATCAGCTTGTTTCTAAAATTAAACTACGGCCCAATCACATATTATGAGATTTATTGAAGCGTAGCACAATATTTTGTATTTTAAACTTTACAGGGTACCACGTAACATGTGTGCTAAGCCGAAAGGGGATGATTGGCTGGCGGTGGATAGGCCTTCAGCAACCATGAAGGCGTTCCTTTCCAAAAATTACCAAATCCCGCGTCTGGTCAAACAACCAAATAACTTTGCTGTCTCGCCACAGTTCTTTGCAAGTCTCACCCCCACCACAAGTAAGTTACGGCCCGGCGCGGTGACGTTCGTAGCGAACAGCCCCGCCTGCCGGTTCACTGCGCACCAGCCACCTTCTATCATGGGCAGCATACTTCGTTGGAATTAAACTCCCGACGGTTTTCGACTACATGTTGCAGGATCAGCAGACGTCGATAGATCGGCTGGCGGGCCGTATAATATAAGTAATATATATATAAATAGTATCCTTTCTCTTGTATGGTCTTTTTAATAATGGTTTTGAACGTTCTTTCATTTAGTATAGTATTTTCTCAGACAATGTGTTATAAAATCTAACGCAATTCACCACAAACGATTTGCTAACCTTCGTAAACCTTGTAATAGGACAAGCCTAGTTTTAGATCTCGTATCGTACTGGTGGCTTTCCGAATGTTTACAGTATCGTAAAATATGCTTTCTTGTATGCATAATGTTTAAAAATATATAGAGAGATGGCATTGTTATTATACCTATATCCTTAAATACTAATCTGAGGCTGTCTCTTGTTCCGATTCTATAGATGGCACGTACAGCTCGCTTTTGTAACACAAATATTTTATTAGTCTGCGGAATTGTCCCACAAGAGAAGACCATACGACATGAGGGAATGAAAATAACTATAGTAAACCAATCGAGCTGTTTTGATATCAGTAAGGTCTCTTATCTTGTAAACAGCATATGCCGCAGAACTTAATTTTCCTGCTAAAATATCAATGTGTTTACCCCACTGAAGTTTTGCGTCAATACTATTATTACTATTACTACTATTATACTATGATTACTAGAAACTTAGTATAATTCGATTTGTCAACTGTGTTATTATTAATTTGTATAAGTACTGTCAGAATTAAGCAATAAATTATTTACATTAAATCGATTGTCAATTTATATTTAAATACGAATAAATACTAGAAATGTCAGGATTTTTGTGATTGATTCTAAATAATAGTGATGTGTCATCGGCAAGTAGTACTATGTCAGCGAATTTTTTGACTAGAAAAGGCAGGTCATTGATGTACACTAAGAATAGGAACGGTCCCAGAATAGATGGGGAATACCAATATTAGAACTCAGAGCGTTCGAAAGTGCACCATTTATATCAACTGACTGCTTTCTTTATAACAGATATGACTCGATTAAGGCCAAAGCCGAGTCTTGTCGTCATCCATACCGCAACGCTTTTTTACTCGCTAGGGTAGGTATGTTTTTAGAGCATATATATGTGGTTGATTGGGTTGGGACTCCTTATTACCTCAAAGCAACATACGGTATAAACATAAGTAGTTTCATTCTGATCCACCAATGGATTATATTTAACTTCATGTTCCACCCTTATCCACCAATGGATTAGAATGGACATTTTGTTTCTTGCACCGTTCCGTTCCGCACTGAGCATGTTCCCACGAAAATGTATTTTTTGCTTTTTAGTAGACCGCTATGGCATTCATTAGGGGAGGCCTATGTCTAGCAGTGGACTAATATAGGCTGATCATGATGATGATGATAAAACCAACTTCCGACAAATGTCAAATGTGGATCTGAAAAACTGAAAAAAAACTGCTTTTTCACTTTATTCGGGCATTTTATAGTTTTCAATTAATTGACGTCCTCAGTGGCGTAACGGGAGAAGGTTCGCCTGTGACGCAGAAGGTTGCGCGTTTGATTTCTTCGAGACCAATATACGATCTGCAGATATTTCTTCCGGGTCTTCTGAATGCTATCCATGTGTTTTATGAAATAACTATCTACTTTATACATTGTATTAAGTATATCAGTATTATCTAGTAGTTATCTAGTACCCATAACACAATCTCTGATTAACTTGGGGCTGAAAGATGTTGTGGGATATGTCCTTATTTTTTTTTACACAAATTCTTTCACAAACGAAATCAAACACGCATATTCTCAGGCAAACTTTAGCTTACTACGCCACACAGGCCGATCTTTTTTTCCCTCATTCCGTATAAAAGACAAATTGGCTTAGAAACTAAGGTAGCAAACTCAATTGGATACCTCCCAAAGAATTGCCAGGAACCTTCAAATGTAGCGGGAGCCGAAAATGCACTGCTTTCCGGGATTTAGTGGAAAAGTTGGGGACCGAGAAACAGTTCGTGTTTGTCGTGTTCTACTTCCTTTATTATAAGTATTAACGGGTATTTTTAAGGTTTAAGATTTAAACATATTTATTCTCAAAAAAGACACAGTCACTTATATAAGAATAGTTATCCATTAGCTCGCATAGCTACTATACGACTAGCTCGGCGAGTGTTACCCTTTGTCACTTGCTTTGATTTTAAAAACAATATATATTAGTTGAATGGAATTTTTGGGTATTTTATGAACTTAAATGCAGGAATTATAGATGTACAATTGATAAATAGTCATTATAATGTCAATACAAGAAACAAAAACCAGTTACACATCCCATCATATAGATTATAAAAGGTGGGGAAATCATTTATGGGCTAGCGTCAGCTAGCTTTCGCATTTATAATATTAGTGTGATTGTTAGAGGTTGGTGTAGCGGGATTGTTTTATTTTTAGCGTTAAAAATCATCAGCAAATAGGGATAATGGGACCATGTAATCCTATCTCATTTAAGTTGTAACGAGAAAAAGCAGAGGGCCGAAGATGGATCCTTGTGGAACACTATATGTGATAGGTTGTTTAGCACTTTGGTGTGTTCCAATTTTAACTACTTGGAATCGATTGGACAAGTAGGATTTAATAATTTTTAATGCTCTGCCTTTGACATCTAAAACTTCAAGCTTTTTTAATAACAATTTATGACTTACGGTATTTTTTCAAATCAATGAAAACACCCAAAACAATATTTTTGTAATCAATATTTGATTTAATCTTAGTTACTAGCTCAATAGTAGCAGTTAAGGTACTACTTTTTGGCCGAAAACCAAATTAATTTTTGTAGAAAAAAAATATGGAATTTTCTCTAGTCGGCTGTGAATTATTTTTTCCACAAGATAAGATTAGAAGGACTGATATTGGTCTATAATTATCTGGATCGTTTTTAGGACCCTTAGCGGAGATACCTTAGCTATATTCAATGAGTTTGGGAATTCTTCTTTTAGAAATAGTTGATTAAAACAATCAGTCAAACTGTCCAATATGTGTTCCTTCGTACATTTTAATGATTTTGTGCTTATTCCGTCTAGGCCTAAGCTGGATTGGAGTTTAGGTTTTTAATTATATTATTTATTTCGTCTGAACTACACGGTTGAATTTTTTTTAGCCCGGTATTGCTAGTGTTAGGTTTGGTAGTATTAGGTTTGGGTAGTGCTAGTTTTGTGTTGTCCTGAAAGTGTTTGGGAATTTGATTTGCTAGTACGGAACCTACTGTCGAGAAATATTGATTGAATACCTTGCAAATTTCGCTAGAGTCTGTTATTTGTCTACCATCCGCTTAAAGTTTTTTAGGAGCTCAGCTTTCTTGTATTTTAATTTTGGCAAGGTGATTTATTAGCTATCACATCTTCTTTGGTTTCTGACTGCACTTCTGAAATTCTTTGTAGAAATAGCTGTTTTTTGTATCTTGAATAAATTTTGCTACTCTATCTTTTGTGTTTTTATACTCTGAATTTAGGTCTTCTTTGTCTTGGTTGTTCCTTAGTTTGTTTCCATAATTGATTTCTTTGATTGATTTCTGTTAATATGTCCTTATTTAACCAATCCTTTTGTGGCGGGTTTAGTATTTTGACTTTTGTCGTTTTATTGGTGTTTACTAATTGTTTTATTTTCTTTTCTAGTGTATAATATGTGTCTGTTGTTGAGTTGTCTGTATTTTTTTCTTTTACTAAGTTGTATGGTTATTTATAGTCTTTTGCTTCATAATATGTCGTCCAGATTTTTGGTGATTCTTTGTATCTCTTAAGTTCAAAGTAAATTTGCTTATGGTCTGACATACTGGAATCAATGATAGCCATATAAAAATTGTCTTGCTTGAGTTTAGTGCAGACATGATCTAAGATCGATTTTTGGCTTTCTGGTATCTTGTACAATATTTTTCACTTAGTTCGTTTAAGATTTTTTATCCCGCTTCTTGCAATAGGTATTTATATTGTTTGTTCGTTTATCTTTTGTTAATGTTATGTTCAAGTCTTCAAAGACAATTGACCTTTTCCTTGCCTATAGTTGTAGGTCGAATGTTGTAAGGAAATCATTGTAATTTGTGTCACCAGGGTTGTATATGATTATATATATACAAACATGTATATATTATTATAAACTCACGTACAAACATATATATATATATATATATATTTTCGCTTTTATTTACCGATATTTTATTCTATATTCTATTGAACCGGTTTCTCAGACCGTTGCGGACACTGTTAGTGTTGTGTGTCGTCCGAGTGTGAAGATAGTCATGCCTAGTTTCGAAAACCGAGTGACGGTAGTTACAAAAAATGCCGCCTCTGCTTCGCGAGGCGATAGCTCCAGTACTCGAGTCCGTGACCACGACGCTGTGTAAACCTGTCGAAACTTCTGGAAAAATAGATAAATAGACGCGATAAATACCTACCCGTTACATAGTACTCTTGCGTGTAACAACTATTTTTGGCGTTCATTTATTAATTTCCTTTATTTTTTTACTCGTAACTAGCTGTAATTGTCTACGTTAGTTTGAAAAACCGGAAAATTTTTAAGATTCTAGACGGTTTGAATTGCTTTTTCAAATAAATCTTTTCAATTATAATAAAACCGAAAGACACTCTATCTGTTCGTAGTTAACATAAGAAATAAATATAAATAAAAATTCACACAGCATCACCTAAACCCAAACCAAGCAGAGCTTGTTATGGGGTTAGTAGTTACTAGATAGTTTACTAGATAACTGATATACTTAATAAAATTCATTACATAGATAGATATTATTTATTAAACACTTAAAGCTCCGGAACAAATATCTGCATATCGTACTAACATTTGTTCCGGGGCGGGAATCGACCCCGCAACCTCTTGCGGCGCAGGCGGAGCTTCGCGAGCTGCGCTACTGAGGTCGTAATATGCAGCCAATGAGCGGCAAAAATAGTATGACTTATACACACACGTACACATCTCAATCAAACAATTTGAATTAGTTATGAAACGGGTTACCCTCAAATAAGATATTCATCACTTCTGACGTAAGAGAAGGGTAGTTACCACAATGTCCACTTAGCAAAACGACCGTATTATAAACGTCCAGGTCGTAAAATTCAGTGGTCTCGTAATAATCATAAAAGGAAATGACTTATTGTTAGTAGCATATTCCTATACTAGCAACAACTACAACGACTAGTCACCTCAAGGTACGTCCGCGGCGAAAATGAGGAAATATTTATGGAATTGAAAGTGAAAAAAAAACGAAAACTTATGTGGCATAAAAAAGTATACGACAAAAAAAACTACGTCTTTGAGACGTAGTTTTTTTTGTCCACGTTCTCTGTGATAGTACACGCTTACTGCAGGTGGTTGACTGTCGTTGAAAAAAAATTACGTCAGATTTATAGAATAATCTAGCTATTATTCTAGGACAACATCGACAGAATGCAGTGCAATTTGTCCAGATACAATTACAAATCGCAAACACAAATATCACATCGCATAAAACTATACAAAAGCACTTATGAAACTTTTCAAATGCTAAAAAAGCGCATAGAAACGCTCTAAAGCTCAACTTTTACAATAGCGCGCTAATAAATCTGAGTAGAAGTGAAATACGGCACGATACCCCTTCCGTTCAATCGATACTTGGAACTGGCTCCTGCACTAACTTATAAGCTGGTGACACACTTGGCTATTTCACAACGACGCAGTAATTCAATGTAAACAGCTCGTTTCACACATTTCGTTTGTCTCTGTTGCCTGATGTTGTTTAAGACACTTTATGCTTTGAATAAGATATTAAAAGTATTTAATAAATATTAAAAACAGGAATGTAAATCTTTTGGATGGTCGGTTACTTTTAAAGCATAATTTGGTAATAATGTTGGTTTAGCACTACTTCTAAACTTTCACAAAATCTCTAAATATTACCAAATGATCCATAAGTACCGTTGAATCGAAGTTGGTTTTACCAAGAAAATGGTTTAGGTTTCACGGCAAATTACTTTTCGAGTTTGATTTACTGACATACTGACATGATTCAGGATCATGGTAACCTAAAATAAAATAATTTAATTTATTTCCTTTAGTTTCATCACAGAAACATGATGTAGTAGATGGTATCTTGTTATCAGTGTGCCCTTAGCTTAAAACTAGTGCCGTATCTTTTGCCAAGTTTATGTCATTATTATGCCTAACATGAACTTCCTTCAAATAAGTAAAATCGTAAAATGATATCATACGGAAGTTTCGGTAAAACATAGATTTTTTAAGGTCGCATGAAAACATTTTACTTGTGACAGGAATTAGGTAGGTAGCTAGCTAACTTAACACACTAACATTCATCGATACTAATAATTATGAATCAGAAACTGTTTGGGTGCATTTCTACTGAAGTGGAGCGGAGCGGATCAGAGCGGATTTAGCCAATCACAGTGCTCAAAACCTCCCACACACACCCACTGGGGATGGGTGTGTGAGATTTTGAGCACTGTGATTGGCTTATTCACGCTCCGCTCTGCTCCGCTCCGCTTCAATGGAAACGCACTGTAAGAACGGTTAAGCGGCTTATTGGATATAATGAAATTGGGCAAGGCGATAGATAATAAATATATATATATGTATATATCTCTTGAAATGGCGTAAGCTACTTTTCATTCCGGAGAAATATCCCCAATTACTCCATAGATGATTACATCAATGACGTTAATTCTTGGCCAGATGTCGCACCGCACAGTTTCACACCGATATATAGTATGTAAGAAATTCAATGCTGTGTTATGCTGTATAAATATTGAAATGTATCTAAAATCGAATTATATTATGATTTAGATAGCACATAAAACAAATATGTGTAAAAAAAACATTTATTTATTTCTATTTTCTTTGACTAATCGTATACGAATGAATGAAATGGAATTCGCTAAATTCGTCCCATAGCCGGGCATAACCCTCCTGCAATTCATTCCAGAGATCACTATTTTGTCTTGTTCCCACCATAAGTAGTAAAGATATTTTTCAGAAGTAAAAATAGTGTTGACGTGAATTTCACGCACGTAAACCGAAGTACAATGAATAAAACAATATCCAAACGGTACATTGCCTGCAAGCAAATGACGCAAAACTTCTCGAGCCAGTGAGTGCGGCCGTAGCATGGGCTCGTAACGTTAGCAAATTATGCAGTCACCAAGTGGTACTCTAGTCTACTTTAGCTTTGTAGCGTGGTTGATGTGAGAAGTGATACTTTGTTGTTTCCAAGTAGGCCCTATAGTTAGTTGGTCTACATCCAGTTATTGGCGTGTAAGTTGATTTGTTGTTTTGTTAAAAACTTCAAAAAGGAGGTTCTCAATTCGGCAGTACGTTTTTTATATAATGTATGTTAATTCATGTCTCCGCCAATAGTTATGCGATTTCGATGATTTTTTCACTAATGTATAGATGATGATTCCGCGGTGGTTCCATAAAACCTCCTTATTCTAGAGGGATTAGTATTTATCCCGGAAAACTTAAAAAAAACTATACTAAGTAGAGGAATCACGAATAGCTGCAACGATTTTGGTGATATCTTCGCCAATTGCTAATAGATTTTGATGATTCTTTCATTGTTGTATAAAGGTGGATTGATGTCGTTGAAGTTGGTTTTTAGTTTTTTAAAACAATTATTGAGAGTACCTAATAAGACTGATGTAAGGGCTCGACCGAGAAAGTGCAACTATTATTTGTCTTAGAATTGCTGTATTTTTGTTTGAAAGATGTGGTTGCCGGTTAAATTTTA
>JAPQVW010000516.1:0-26117 GCA_028535905.1 Quercus berberidifolia | reverse complement strand
ACATCTCCCAGTACCTATCCGAATAACTCTTGAGAGTCTCGCCCTCTCGCATAGACAAGGTCAACAAGGATCCCAGCGGCAAAGGAGTCCTGCTGCATGTAATAAAACGAGCACCAAAAGCCTGGGTCAGCGCTTTGAAAGATCCAATAGAGTTGGCCCTTAAGCCATTGAACCACCTCATCGCCGTCGGGCCCAAGCTCGACGGAAAAATCTTGCACATCAGGGCATCATCTCTGGAATGAATAGCCATCTTCTGGCTGTAGTAGCTTACATGCTCCACCGGATCCGAATGGCCGTCATACAGAGAGAACGTAGGTTGATTGAACCGCCGAGGATGGGTAGCATCATCTATGCTTCTTGTAAAGGGTGATCTGGAAATTTGACTTAAGGCTTTGTTCATGGCATCGTTTCCCACGCCCCTACTAGTTGGACTTTTGCGCCTACGCCTATGGCGACGCTCCTCCTCGTAGGAGAAAGTCTCACTCTGCGGAGTTCTCGATCTCCGCCTGTAACTAGTTCCATCCGACTCCCCGGATGATAGTTCGGAGCGAGGTGGGGAACGCTCCCGTCGTGCATGACGTAACTCTCTCTTCAAGTCCGCAATTTCACGCTGCAGATCCCCATCATGCTTCACGTGGGAAACGTGACTCTTCCCGCGTGTACGGGTTCTCGTGGTGTGAGTAGTATGTATGCTCCCCTCCTGGACTTCCCTCCGTTCGGGATTTTTTCGAAGACCATCATGCTGAGAGCCCCTTGACTCCGCCTGATGCGGGCTGATATCACCCTGATGCAGCCCCGCTGCGGGGTGAGGCAGTTCCACTCCTTCCATCGAAAACGTTGTGTCGGAGGTTGTACAAGCTAACACAAGCTCTCCCCACAGACGGCGCCAATTGTAAGGACACGATTTGGTGACGAACCTAAACAGTATTGGGTTCGTACGTAAAAGGCCCAGACAATATGATTTGTAGAGCGTGGGTGTAAAGAGCTAGACTAACTGTGGTATCTACCCCCAAGATTTTCTCTCAAGCCCGTACCATGTTTTCCTTCTCTTTTGTTGGTATAACCAACGTCTTTTCTTAAGTCCCTAGTGTTCTTCTCTCTCCCTTTTTTCTTCCTTCTTTCCCTTCAGTTTTATCTGTCTTCTCCTTTTTCTCTCGATCCCCTTCTTCATGTTCTTCTTTTAGTTTATATACTCCCCTTCGCGGTCCATCTTCACCGAACACGTGTAGATTGTGCCCGGGGGATTTCTTTCTGTCCCATCTGGTGCCTCCTGGAACTTCCTACGGGCAGCTGTAAGGCTGCTTCCCTACTGTTCAGGTATCACCTCCACATTAATGCGGCCAGAGAGTTGGTTGATAGGTCATTAATGCGGAGGCAGCTATAGTTTCAGATATTTGTTGGCCTTATCTCTTTCATCTTTAGTTGGCTACCCTACCCCTTGGGATGACCTACTTCTGAGATCTGATCGTGGTGATACCACGTCCTGATCGTCTTCGGACGCGATCGTCCTTGGACGCGTACTGCCGAGGAGCGTGGCGTCCTCGGATGGGTGCACGACCTCGGATGGGCCACTGGCCCAACAATCCTCAACCAATTCTGAATCCTATGGGCCTATCAACCGAATGATCCCCACATATTCTTATATGTCAAATGTAATATTAGTGCTAGGTACATATAGACCCATGTTAAGAGATGCAAAGGCCTCAAAATCGTTGTATTCATATTATTGATAGGGTTTTTTTTTTTTTTTAGAATGTATTGATAGGGGTTTTGGTGTATTCGGAAGCATGAACTTTTAATTTAAACCATGGCCCGCTTTTCTTCCCTAATTACAATTAGTTGACTAACAGTTACACCGTTGGTATATTTTTCTAAAATTACATGTATGTATTTAATGGCTGATTGAGAAGGGGAGCCTTCCCCTAAATTTTAAAAAATTATGCAATAAATTATTTTAAAAAATCTTAAGTATGTAGAAATTAAAAAAAAAAAAAAAATTATGTATTCTTATACATATGAAAGAGCAAATTAGGTAGGTTTTTGACACCCTAGTTAGAATTCAGGCCAATGACAAAGCTCTAGCTAATTTGATTTTCAGAAAAAACTTCTTTCTGAAATCATTAGAGTGTGGTGATATATATATATATAACCCCAGGATCGAAACACCATGCAGATATATAAAAGCAAGACTAATAAAAGGTTTTTACCTTGCAACTCCCAAGGTTCCATCTTATTCAAGTCCACCTCTCTAATGACCTCCATATCAAACTTCTGAAACGATACCTTCTTCTTCAAGTAGTAGTGAAGCAGCTCTTCGTCTGTTGGATGGAATCGGAACCCTGGAGGCACACCACCGCTGGATGAAGCCATTATTCCACAGTTAAGGATGGATCGAGAATATGTCAATTAATTTAAGTCTCTCTCTAAAGTCTAAAACTTCTTCTTTAAGTTGAGCAATCAATTTAATGCTACGTGGGGATACCGTCATGCATTGCGACTTATATATTACAATTGGTGTCAACGGAGAGTATGGTATTGGTAAGTGATGTGAAATTTTTGACGGCCGGTGACTACGCCGGCGGGAGTGGATAAAGCTATCGTAAAAACTAAGTCATTTTTTTTTCTTTCCTTTTTTAATTTAAGAAAACGTAAAAAGTAAGTCTAAGGAATGAATGAATGATATAATGAGACTAGAAGAACCAAATTTTAGCTGGAGTCTGTCTAACATTGAGGAAATGGTACCGCCCACGGTACCACGCTCTCTGCTGATTACCATACAAATGTTTCACCTATGTATTTAATTGATAAAAAAACTGTTTTAAATCTTTAGATGATCCCAAGAAAATAAAAAAATATATAATTATGGGATATTTGATTGCTCCGAAAGCAAGGTTTGGAAAAATAGCTACTGAACTTTCTTGGGATTTTCATAATTGATTGGATGGCAGGAATTTTATATGGATATTTATATCATTTTTGTTGACCCTAATAATATAATGCTAGAGATGCAGTCGCCATAGTTTGGGCTTGCACATGTGAATATGACCTTGAGAGCATTCAGAATAATCACTTGATTAAAATGCACTCCTTTTTCTTCTTCTTTAATCTTCAAAAATATTATTCTTTTTTGTCATGGGTTCATACATATATAACTGTAATAAGATATGTTTTAAGGATATGTAGGTCTATTTGAGCTAATTTTTTTAATTTTTTCTACTCACAATTTTAGAGAATTGAACCAACCACCTTTACACAGGAAGAAGAGAGACTCATCTGAAGAGTTAAGATCCGTTTGATACGTGAGTTTAAACAACAGTTTTCAATTTTTTTGGAAACATGTGTGGGTGAAAAAGTGTGTAGAATTACGTGCAATGTTGTTTAAAAACTGAAAATATGTGTTTAAACGTATGTACCAAATGGACCCTTAATTTTTTACTACAAAGACTAAATTGAAAACACCCTAGGCCCCTAAACTTATTGTTGAGGGCTCTTTTTTCACGCTACATGACATTATTTCATTGGCAACCCATGCCACATCAACATATTATTGAATTTTGGGTAAATCTCCTTTAAAGCCCAAAATCAGCTTATATCTTATCCAACTACATGGATTGGGCTCACATAGCCCACAACATCCTTACTTCAAGAGGCGGATTCATGGTCCATATTTCCTCTTCATTAATTGGGATCATAACCCACGACATCATCAACATATAAATCGGGTTCAAGCAATGAATCAAAGCTCACAGCCCATATTACCTCTCTCATATTCATGGAAAGCGACTTCTTTAACAAAAGCCCATATTTACATAAAATGACAACAAAGCCCAATGTACATCATCTCATCTTCGGCTCATGAGTCTCTTTGGGGAAGCTTTGGGAGTTGTGGTTTGGAGGGCAAAGAGGTATGTTTAGTAAAACTCTAGTAGTTTAAAGTTTATAAAAGAAACTTGTTGCTTGACGAGTCTTCTCCAACTCCCTGAACTCTGACGAGTCAGCGTGTAGCGAGTAACATATGGTAAGCTTCTCTTATTACATAGCACTTAAAATGATAAAACTCCCCATTGCTTTTTTCCTTAAACATATGGCTAAATCTGATTGGCTATCTTTAACCTTCAGATATAAAATATTCATGATATCTTTAATAACCAGCTACCATCTATTATAATCAAACCAAATATTCCCTTACCAGTTGCCAGAGCAGAGCATTAAATGCTCTTCTTGCTCACCAAGACTAAGTCACAACACAATGTGATCTTGACTAAATCTCTAAAACTTCATTAATTATCAATCAATCATTTTATTACTTACTAAAAATGTATTGTAATAGAATCATGGACCAAAAATATAAATACCCAAAAGAGGAAACCTTTTCAGCAAAATACCAGCAGTGTGTTCAGCACTTGACACCTGGCTGAAAGTGACATCACTAGCCATTTAATGCTCAATCCTAACAACTAGCTGCTATACCCAAAACAATAAGATATCCTTGTGGACTAAATGGAGTCGCCACCTAGATTAAGTCTAAGAACCATAAATATAGCGTCCTTACGTGGAAGGACTAGTCTTACTACCAGAGTATGGGTTTAGAGTTTAGGTATGGAGATAGGAAGGTGTTAGGCACCTAACCCCACCCGGTCCATGGGTCAGCTTTCAATTATTGTGTCTTACGTCTTAATCTCATTAAAAGCTCATTCAATATTGCTATCTATACTCACACACACACTAACATACATCTAACAATCAACATGGCATCAATCATCCTAAAAACCCTAACATACATCTATCATGGCAACTAACATCAAGCCTAGCATACATCTATCATGCATATCATATCATCTCATCCAAGGCAACAAACAACAAGATATCACAAGGGTAGAGACATAGACATGGCAACATCAAAGAAACATGTGATTTCATTCTAGACATCAAGAACACATCACCCAACAAAATATGTTCAACTCATCTTTAAATATATATCCAATGCATGTTCATGTGGATGCATGACTTACCTTACTGCATCTCAGCACCTATGCATCAATGAATGGACATGTGAATGCATGTTCATGGTATTAAAGCAAGAAAAGAAAAGAAAACCCTAATCTAGCATGTTAAAGGAAAGCAAACAATTAAACAGAGGAAAAGAGACTCAAAAAACATAAGAAAGAGCCAAAACAGAGGCATATGACACAAGGAAATAAAGAAAAAGAAGCAGAAAACTCGAATTAGGGTTTTTGGGCTGAAGTATGCATGCGCATACATAAGCCTGCGTACACAGGCTAGTTGTATGCGTACGCATACTTCAAGCCTGCGTGTGCATATAGAATTATGCGTGCGTAGACATGCCCCCAGAAACTGTAATAAAAAAACATAGAAACAAAGCATAAACGAAAACTAAAGAAACTAACAACCTAACATGCTTCTAATATAAAAATAAACAACCTAAACTAACAACAAAAATATCCAAAATAAACCCAAAAAAAAAAAAAAAAAAAAAAAATCTATTCCTAAACATGCATTGGATCTAACAACAAACAAGAACACACTTAACACATCAACACATGTTCAACAAAATATCCAAACATTTAACTCTCTAATCAAAATATGGCGAGACACAACAAATCAAAACTAAATAGAATCAAATCATATTTCTATAGAATATACAACATATAAATCAATTAAGTACAACAAAAATAAGTTATAAAAGATCCAATTCAAGGAAAAGCCATGAAGGGAGACTCACCTTGCCTATGGAAACACACTTGATTGATATTTAACCGGTCCTTCAGTGCCTACAACACAAAGATAAAGTTGAGAGAACAAGAGAACTAAAGAATACAATAGTTTTTGATAATCACAACTCAAGAACAAGATTAGTTTTGAAAAAGGTTTTGAGAAATCAAATTGGAAAAATAGTTTCTGCCTTAGAACTAACTAAAGAGAGATTTTTAATTTGTAAAAGACATGCAAAGGTGCTGTGTGGGAGGTTTGGAAAAGAGAATTAGGGTTTTAGAGAAAATGGAGGCCAAAAGATCACTCTCTCTAGCTAGGGTTTTGATTGAAGGAATAAGATGAGTAATTATAAGTTAAAATTAGGGTTTTTGGGGACTTTTTAATTGTCTTTGAATGCTCCAAGGGTCTATGGGCTGGCCCACATCAAAGCATGATGTTTTTGGCCATTAAAATGAAGTTTTAAAACCCAAAAAATTGGACTACCCTGTTGGCCCAACTTCAAATGGTCATAACTACTTAATATAAGTCTAAATTAGGCAACATTTGTGTTCAAATTGAAGTTCAGGATGTCTACTTTCCAATGGAATAAGCAGCACTCAAAATTTCTTTGTGGATCAAAAGTTATGGTCAAAACAGTGAGCAAAGGTCATTTTTCAGTATTGATTTCAAAGCGATTTGAGCACTTTGAATTGTGATCACTTCCAAACTATTGTGAACCATTTTAATTACCCTTGGTTGATATATATCAAGCTCATCATTGGGGTCGGGGACCAAATTTATTAACGGGTACAAAATGCAGTGTTTATGATCCTTAACAGTGATCTTACCATTTTCAACTAAATCCATGAAATAAATGCTGAATATTCTCTCTAGTAGCCTGACATTGTCCAACTAACCTCAACTACTTTAGCCCCAAGCAACAGTTGTCTTATGATGGTTGTGATATCTTTTTCAAACAACTAGGACAGTTTTTTTAGAATAGTTATAACAACTGACTGTGGGTGCAATCCGGGGGGAGTACATCTTGGTTAAGTGGGCCGTGGCGGAAAAAAACATGGAGTCGCTACCTAGATTAGGTCTAGGAACCATAAATATAATGCTTTTTTGGGGAATGACTGACCTTACTACCAGAACACGTGTCCAAAGTTTAGGTATAGGGATGTGAAGGTGTTAGGCACCCAACCCCACCTGACCCGTGGGTCGGCTTCCACCTATTGTGTCTTACATCTTAATCTCATTAAAGGCAAATTCAATATTTATCATTCTAGACTCACACACACGCTAACATGCATCTAGCAAATAACATGGTATCATATCATCCCAAAATCCTAACATACATTTATCATGCATATCACATCTCAAACCTAGCATACATCTATCATGCATCTATCAGCACCAAACAAATATGTAATAGGTATCTAAACATCAAGAACCCATCATCCAACCAAGCATGTTCATACTCATTAACAAAATCATATTCCAAACAAATGCATGTTCATATAAATGCATAACTTACCTTACTACACCACAGTACCTATGTATCAGTGCATGTTCATGGCATATCAAAGAAAGAAAAGAAAAGAAACCCTAATCTAGCATGTGAAGAACAAACAACAAGAAAAACATGGAGGTAGAGACTCATAAGCATAAAGAGGATCAAGACAAAAGCATATAAAATAAATAAATGGAAGCAAAAAGGGTTGGATTAGGGTTTCTGTGCACAAATATGCGTGCAGATACATAGGGCCTGCATGTGGATACATAGGGCCTACACGCGCAGCCTAGTTGTATGTGTATGCATACTTCGAGTATGTGTGCGCATGCGTATGCATACACGCCCTAAAAGCCTAACCCAAAAAGCAAGAACACATTAACATAGAAACTAAAATCTAGCAACCGAACAGGCTTAAAATAATAAAAGGAAGAAAACCTAGGCTTAACGAACATGTTATAATATAAACAAAGAAGAAAAACAAAGGAAAAACAAGAATCAAAACAAAGAAAAGAAAGAAAAGGGACTAGAACATTATACCTCAAAACACAAAGCTTATTAGCTTGATTTTGACCGTTCCCCTTAGTTTATTTATTCATAATCAAATAAAAAATGATTAGCAAACTTTGAAACTCGAAGATCAAGACCAGAAAATGTGTCAATCAGAAAAATATGGACTTGATGATGTTTTATGAAAAACTCCCTCTTTGATTCACCATTTTTAGTGAATCTTGTGTTTTCCCTTAGGATTTTCTATGTATTTTGAAAATGTATCTTGCATAGCCTTTTATAATTGAAAAATGGGGGTTTAGAACAGCTCCCAGACGATGTAGGATTCATTCCAAACATCTCCTTTAATGTAGAAAAACTTGCTTTTCATAGTTTTTGGAACCCAAACATGCACACGCATGCCCGTGTATGTTCACGCATGCATGAAGCATGCGTACACAAGCCTTGAGGGTGCGCACGCATATGTGTGTATAAGTGCGCACGCCCTAAGGCTTCCGTGACCTTTCTTTTCCAAAAAAAGAAGAAGCTTATTTTAGTTCAAAAAAGAGTTATATTTTTCCAAAAACACTTTCCGCAAGTTAATTTCAATCTGATTAAGCCCCAAACCAACCTAGGGCTTTAGAATTCCAACATCATTAGGGAACGGGGGCCCGAGTCGTAAGGGGTACAAAATGCGGCATCTACAAATTCCCCTCTTTAGATTCATGAGCCCCGCTAACGAAATCAAAAGAATAAGAGACAAAACATTTTATTTAGATGTACGACTCAGGCCCAACCCATGCACATGGCAAACAATATGCATACATGGGGCGGGGAGCAACTCTGCAGAGTTGCGTGGGATTCGTATGTCCGAAGTCCCACCTTTATATTTTAGGAAATGAGCAATGACAGGTTCACTATCCCAGAACTTGTTTTGCCAATTGCAAGCAAAAGGCAAGTGACTTACTATCCTAGAGTCACTGAAAAGAAAAAATAAACATGACCAACGGCCACAACCATCAACCAAACAAATAAGGTGCTCTTACGAGCTTAAAAGGATATATATATATATATATATATATATATATATATATATATGTGTGTGTGTGTGTGTGTGTGTGTGTGTGTGTGTGTGTGTGTGTGTGTGTGTGTGTGTGTGTGTGTGTGTGGTATCCATCTGGGGCCTTAGCCTTAAACTTCTCTGAATGGCTTACGCCTCTAGGTAAAACTTGTCATCTTTCTCTATCTCTACCTCTTCTATTTTGGTGATGCTTTTGCCTTTGGATGGCTTTCGTCTCTATCTCTATCTCTTTTATTCTGACTTGTATGGGGTTTATATCTGCATATTCAGATCTTGCAGGATATATGCACAAGTGACCATGGTAGTTCTAACTTACGAGGAAGCCCTTGATGATTTATGATATACTAGGAAGGATAACTCACTGAGGAGTGTGCTGGTGACTCACGAGGAAGTTTTCTTGGTGATTTTGACCTACGAGTATGTCTCTAATGTGTGTTGTTCGCTGGGGAAATTCTCTTCTTCTCTTTTATGACTCACTGGGGAACTTGTGTCGATCCTAATCACGGGGGAGTTTTCTCGACTCTCTGGGGAAAAATTATTCTTTCACAACTCTTGAGGGAGTTGTTTTGGTGCTTTGGACCCACAGGGAGTCCTTGATGATATTGGGGGAATTTTGTTTCGGTCTGTGACTTACTGGGGAGTTCGTGTCAACCTTACTCATGAGGAGTTCTCTCGACGGCTTCAAATCCACTAGGGAGATCTATTTTTGTTCCTTTTCAACCCTCAAGGGTGTTGGTCTAATGCTATGGAACCACGGTGGAGCCTTTAATGCAATTGGTGAACGATTTATAGCTTCTGGGGATTTAGTTGACAATTTTAACTCACGAGGGAGTTACCTTAGTGATTTCCATTCTACTGAGGGGTGTTCTTGATCTTTTTAATCCACTAGGGATGCTTTGAGAGTCCTTGTGTCTTCCACCCTACTAAGGGCGTTTCTATCATTTTTTATGCATTCTTGAAATTTTCTTTGTACTTCTCACCTCTTGGGAGTCTATTGGGGATATTCTGAAAAGTTTTTTTTTTATACTAAACTACATGTAGTTTAGTTGGGAGGGGGGGGGGGGGGGTCTAAAACGCCTTTTGCATGCGAACAAAATAGTGCAAGATTAAGGATTTTCAATACTTACACGTGGCATCTTCATGTGGAGACTTGAGGAATAAGCTAAACCAATCCCATTTTTTACCAAACTATATTGCCCAAAACTTCTTTACCATTTTTTTCCTTTATTCAACTGGAAATTATAATATAATGTAAATGATTATTATTTTCACTATTTTTGTTTTTTATCATGGTTATTTTCACCGGTTTAAAGCTTTGAGTTTTACATGGTTTCCATCATAAATTTATATTAGTTTGTATGCCTGGGCCTTGCACGGGTTTATATGTACAAAATTACTAAAAAGAATTTTTAAAAAAATAATAAAGAACTAAAAATACTATGAAAAAAAATCAACTTTGCCAAGAACATATCTAGTATTAATAACCGCAAACTTCTTTGGTTCACTTAATAGTTTGCATAATAGTTTCTATTTTACTATCTAAAAAGTTATTTTATCTATTATACCATACCATTTTATAATACATCCAACATACCAAACTCTATTTCCACATATAACCCATTAAAATAAAATTCACTATCCCATAGAATAATATATCTCATCTCTCTCTCTCTCTCTCTTCTCCCTATCTTTTTGTCTTCTTTTCCAACCCATATCATCCCAACCACCACCACCAACAGAAACTGAAACCACCACTAGCACGACAACAAACACAGTCTCCACCACCAAACCAAAATTGCACCATAGCCAGCACCCAGCAACCAACGAATTGGTGGAGACCAGACTAAAACCATCTTTGCTTCTCATCCCTATTGATCTTTGTTGCTTTTCTATTCTATCGCCTTGGAGGCCCAACACCAACATTAAAGGGGCAGATGAGAGAGAGAGTCACAGATGAGGAAGGGGAGAGAGGACATAGAAAGAGAGAAAGATACCAAAGACTAAGAAGAGACAAAGGTGAGAGAAAGAGAATAAAAGGGATTAAAAACATAAATATAACTTGCTACAGTAATTTGTACATATACAATTTTATTGTAGCATGTGGGTAAATTTTTTTAGAAATAGACACCGGGTTAAAGCATGTTTTTTGTGTGGTTTGATGCTATAAAATAGCAAATTAGGAGTTTTAGAACTTCAATTGATAATGCTCTTATGTCTAGTTTGCTTGCCATCCACACGTCCATCATGTTTAGGCAATAAAATAGTGCATGAGTTATAGACTTCAATTCTTTATTGCATATCTCTCAAGGGATGTTAGCCAAAACATTCCACAAACTTAAATAGAGCTCTCCCCTACATGTTACTTCATTGGTCATTTATATTATATTTCTCTAAAGGTAACTTCCAATATACAAAAAGACATGCAATTTAATTTTATAGTTATTGTACATAATAATAGGCAATAATAGATAATGATGAGTCAGAAATTTATGATCGTCATTAACTAATAGAAGACATTACGCATTTATTACGCTTATTGATGACAAAGTGTAATAGACAGAGCAATGGTCACAAAGTGAGCTATGAACTTCATCAAACAAAGATTTGTAACGCACTAGCCATTGAGCATAAATACAGCAATTCATTGCCCATTAATTAGGCATGCAACTATAAAAGAGAAGGCAACAAAAGTTAAAGGTACACACAAAAATACTCTACGAAAATCACTCTCCAATCAATTCTCTCTAAAATCCTTCTCCCTTGTTACGTTTAAGCATCGGAGGCAGTTTGGCTAACGCCACACCGGCATGTTACTCTTCCACCCAATTCATTTTGCAGGTTTTCCTCCAACAGAGGCAACCCTAATTACAGCTTCGTCCATCCGCTAAGACAAGGAGCTCAACTACTAATTTTTTTGCATTATCAGTTTGGCGTCGTCTGTGGGAATCGCTAATCATTCAAGCCATCTTTTCTAGTGACAAAAGAGTTCCCCGAAGTACGAGATGGAGCCAGAAGTTGCACAATAGCCAGAAGCTATGCAACAGCGACAAATTCAGGCCCTCTTAGCTAATGTGGAAAAGCTGACTCGCCAGAATGAAGAGCTGTGAAAGACAATGGAATCCCAAAACGCAGAATGTCGGCGAACAGTTGAAAACCAAAATGAAGACGAACCAAACTCCCAAGCCAATAGGCAAGACAGGACCTCAGGAGAAGACCTCAGGAGAAGATTCTTCCAGGATGGAGAATGAGCTCCGCAACATGAGGAAGGAGATGGATGAGTTAAAAAGTGCCATAAAGGACAAAGGTGGAGAGAATTTGGATGGGATGATTCGAAGGACGGACTCACCATTCACCACTGAAGTACTAAACCGTCCCCTCCCACCGAAATTTCGTCTCCCACAGTTGGAATCATATGATGGTTCCAAGGATCCCTTGGATCACATTGAATCATTCAAGACATTGATGATGTTGCAGATAACCCCAGACGAGGTGATGTGCAGGGCATTCCCAACGATACTGAAAGAAGTAGCCAGAGTATGGTTCAGCAAGATACACCCAGGAACTATTGCAAATTTTGAACAACTGAACAAGGGTTTTGTTCATCATTTCATTAAGGGGCAAAGACATAAGAAGCCAATCGGTTATCTTCTCAACATTCAATAGGCAGAAGGAGAATCACTAAGACAGTACGTGACCCGATTCAATAAAGAGCTACTGCAGGTAGACGAAACTGAAGATCAAGTCATCCTAACAACTTTCCAAGCAGGGTTGCTACCCGAGGATTTTTTCTTCTCAATCACCAAAAGCCCACCACAAACGGTTGCAATATTGCTTCGAAAAGCTCAGAAGTACATGAATGCAAAAGACACGGTGCTTGCAAAAGAAATGAAAGGAAAAAGGAAGAGATATGAAGAAACAAGCAGTAATTGCGATAAGAAGAAGGAAACACAAAGTGTTGGGCAGAACACAAGAAAGAAGGAGCAACTTCCGGATAAGAGGCCAAAGTTCACTAACTTTACTCCTCTAATAATGCTAATTGAGCAAGTCTTGATGCAGATAACGGATGATCCATCTCGGTAATGGCCGATGCCAATCAGTACTCCAGCAAAAAGAAGAGACAAGAACAAGTATTATAGATTCCACCAAGACCACGGGCATCACACCAACGAGTGTAGACATTTGAAAGACCAAGTGGAGACTTTAATTTGGCAAGGAAGGTTACAGAAGTATGTTAGGAAAATGGTGCCCTACAAATACCAATGGAAGGATGATAAAGATAGAGATTGAGAAATAGGAGATAGTAGTGGAATGCTGAAGTCCCTAAAAAAAGCCCATGAGAGAGAAATAAATAGTGTCCATTCATGGCTCCTCCAGTGAAGATGCTAAGGAATGACGAACCTGATATCGTCTTCTCAAAGAGAGACGATCATGGCATTAGACAATCTCATGACGATCCACTAGTAATCATGCTTAGAGTAGAAGAATTCAACACCCACCGGGTACTTATTGACAATGGAAGCTCAATAGATATCATCTACTTACCTGCGTTTCAGCAGATGAAATTGGACAAGATAAGGATCAGGCCTTTCACCTCTCCTCTGGTGAGCTTCACTGGGGATAAAATTGTCCCTAGGGGCATTGTCACTCTAATTGTGATTGCTAGCACTTACCCAGCACAGGTCACCAAGGAAATTGATTTCCTCATAGTTGATTGCCTTTCAACATACAACATCATCTTGGGAAGGCCTACACTCAACAGGCTAAGACCAGCAACGTCAACATATTACTTGAAGGTGAAATTTCCAACAGCGCATGGGGTAGGAGAAATCAGAGGAGATCAAGTTCTGGCAAGAGAGTGTTACCAAGCTGCCTTAGCATCTGAGGAGAACTGCACATGGGTGATCAATGAACCAGAGCCCATCCTCGAACCGTCAAAAACACCACAAGAAGTTAAGGATTATGAAGTATTTGAAGAGAGGATGCAGAAGTATCTGAAGATCAACCAACAACTCTTGCAACACTTTGACAGCCTATACTTTGTGCAAATCCCTCGAGCGAAAAATGCAGAAGATGACTTCCAAGCAAGATTGGCCTTGTCAGATGACTACAATGCACTCTCTGAACTATGTATAGAGATAAGGGGGCAACCAAGTATAGAAGGTGAGCAGGTTCTAAAGATAAAAGAACAAGGTGAGTGGATGACTCCCATCGTCCATTATTTGAAAGAAGGATAGCTCCTAGAGGATAAAACGGAAGCAAGGAAGATACAAATCAGAGTAGCTCGCTTCGTAATTATTGATGATGTACTGTACAGATGGGGTTATTCACTCCCATACTTAAGATGTGCTAACTCAGAAGAAGCGGATTATGTCCTCCATGAGATACATGAAGGAATTTGTGGAAATCATGTTGGAGCAAGGTCTTTAGCAGGAAAGGCACTCAGAACAAGATACTATTGGCCAACTTTACAAAAGATGCACACGACCTCATCGAAGCATGCGATAAGTGTCAACGCTTCGCAAATGTACAAACGAGACCAGGAGAGGCAATGACACCCATATCCTCACCATGGCCCTTCGCCCAATGGAGGATTGACATTATGGGCTCATTCCCTTTAAGGAAGAAGCAACTCAAATTTTTGATTGTCGCAATTGATTACTTCACGAAATGGGTAGAAGCAGAACCAGTAACAACAATAATAGAGGCTAAAATCACCAGCTTTGTATGGAAGAACATCATTTGCAAGTTTGCAGTCCCATGCGTCATAATATCAGACAATGGAAAGCAGTTCGACAATCCCAAGTTTCAAAAATTTTGCCAAGACTTAGGAGTCAAGAACCACTACTCTTCTCCAAAACACCCTCAAGCCAACAGTCAGACAAAAGTGAAGAACAGAAGCCTACTCAAAATTATCAAAACTTGGCATGAGGGGGCAAAGGGGGAATGGTTTGAAGAACTACCAAATGTCCTTTGGGCATATAGGACAACCACAAGAGTTCCAACAGGAGAAACGCCATTTAGACTGACATTTGGCACTGAAGCCGTCATACTAGTGGAAGTGGGATTGAGGAGCCTCCAAGTCAAAACTTATGAAGGTTAGAAGAACCAATAGGAGCTTAGCAGCAACTTAGATCTAATTGATGAAGTCAAAGAGGAAGCCATGAAGCGAATGACCAAACATATGGAAGCAATGGCCAGATACTACAACAGAAAAGTCAAGGTAAGAAGGTTCAACACAGGAGACCTCATCCTCAGGAAGATATCACAGGCAACAAAGGACCAATCTCAAGGAAAACTGGGACCAGCCTAGGAAGGCCCCTACGAAGTAATCTGTCACTCCAAAGAAGGCTCCTATTACCTAAAGTCTTTAGATAGCCAAGAACTACCTCAACCATGGAACATAGAACATTTGAAGAAGTACTACCAATAAGGAATCTTTTACATTTCAAGTTGCCCAATCTTCATATCAGTATGTACGACAGTTATTACTTTCGTCATTCATAGATCAATAATACATGAAAGCATTATCCATGCATATTTATCAATGATTACCCATAAGTTATTTATCAACAAAAACATGTGCAACACTCAGGAGTTATTCTTGGGAGACGTCCTAAGGATCTCCGTCACTAAAATTTCAAATCAAAAGCTGTTCATACACAACCAACATCATCATAGCCATCAAAGTTGTTAATACATAACTACCAAAGTTGACTATATCAAAAGTTGTTTAAACACAACTATTATGATCATCATTCAAACATGAATAAACAAAAAATGGTTAACCTAAAGATGCTCCAATAGCATGACTTTAAGTCACGCGTACAGCGCAACACTTTCATTCAAACATGACTCACTAAAAAAGCTATTCAAATACAGCTAAATATAGAAAAGTTGTTCAAACACAACTAATACCATCATTCAAACATAACTCAATAAAAAAGCTGTTCAAACATAGCTAAACATGAAAAAGTTGTTCAAACACAACTAACATCATCATGACTCAACAAAAAAGCTGATCAAACATAGCTAAACATAAAAAAGTTGTCAAAATACAACTAATATCGTCATAACTCAACTGTTCAAACATAGATGAACGCAAAAAAGTCGTTACCATCGTCATTCAAACATGACTCAATGAAAGGTTGTCCAAACACAACCAAGCATGAAAAAGTTGTTTAACATAACTAAAGCATGAAGGTATCAAAAAAACCTTCATCATCTAAACTTAGCAAAGATTTACTTATAAAAAATTACATGTCAGCAATTCATAAAAGGAGTTGTCATTGTTAGAAAGAAAATGCAAGCCCAAAACACAAGGGTCCAAAGAAATTGTTCAAAATAATTGCTCAAAACAATGAGCCCATAAAAGACATTGTTTTCATCTTACCAAAAAAAACCTAGAAAGAAGAAAATAAATCACTGTTCATTAGGAGTTGGATCTACAGGAGTTAAGGTCATGGGCTCTTCTATCACCTCAGCTATGGTCGTGACCTCTTCCATCACATTAGCAGCTATAGCCTTGAAAGGAGGATCAGCCAGTAGTTCCTTCTCAACCTCATCCTTGACAAGGCCAAAAAGGTCCAAATTCGGGTGATGCTTCACCATCCATTTTCTAAAGAGCTCAAAGCCCTCCACATAATACTCATACAGCTCGTCTAAGTAAGAGTTAGATTCCTTGAACTCCTGCATTATCGCAACCCCAGCTTTTTGCAACTTGATCTATAGATCACCTATTTGTTTATCCTTTAGCTTGCAAAAATCTTTCTCCACCTAAAGTCTCTTTTCCAGAGTTGTCACATGCTCTTTATCATTCTCGGCTTCAATAGTAAGGATAGCAATCTTATTCCTAAGAGCTTCTCTCTCAGCAAAGAGCGATTTGACCACAAGCTCGGCAGCAGCTACCCTTTTCTCAAAGTCCAAGAGTTTCCCCAATATGAATAGAGACTCCCCCAAGGCTTGTGAGAAAAACAAAAAGGATTCTAGTAAAAACAAGGCGAAAGGAAAAAATCCTAGACCAAAAGTGATAAACTACATTATCAAAATATACCTGCATAAGCTTCTAGATATGAGATGACATCACTTCGCTGGATGACTTCGCCATCAAAGGACTTAGGTCATCCCCAAAGAGCGCCTCATAAGCCTTCAGGCAGCAGTAACGACATCATCCTAGAAAGTTGGGAGAAAAGACTTGCCAGCAATCTTCTTCTTCTTCTTCTTCTTGGTTTCCTCCTCTGTGAAAGCAATCACCTCTAGAGACAAGGTAGGGGAGGCGGGACGCATAGCTGGTGAATGGGTAGAGGGAGGAGTCACTATAGGGTCGTCTTTAGACACATCACCCGCCTTCAAATGTTTCCTCAATAGAAGGCCATTGACGAGGCCACCTTTTGCCTTCTTTTCTTGAGCTTCAGCCAACTTTTATTTACTGAACCTGGTCGTCATTCTTGAAAGGAAGGAGAAACTAAAAAAGAAAAAAAGAGAGAAGATGGAATACTCACTCTTTTTCATAACTTTGAGGTTTTTCCAAAACTTACTAGACGGTTTTGGACCCAGAAAATGAAGGAATAGCGATTGGGGAGAGATAAGCTCGTCAAAATCTTTGACGGTTTCCAACTATTCTTTCACCTTCTCAACACGACCGTGATATCTCTTCTTCAGAAAAGGGCATTGAGGAACTGTAAAAAGCAAGTATATCACATATCATCATCACTCACAAAGAATAAATAAATAACAAAAAGAACTGACAAGAAGGACACACCAGACACAGGGGTTCCCTAACTATGAAAAAACTTGAGGGCTTCGTCCAGGCCCTCACTAGGGCACTCCCAACCATTGCTCGAAATAAAGATGAAGTTTGGTTTCCAATTGCGGAGGGACGATGGAGAGTCAAGTATTAACCTAGAAGCCCTATCCCATGGCTTAAATTCATAGTAGCCAAGGTCTTTGGACTTTCTTAGATGATAAAAGTGGAGAAATTCGTCTTTCTTGATGACGTCCCCGTCATTGGCAGACATCCATAACCCCATACAACAAATGACGATCTGTCAAGAATTAGGCACTAACAGTGCCTGGGCAAGGTGCAGATACGCAAAAAGTTCCCTAACAAAGGGGTGAATGGGAAGATGAAGTCTGCTAATGAAATCTGCTTCGTAGAAACAAACTTCATCAGCATATGAGTGACAGGCCTTATCCTTGTCACTTGGAATCTTAATTCTAACTGAATCAGGAAATTGAAACCTATCCCTGATTCACTTCTCATCTTTTCCTAAAAGGGCACATTGGATATTCCAGGCTTTATAGGAAGTAGAAGGAGAAGTAACTTCGGGAACCTTGTGATTATCAGACGAAGACAACCCCCTTTTCTAACTCACTAGACCTAACTTCCCCAGACATCTTCAGAAACCTAGCCACTATAGCAAAATAAAAAACCAAAGGAAATAAAGAGGAAAGGACAAACCTATATAGATAGTTCTCCCCCATGAAGAGACTAACCCCCTTGAGACGTTCTCCCTCCACAATCTCAAGCAAACAACCTAAGCAAGCAAAAAGAATGGATATTGAGGGACAATCGGCCCTAACAAAAGAGTAATCTACCATGGAAGAGCAGAAAAGAAAGAGAAGCACGAAGAACTTACTAGGAAATGCAGAACTAAAAAAGAAAGCTTGAAGAAGAGAAAAAACCTAAAATGCCAACTGAACAAGGAAAGATTACGAAGAAAAGGAAACAGGAGGGAAAAATGCGAGATAAATGGCCAAAACATGTGTGGGAAAACCGAGAAAAGTCTACACTTCAGACATATCTTGACCATACACGTGGCACTTAACAAATCAAACATCAACTCATCATAAATGTGCCGTACATAGAATACAAAGTGTCAGACGACTATGTTTTCATCTCGTCTAACAGACAAAAATTCAAACAAGGGGGTAACTGATGAGTCAGAAATTTATGATCGTCATTAGTTTGAGATTGTCATTAACCAAGAGAAGACGTTACACATTTATTACGTTCATTGATAACAAAGTGTAACGAACGGAGCAATGGTCACAAAGTGAGCTATGAACTTCAGATAAAGATTTTGTAATGCACTAGCCATTGAGCATAAATACAGCAATTCATTGCCCATTAATTAGGCACACAACTATAAAAGAGAAGGCAACAGAAGTTAAAGGTACACACAAAAATACTCTACGAAAATCACTCTCTAGTCAATTCTCTCTAAAATCCTTCTCCCGTACTGACTTAAGCATCAAAGGCCGTTTGGCTAACGCCACACCAGCGTGTTACTTTTCCACCCAGTTCTTTTTGTAGGTTTTCCTCCAAAAGAGGCGACCCTAATTACTTCATCCATCCACTACGACGAGGAGCTCAACTACTGATTTTTTGCATCATCAGATAATATTATAAAATCCAAAGGTCTACTCATTATAAGTGTATAATTGTATCTCTATAATTATATACTATTATTTGCTAACAAAAATACTAATGGATGGAGTGGAGAAAAAAGAAGAAGAAGCATTGCCCTTTGAATGTTTGCATGTTTAAAGAGCTATTTTAGGAGTAATTTAATTATGGTATTAGATAATCAACCCATAATTATGGTATTATACTTTTAATAATGTGCATTATATTAGGAGTATTTTTTTTTTCTTATCAATTGATCATTAATTCTCTATAGTTATTGTGGCTATGGTTTTTTTTCCTTGTATATCTCACTCAAATAAGCTATTTATTTTCCACATCTATCCTTTTTTTTTTTTTTTGGAGTTTCAATAGTATTGTATTTAGGGCTTGCAATATTTTCTCATTATGGTGGATTTTATTGTGTATTGATTGGAAATTTAAGTATAGTAAACTTAAAATGCAAATGGTAATAATTTTAGAGAGTTATACATGTGCTCTAAGAGAGTAAGACTTGAGGACTTCTATTTGTAATATTTATAGCATAATAATTATAAATATGGTAATAATAATATAATTAAGGTTTGTAATCGAAAATAGTGGTTTAGTTATGACTCTTTTTTTTTTTTTTTTTTTGATAGTTTCTTAAACACTTATGAACTATTTGTTGAGTCCAAATCTTTTGTCCCACATATTGTGCTCAACTCTAGGGGTGTGCAGAAAACCCACCGACCCGCCAAACCCGACCCAACCCAACCCGACCCACCGGGTTGGGTCGGTTTTTTAGGCTTGGTGGGTTGGGTTGGGTTATAAAAAAAAAAATTTATAGCGGGTCGGGTTGGGTTTGGGTCATAAAATTACAAACCCACCAAACCCAACCCGACCCACCATATTTAATATATATTTAAAATATATTTTATATTTAATAAATTTTTAAAAGAAAAATCAATTGTAGGGCACTTATATATATATTTAAATATATATTATATATTTAATAATTTTTTAAAAAAACCAGCTGTAGAGCAACATTTTCTCAATTCCTCCTACTAATACTAATTTAATATATATAAAAAATATATTATATAATTAATAAATTTTTTTAAATAACCAATTCTTCCTATCCTATATAAAAGCCAATTAGTTCACACAAATCCTAATAAATTACTATTATTGTTTAGTCATTAGTGTTGAGTCTTTATGGAGTTACATTGATACTAATCTTTAAGTTTTTTTAATATATTAATATTAATATTTTTTTTTACTCAATTTAATAATAATAATAATAAAAATTTGTCAAACCCATGGGTTCAACCCGACCCAACACGACCCATGTGGGTTGGGTTGGGTTGGGTTGGACTTATGTGATGGGTTGGGTTGGGTTGAATTTTTTTTGACCCACCATGGTGGGTTGGGTCAAAAAATCCCCTCAACCCGACCCAACCCGACCCATGCACACCCCTACTCAACTCCATACTTCACTAATAAAAACTTGACAACTTGCTTCTTTTATTAAGTGAGATAACATGTCCTGCTGAAATGAGTTTTAACATTAACATTAATATAGTTGAGGTGAATCTCAGGATTTTTTTGCAAATTAACACTATTTTGCTAACAATTTTTGTTAGTTAGCATGTTTCTAAAACTATTTAGGAAACTAGCATCTCAAGTCTAATATACTTGAGTTTGCTATGGGAAATCGAGTCTAATGCACTCGATTTTTACATATCTAAGACGATTTTTATAGACCTCAAAGAAGAAGAACAAAGAAGAAAGAAGGAGAAGAAATCTCAGAGAGGAAGAACAAAAGAAGAGAAGAAGATAAAGAATAAGGCCCACAAAAAAGAAGAAGAAGAAGAAGTAGAAGAGAGACCCATGGGGAAGAAAGAAGAGAAACCCATAGTGATGAAGAAGAGACCTATGAACCCAGCACATGAACTCAAGTCTTAGACTCTCGATTTCCTTCACCAAAATCGAGTTTCAAGCCCTTGAGATGCTAGTTTGCAAAATAGTTTTGCAAACGTAAAAACTAACTAAATTGTTGCTAAAATATGTTAAATGTCAAATTTCTGCTAAATCTCACGTGGTTCCCTTAGTTCTACCTCTTTAGCTGCTTTTTTTTTTTTTTTTTTTCATTTTCTTCTCTCTGTGATCTCATCTCTCAAGTTTGTTCATCTTCTTCCTTACTATGTACTAGTCACAAACACACATCTCTCTACCAACTACCAATCACCAACTCTTCCTTCCTTCCTTCAAATCATTTTCTTGTTCTTCCACAAATGCCTCACTCCGCTGTTGCCACAGCCAACAAATCCAAGTTCGGCTTCTTTTGAAAACCAATTCTACATTTATTGGTTTGTGGAAAGGAAATAGTGTGTTTTTTTGTTACCAAGTGTTTTCAGGGTTTGATGTGGGAGTAATGATTTTTGAAAGTTGAAATTTAGGTTTATGATATAAAAATTTCTTGAAATCCTATTCTCTAGGCCGTGGAAAATTCAAAGTCGTTGAAGAAAAGTGTGGAGAGAAAAAAAGTGACTTGTCTATGGTGATGATAGTGTTTGATTTTTGTTCCATTAGGAAAAGTGTGGAGAGAAAAAAAGTTTCTCTGTTCAATAAAGGTTGTATTTAGAAAATATTTGGGATTGCTAGATCTTTTACATGTTTTTTGAAATTCTTAAAAGAGTTTAGGGAAGGGAAGCTCCTCCATAGAACTATAAAAGCATTTCAATCAAATGTGAACTAATCAAAAGGGGAATCTCTTGTGATTAGTTAATGTGTCATGTGCCACAACAAATAGAAAATGATTGGTTTCCATTAACATCAATTTGAGAGCTTGCTCTCTTGTATATATATTATTGTAGAGATTACTATCTGATTTGAATATACAGATAACATTTGATTTAAGTTTCAGATTGTATTATTTTATTAAACTTTATTTGATAAGGAATGACTTGGTTGATTGTTATCTACTAAACCCTAGTGGCATCATGTAACGTTACCATTCTTATCCTTGAGTTGTCACTCACTCTTAACCATCATCCCAAGAATACCTCTTTAACAATCAGCATCCCCTTGGGAGGCATAAACCCCAAAGATGTTTCCTTTTGTCCCTATGGTTGGACCCTTTCTCATGAAGGCTTTCACTCTCCAACATCATCCCTAACCTCTACCTGAAGACCTCAACAATCCCAAAACCCCTACACCTACCCAAAGCTGACATACAACCCCTTTCACCTAGCTTTTGTCTCATCAAGCACATGGAAAACCTTTCCCTTCATAACACGAAAAAACACATAAAAATCCTTACTTTTTCCCATTCTCACTAATACAAACATCAACCATTTCACTCACAAAAATAGCCCCAAGACCTAGCAAAAACTCATTGCCAACATCACCAAAACCACTCTCCTTTTTTTCAAAAACTTAGCCACAAAAAATCCATCCTTTTTACATCAACCTGAAACTACAAACACAATCAGTTCTCAACACAAACTCTCCAACCTCCAAAACCCTAAAAACAGAGCCAAACCTTAAAAATCTCCCTCCTTTCTACCATGAAGCTGAAAAACCCAAAAAATGTCCCTCCTTTTTGCCATTTCCCAACAACTACAACCCACAATAGCAATAGCAACAATAATAAGCAACAACCACAACAAGAATAGATAGCAACAAGCAACAACAATCAAAGAAACAAAGAGACAAAGAGAAGGGAGGAAGCAGTGTCAAAAGGAAAAGCAAGCAGTAGGAAGGGATGTTGTTGTTGATATCGTATCCTGTTTGGATTAATTTGGTGCTATATTTAAGACCATGAAATTCTCTTTAATTCAGCTTCTCATGGGCAAAATTCGGGTTTGAATCAAATGAGATATCACTTAATCAAGGAAATTATCTACTTTGCATTTTTAGTGTGATATAAGTCCATAATTTTCTATGTGACGAGTTTAAATTGTTAGTATGATTTTCATGGAAAATTGGTACCATTTTGGAACTTTTTAATCAAGCATGACATTAAGGATCATGTGCATCAAATTGATTTTCCAAAATTACATGTCCTATTTTTGTTATGTTTCATTTACTTTGTCATATTTGGTACCTTTATTTTTATCAGGTAATGCATGTGATTTATTTTAAAATCAAGTTAATTTATTTTATTTAAAGGAAATGTTAGGATTTATTGAATTATTAAGTGTTGATTTAAAATCTATGACACAACTCCTTAAGTACACTGCAGTCCAAGTGCTAATTTGATGCACATACGAATTAAGGTCTGTCCCAATTGCTAGAAATTTCCAATGAACTCAAAGGATGACACATCACATTCTTATCCACTTCCATTCCTATCCACATACCCTAAACCCTATGGAACCCTATATATTTTATCTTTTTCTAAAGGAGAGAGAATAAGCATGGGTCCGGATCCTCTCAATTTCGTAGTGAAATGGAGCATGTCTAGGTAATGGCTGAGATTGATTTAAAAGCAATCTAGGGCGTAAAATATACCACGTCGTTCAATAGACATTAACAAGACACTTAACAGAGCAACCGACGTTAGTTTCAATGTTTCTCTTCTGACCCTATCTCCCTCTTCGATTTCTCTGCCTCTCTCATCCGATTATCCTTTTCTTTAATTGCTATTTCCCTCATCCTCGCTATGTATCGGTGATAACTGTAATTGGTGTATGCGACTCTCTCATCTCGGTTACCCTCTCTAGTGTCTTATTTGCTTTTTATTTTTGTTTGTCGAAACCCCTTGTGTCTTATTTTGTTTCAGTTTTTATCCGTTTGATGTAAAAATCTTGATAATTTTTCTTGGGTTTGGAAACTGGGGTTATTTGGTATGACCGAATGTGCTGTGATTGATTGGAAAGTGCGCTGCAGTTGGTCTGTATATGGGTCTTTTGGCTTTGGAATTAACTGAGAATAAGTTCCAAATTTCAAAACGCTGACAGAGTATTTTATTCTTAAGTTACATGCTGATCAAATTTTGTATAAAATTTCGTCAAACTTTTGAAGTTTCAAAATATGAATTCCATATGAACTATCTTGGGGAAGCCATGACTGATTTGAATGCGTAATGCAAATTTGATGCTCTCCATATTCCATACCATATGTGTTAAGCTAACTCACTTAAGTTATGCTAATTTGCCGGAGATACAAGATAAAGATTAGATAGGAACTCAAGATAAACCTCAGTTGAAATCTCAATATAAATCCTATTTGAATACATCTACTACAGAATCTCATTTGAATACAGCTACTGTAGAATCCTTGAGATAGCACAGAAGTTTCGATTGGTCTTTTTTGTATTTGAATTTGGATAATTGATCCTAATATGTAAATTTCTATTCAATTGTAACAAATTAATATGTATAGGTCTGGGTGACAATATGGCTTGAAGTGATATGGGAAATTGTAGAAGGGAAAATTATAACTTGTTAGTATGATGGTAGCAAAACACTCAAGAAGAACATTTTATTAGGTGGTTTTTGTGTTTTGCAGCTTGTTTTGTAGCCTTTTCTGTAATGGTTTATTTTGGTATATACATATCAAGGAAGTGACATGATCATTTTGATCAAATATCAAATTTCTTGCCTACAAATTCATTCAAATTTCACAATCACATTACAAAGAAAAATTTAAATTTAAAGAGCTTCTTAGAAATTAACTTGGGAAGTGATACAAAAAATGAACAACAAGTTTATTAATATGTGCATTTTGATTAAATGACCATGAATCCATGATGACAAGAGTTCAATTGAAGCCATAATAAAAAGGGCCTGTTTGGTTATGTTTTTTAAAGTTTTCGTTATTTAAACAATATAATATATATTTCCACAACACTTTTTCACCCACACATATTTCCACAACACTTAAATAATGTTACTAAAACAACATTACCAAACAGACCAATCATTGACAAAAACTTTTTTCACTATTATAACACACGATTCTAAGAAAGTGGAGCAAAAATAAAAGTCTTGCCTCCTTGAATATCTACTTTTTGAAGCCCTCAACTCCCTGGCAAGGTTTTGCACATATAGAAACACACTTTAACCTAAAAGGCCTAAACCCAATAGATATGTGTGCTTAATTATGTTATATAAACTACTCATTCTTTTTATTATTATTTAACGTGGGACTTCACTCACATGTGTAACCCAACATTTACATGTGCAGCCCAACATTTACATGTGCCAAAGGGTACAAAATAATCAATAACGCCGGATAATGTTTCTTGCAATAGTTCAGTAGTACAAAGGTTTCTCCAAAAGATAATTACATGTACTGTAGACTCTTCATAGCCAGTGGTTCCATTTATCTGACCAAAGGAGAAAATTCCATCAATTTTCATTGTCATAAGAGGCCTAGAACATTGATGAGCAAGCAAAAATCATACTCTACAGCAGTACTAGGTCTCAACAATGAACGGTTTTCAAGTCCTAGCAAAATTCTTAAGAGTGATGAGTGTAGTTTCTCTAGTGAACCAGTGCCAAAGTCAACAAAGGAATGGGTACGAAAACTGCCAAAACCAATAGACTACTCATATACTACGAAAACAAAAATAAAGATTTTAGCTCGAGAATTGATAACTCAATGCCATTAATTGTGTGAACCTATGGTTACTTATCTCTCTCCACATTGTCCATGCAAACAAAGTGGAGTTAGCTATATATCCTAGTTAGGGATGGCAATTTTTTCCCGTTCCGCTTAACCTGCCCCTCCCCGCTTCGCCTCGTGCAGGTTTTCCCTGCCTCGCAAAGGTGGTAGGGCGGGTATGGAGTAAGATTTTAGCCTCACACCACCGCGGGGGGGGGGGGGGGATAGGGATGGGTTTAGACTTTTTAGACCCACCCCGCCCCGCCCCGCCTCGCCCCGCATTGTTAAGGGTTATAATTGTAAATTTTTCATACCCTAAAACCCTA
>JAPQVW010000515.1:0-26148 GCA_028535905.1 Quercus berberidifolia | reverse complement strand
GTTTACGGAGCTATTTTTTAAATGTAAAAATTGAATGTTTAATGTACCTCTCCATCTCCATCGCGCGCTCGTAAAAGGTTTGGAAAACTTGTGGTAGTATTATTACGTCTGTTCCTTTTTTAAGTCCATAACATGGTTCACCTTAACATATACATTTATTTAAATAACGTTCAATGCACCCGAGAGAAGTGCATCAAATTATTCAATGTTTTAACGTTGACAACCCTAACCAAGAATCTCAAAAGAAGACAAAAACAGCCGTGATTAACAATTAACACACAATAACAGTTTAATAAGAATCACTTTCACATACATTTCATTTTCTATAAATGGACTCATTGTATTGTGTAAGTAGCTTTCTGAAGAATTTAAATTTATTCCAAAGAATTTTCCTTTTTGGTCAAAAATTCCAGTAGGTGTTATTTTGAAAGGTGTTATCATTCAAGAATGCGCTCGGGAAGCTTTTAGGTTCCCATAATATTTCATTCCGCCTACGTTAAACAATGTTATCTAAGCTACGGAAAGCTAATCTCATTCTAACCTTAAATTACCAGAAGATTACTTTTATAGCGCTTTATATAACATTTAGAAACCGTTGCTTAAATATTTTGAAACTCATGAAAAGTTTAATAACAATACGAAGTCTTTTTTAATATTTTTGTTATTTCAATACCAAAGTTTCATATTTCTCAAGCATTATTCAAACATTGAAAGAGAAGACCCCTTCAATTTAAAATACGAGTCATCGTCATCGCCATTTATAACAGGCTTTGGGAATCAGCAAGTGTTTTATACATATGTAGCGGGCATGAACTCGCAAAGAATGTATGAACACTTTTCATCTCATAAGATAAGTTTAATAAAACAATTTAATACAGTTATTTAGACTTCCAAAACTGAAAAGGAAACAATCTTTATAGTACTTTAAGCACAAAAAATATTCTAATCAGTTATTAACGGTTATTCAATGATAACGTTATGACATCATTTAACGGTTACAACGGAAGCGGGTTTTTTTTTGCACGTTCCAAAACTTAATTTGAATACAACCTTGGTGGTAATGGTAACCTCTACATGGGATTAAGTAGGCTTTGAATAGGAATAAATTCAATGAGATCGTATTATGTAAGGCATCAACATTTTTAATAGGCACCTTTCTGGCCTTGAATTTTATTATTTTCCCTCTTGTTTCGACTGGTTTTAGAACCATTTGGATTCAATCATTTTAAAAATAAGTATTTTTAAATAGCTTAGCCCTCCCTTCATGTAAATGAACTGCCCCTAAAATATAAATCCTCCACGGAGGTACTAAACATGCAACTCGCATTTACTAATGAACTGGGGTGGGCCCTTGGCCCAAATATTTTACACCATTTGAGTTTATGGATGTACTTAAAAAAATATAGTTTATGTTTGATATTATTTAGTTGCGGCAATGGTTTTGTTTACGTTTTTTTTTAGTTTACTCAATGATTTATACATCAATGCAAGGTTATTTCAGGTGTTAATTATTTTTTTATTCTCGTTTATGAAAAACGTTATTGTAGTAATATTAATCGCAAAAGTCTAGGTAAGTCCAATTGCTACATTATGTGCCGAATAACCCTTCAATTTTAAAAAGTTTCTACATTTCCTCGATTTCTACGAAGTACTTACGAAAACGACAAGGAATCTCCACCAAGAATACGCATAAAACAATACATACCAAGAGACACTTTCATATCAAGTATATCCGAATACCGTCTTCTCTCCTTTTCACTCTCTGTCGACGTCTCTCTCTCGCTAGACTCTCTCGTAGGTTTGAGGAGACTCGGCTTCTTCTTCCTTAGTTTACTGACCACTCCATTCTCCTTCTCCGCTGCTTTCTCCGAAACTGATTTCGGATCTCTCTTAAACCACATCATCTGGACCATAACACTGTTTACACCAGCACAGCAGCTGTTATTTTTAACACGTTAACTCAGTTTCACGTTATTATTAACGCTTTTGTTATCACTTGCATTGGTTTTATTTTCACTGCAATCCTTTGTTGCTGATTAATTCCAATTTATTTATATTGGAAATCACCTCTTTACAATTTTGGCACAATTTCTGAAACGTTATCCAATGAAGTGACGTTCTTGGCAGGGGCGCGGATGTTTATAAATATGGATTGTCGCCGTAAGTGCAGTTCAGAATCATATCAATACCTATTTTATAAATTGACTAGTTACCCGCCCCGGCTTCGCGCGGGTGCAGTGCTTATACTAAATATACTACAGAATGTATTTATTAACAAATGTATAATGTCTTTATATACAACGTTGGGGCTATTTATAGGCGCCAAAATTATCGGTATTTCTCTACTATATTATGCATGTATTATACATATAAACTTTCCTCTTGAATCATTCTATCTATTAAAAAACCGCATCAAAATCTGTTGCGTAGTTTTAAAGATCTAAGCATACATAGGGACAGACAGAAAGCGGGAAGCGACTTTGTTTTGTACTATGTAGAGATGAACCTTCTTGAGTGTAAAAGTTGAAACTGTTGCGCTCGGACAGGCTTTATTATGCATTATACCTATCTACTGTAACCTTCATCAAATACTTCATCTGTCCGTATGCAGAAGATGTAATAATGATTGCATACCTCAGTATTCAAGAAAATAATTATTTGTTTAAAAAAAACTAAAAACTGACTTCAACGATGTCAAATGCCGCTAAATGGTTGCAGCTAGTCGTGATGATTCCTCTACCGTATTAAGTTGTTTTTAAAGTTTTCCGGGATAAATACTAATCTCATTCTCTATACATTAACGAAAGAACATCCAAAATCGGATAACTATTGGCGGATATATGACTTAACATAGTACATAAGAACATACATCCGAATTGAGAATCTCCTTTTTTAAAGTCGATTAAAAATTACGGGAGATGAACTAAGAGATTTATAGCACATGATCCTCATAAAGTGGATGGTTTTGTGAGGCACCTTCGCCCAGCTGGTCGACTCAGATGTATTCCGCGACTGTATCATACTATTTTCGCCAGACATTTACTTGCCTTTTGATTGCGTATAAAAGAAACAAAAGTAAATGATCTAATAAGCGGCGTAAATTGTATAAGAGATACACAGCTGTGACTTTGAACAACAATTAAAAAGCTTTGAGTTCGCTAAGTCAAGAATAAGCATGACCTGCACAAAAATTATTAAATACGATATTGCAGCAAGGTGTTATAACCTGCGTAAGAAGCTTAATTTGACAAACAGCTCGTAATTAACTTGTAGTTAATTTTAAATGAATTTTATGAGATTATCGTCAACGGATGAGTCATGTAAAAACGTGAAGCGATAGATAATGGGTTATAGCCGCTGCATTGTTTCCTAAGTTTTTGTTATTTATTATACTTAGTTACTAGGTTAAATACTCTAGTTTGATGTTTCCATGACACGTGAGTACCATAGGACTGTTTACTGTTAACCTACTTTACAGAAGTAGGAGTGTCGTTGTATGTTTTTTAATGTAAGTGTCTTGGTGTTTAATTTCTGTAAATGTAACCGATACCTAATTCTTACCACGATGTTCGATTTCAATGATTTTTTTATTGACAGTGCCAGTTGTCGCATCTCAAATAAAATTGATCAATAGATATGATAAGACAGGGGAACGGAGATTTATGGTAAAATCTAAAAGACAAATTTAATAAATTATAAATAACTTGCTTCCAACAATCAGCAACCAAACTGTTATTAGAGAACTTCATTGTGACGGTTCTTTTGATAAACTAATGATACATTTATAAAATTACAAATAACGTCAATCATGTTAAGTTACAATAACATTATTTTTATGATATTAGAATGTAAATAAGGTATTAGATTTCTAACAAAGCAGAAAACCTTCGATATTCTATCCTATCACCTTCCTTTACTCCATAAATAGTAATTATCATTCACAGTGCAATGTTTAATGTTAAACAGACACGTTATTCTTTGTGCGAATGATATATTCATATTAATCTGACAGGTCAATGCTGGGTTATTGATGGTTGGTAGTACGTTACACTGAGTAAGGTTACCGTGGTTTATGGACACACCTGCGTTACAAAGATCTAACACACCATAATGACTGACTAATAAAATAAATAAATAAATATTGCTGGACAATATACAATGTTTAGTAAAATAGATAGATAATGATTTTATTTTATCGCCTTAAAAACAGATACTAAATTGAACAAAGATAATTTAAAACAATTCTGGAATTTAACGACATTTCTGCTAACTTTTTCAGATTTTTTAAGACAGAACCACCATGTGACACTTTAATGTTCGTTTATTCTCTATAAAACATCAATTCGGTAGTAATTTTGCAAACACTTCGTCGAAACGACGAAAAATTCCGACGAAAAGCTTTCAAACCCGCCCACACACAAACCGATGATATTTCAATACCGCTCTATATAATTTGTTAGATTGTGACCTTGCATCATAAAGGCGAGTCTATTTTCAATTGATATCATTGCAAATCCCGCCCATACATCACCACTACCTGATAATATTTCACAGCGACCGGAAGGCGCTGAGTTTCCGCACGACAGACGCCCTGCGACCTTCGACGATGCTTTAGCTTATCATATCATACATTTACTGAACCTGTTGTTTTACATTATTTAATAATGTAGGTAGTTGTAGGCAGCGACCTTTCCTAGAGCCGGTACAAATAAATTAGTGCAAACTCAATCTAATATACATACATATGTATCCATATCCAGACTATATTTGTTATGTCTGTACAAGTGAACACTATATAGGGTGGAATAAACGAACGTTACCCGAAGGGTGATTATCTAAAACACTGAAGATTTAAATAAATAAATAATACACCTAGTCCTAAGCTAAAGAGAGCTTGTGTTATGGGTACTATGTAACTGATATACATATCACAATACTTTACATAGATAGATATTTTTTCATTCATTCATATACATATTTATTTGCAAGAAACATTATGTGCATACAAAATAAGGTGTTAATGTGGATAAAAGTTCATTATGGTTTGCCATGTCATGTTCGCATGCAAAAATAATTATACGTATCGATCGTACAAATATTTGTACCCCACAGAGGTCATCCAATTAAATGAAACATTCCTTTAATAAAAAAAAGTAAGACTGCATTAATAGAATTTATGTAGCTTGGATCGGATCCACTAAAATACAAAAGCTTATACATTACAATACCCAATGACACTTGGTTAAACTGTGCCACGGTGGACGTCATCAAATCAACTTATTGGTATTATTTGGTATGAGAGAAATCATCAGCAAATCCATTTAATATTTTGAATTGTATTATATGTAAAGTAGTACTTATAATTGTCTGTCTAGCAGCAGAATTAACAATCGTGTTAACTCACTAAAAGCAAAAAACCACTTAACAAAATTAAACAATTTTAAAAAGACTCATCTATAAATTGCGTTCTCTCCCATATATTTCTGAAAACGTTTTACGGAGTGCAGCTAAAAGAGAAATGCAATTACGGAAGAATCATGGAGGAGTTGCGAGTTCACTTCGTTTCATCCCTTGGAGGGTAGGGTTGGCAGGTAAAATACTAAAATATGAAAAAAATATTCGAAAATTGTGATAAAAGTCCCGCTTTTAGCGTAGATTTTAGAAAAGATCGTGTTTAATTCATTTTTACTCAGAAACAAACCTACTTAGATCTGTTCAAACCTACAGGGTATTCGCTAATTTCGCGAGTTCCTAAAACAAACTGCTGCCGCCCTGGGTAGTGAACACAGCGTAGGTCATCTCAATAAAACAATATAGGGATCAAGTAAGACTTTCTATGTGTTATTAAAAGTAGGGCTTAATATTTAAAACCCGTACTGGTAGGCAAAATAAAAATACGTTCACCTTTATTTCGTATTTTTCAAGTGTTTAAATAAATAAAATTAAGCTAACTGCATGTCCGGCTTAATAAATAAAATAAGGACTTAAACTTTATTGTTGTAGTATTACTTTATTATTCATACACAAAACTTCTCATAGAGTCCACAGGTGATCAGAATGCTGGCTTCTATTTCGGTCAACGAATTAGCATTGTCATTCAGCGTTGCAATGCTGCCAGCATTGTGGGCACTCTGCCTTCTGCGACGGCTTAGATTTTTAGGAAATTTGTTTTTATTTTTTGATTGTAATTTATTTGTAGTTTTATTTTTTTCAATTTTCTGCTAAATAAATGTACCCACACCTTTATTATTCTAAAGCCGTTGTGCCGTGTAGTCAGTACGGGGAAAGAAGGTACTCATAACGAGCAACGAGCCGGATTTTAGTAAACGGCGTAACGGCTCGCTACGAATGGTACATTACGCGTCGTAATAATCACCCGGCTTTAGAATAATAAAGTAACACTAAAACAATAAAGTTTAAGTCCTTATCCAAGCCGGACATGCAGCTAAAAGCCGGAAGTCCAGGCGCCTCCCTACCAGACGGGGTGGGGGTGGGGTCAGTACCCCGCATCCTGACATCATCCATCCTTTTTAAATAGATTCCACGCACGGCAGACAGCGAGACGTGGATAATTGTGAACCTTTTTAAAATTTTTAAACGCAAACTGACACGTTTTTGTGCCTAGTCGACACCTATCATAGAGTTACTACTTTCTTAATTTTTACTTCTTTCTGCCAATGGCTTCGCTCGCGAGGTACGTACGTACTAGATAGACCCTGGAAAAGACGATGAGAAAATTCAAAACCGCACCAATAGTTTCGTTTCGGATGAAGTATCCAATACTTATATAGTAAGTTACTAAATTGCTTCCTACATCTAAATTTGCAAATTAGAAAGTTACAATCATGAACTTCAACAATGCTCTACTTGTTTCTAGAATCCTAGATATTTTTTGTAAACAAAAGTGTTAAGAATCCAAAAATATATTGGTGGCAAATATTTTACGACATCATCATTTCATGTCTTTTGTCCGTTTTCAAACTCTTATTTGCACCTTTTTGTTGTTGTCTATTATTGTTTACTTTTTGTTAAATTTCATTAAAAATTTTCTTTATTTACATAAAATATTTTGGATTCCTACCGAATCGAATTTAGTATAGATACTTAGATAGTTATAACTACAAACAGATGTAACTAGCTACCAGCTCGTGAGATGATTTATAATCATAAAACAACATCAGAAACATATCATTGTTTTCGGTTTACCTTCTGGGAACGTTTTTGTGTTCAGTACGCGATGTTAGATGTTTACGTCCTGTTTATAAGGTTCCATCCTATGTATACGGAACTCTGAGAAACATATCGCAGTGACAAAGCAATGACGTAATTGTCGAAGGAAAACCTCTAGCTATTTATCTTTGACTGATTTGACTCATCTATAATTCCCGTTGTTGTTATGTTATTATTGTTTATTTTAAATAATCTAGTACCCATAACACAAGCCCTGCTAAGTTTGGGGCTAGATGATGCTGTGTGAAATGTCCAGCATTATTTTATATACTAGAACAATTTTAAAAGTAGAAACCATAATAGCACCCTATCTTAAAACTACTCGAAGCAAACCTGAAATCTTGAGCAGTGTTATCGCCTGAAACAAAACAGATGTGCGCGTGCGACCTTGTGCGATTGTAGGAGTAAGGTTTCTTATACAACTTGGCGGAACCAGCAAATAGTTCACTGATAAGTTTGTTTATGCTACAAATTATGGGTACAAGCCGCCTGATGTTAGTGGTATAACCGCTTATGAGTTATATAGAACAGAGCACTACCTCGTTAGACACCCTTTGCACGATTGAAGGTTTGTCTCATACAACTGGGCGTGGCGTAGGAAATAGTAAACTTTATGCTACTGATTAACGACTGGCTTTATAAAGGAAGAAAACAACTTACAGGCCAAAAGGTTTTCTATGTCCAAGCTCTGCTTACTCTGGAACTAGATGATGGTGTGAGATAGTGTCCAGCATTTTAAACGACATACGGGCACAAGATATACCAGATGGTTTGTATTGTACTTTGTAGTATTCAAATTATGTATATACGCCGAAAACTTTCTCACTTCTTAAAATTTGCAGCAAAATTCCAATATATTTCCAATCAAACATAGGTCATAGGTAGATTAAAGTTAAAAAGTCTTTATTTAGGAACATATACAAGCGCAAAATCAAAAATAGGAAGCAATGTGACCTGCAGAAGTAAAAGTACTGTGTCAGATCAAATCAATATAGCGAGGAACTTTGAATACCAGGACACAAATACAATTTAAAACACAGGGTCTACAATGTGTGTAAATGCAGCGACTATTCATAGAATCGTCTTCGGATTCCACATAGAGTCACGTACCAACCTTGGCAGGCACGCAGGACTAAAACGGAGGCAGATCATAACGATAGTCCTGCGATAGGACACGGTGGGCGGGTTTCTAAATATGCTGCTTACGAAATCAAATACAGGGAGATACTTCTGGAGGTTTAGCTGCCGACAAATATGCTAAAAACTCAAAACGGAAATTACATGTGATAAATAAAAAGCCAAAGTTCGGCTCCTTCCCATCACATACAAAAAAGACTCCCAATCACATCCAGCGGCATTTATCAACACTTTGATTGCCCATGATGTACATGTCCACGTAGACCAGCGTGTCTCTTCGCGCCGCAGGGATCGAGGCTGATTAGCGAATGGGATATATTAAACAGCATCGCCCGATACCAGAAAGTATCCCTTGACCGCACACGCTACAAGTAGGTTATTGCAAAATTCGTAGTATCAAAATATTGAATTCGATAAATATCGAGGACTTGTCTTCGAAAACTCATTAAATCCCTAACGAGTGGTCTCAGGTAACCGTCCGATAAATGTTGAAACGATTCAATGTCGTATTTAGAGATAAGTTGAAGAATACGACATATTCTTCGACTATTGTTTATTCTCAATTGTCGAAGAATATGTATGTAGTCACAGTGGTTAAAATTAATATCAGAAAAGAAGAGATAATAAGTCTCCGATAAGTCACAGCCACATGACATCTATTTGTGGAAGTGGTAGAAAAACGTCCCGTGATCAAAGAGAACCACAAACAGTGGTAATAGGTGTCAACGAGGAAGGGACCGGCAGGATGCGTATCCGCTTACAGTGGGACGCTGATTAGTTTTACTAGAAATTTGGGACTGATATAGAATTTGGTTCGGTTTGGGGGTTAAAGATTTGGGGGAAACTAGTTAATGAGTCGAAGTATGCTACGAATTTCTTTTTAAATAAAAATATCTGGACGTTTCACGCAGTATCATCTGGCCCGAAAGTAAACACAGCTTGTATTATGTATACGTACCTATTCAGATAAAACTTCCTAAAAACTATTACGCCTCGTTCCCCCAGAATCTATAACGAACCTATGACTTATGACGTTTTCATGAACTAGAAAACTATGAGGTACGCCTCGTTTCCCCGTGACGTACATTATGTATGTACCTAAAACTAAACTAGATTACACAAATATGAGCTGAACAATTAACCTATTTCTGAGCAGCTCATGGCGAGCAGTACGCCCAGAAAGGCCAATAAACTAAATATACGAATGAATACGCTCCCATAGCTTGCGCGCGCGACGAATTAGCACGCGCAAAAACAGGGCTGGCACAGACGTTTTAAATTTAGTCAAGAAGATAGTGTGAAAGGAAGGGGCATAATGACGCAATTGAAAGATCTGTACTCGTGGGATCATACCTGTACCAATAAGGGGTTTTCAAGGGCAGAGTAGATAAATAGACAGAAAGAAGAAAATGAAAGAAATGGACGCGGCAGGTTTAGAAGGAGATGGCGGGACGAATGGTGTAATTTTTCTGGCTGTTTGGACGGAAATGGCTCACGATTACGATGTCTGGAAGGGATGGAGGAAACCTTTGCAAAACAGGAGACAAGCAGTGGGATGACCCCAGGCTAAAATATAACAACTATTTTGAAGATTTCCTTATATCTTACGAGTATATTAATGTAAAAACTAGACATGTTTTAGTTTTTTGATCTCGTGGCGTTATAACTTTTAAACATGATAGTTCCCACGGACTAGCAAAAACTAAGGATACATTCTACTAATATAAAAAACGTGCAGCTTGTATGTCTGACAAGTCCGTGTGCATTAGCGCATGTCGTCGGTTTCGCTTCAGCAAAGTGTCGTTGAGCTTTCAAGGTGAATATTAAATACGCATATCTAATTCAGTTTGACAGGTGTTACAAACTCAAATTTCAAAAGAATTCACTATATTTTTCAGAGGTTGGGTATTTTCTATGTTTCTATTCACAAGCTCTGTTTACTTTGGGAATAGATTGAGCTGAAATGTTTAGGATTAATATTTTAATTATTTAAATAGCCGGTACTTTCTAACTACCTCCGTCCGTTATTTATTTGCTTTTTTTTCTAAAAAGCAAAAGGGTTTTCTTGATCCAGATAAAAAAATAAGTAGTAAAATTATATATTTGATTCTAAAAATTTATATATTCAATAAAAACGATCTAGACTGGACTTGAACCTGCAACCTTCTGCTCTCATTTTTATATTTTCGATGATTATGTTTATCAGTTGACAGCCCTAAGCTCCGCGTTGCGGGAGTGACCTCACCCCATGACACACGGCCGGAATCTACACGAGTAATGATGATGATGATGGGATGAATGGATAGTTTGGCTGTCTCCCCACACTGTTAACAGGTATGCGAGTCTAGCATTGTTCTATTGTAGAGGTGTATATTGATGCTTGTAAATCAATCAACGGGTTTCTGAATACCTACATTTCTATAACCTGTTTCGTCGTTAATATTACTTGTTTCGTCATAAGATAACATTTCCATATTGAAGGGATTTCTGCTGCGTTCAAAGTTCACTAAGGCTTTCATAGACTTAAACCTTCTAAGGTTTAAATTTGTCTGAACAGTCGAGTTTGACAGTTGATTTCATATAAAACGTCGTCTTGAGCCTCACAATGTGTATTTGATGATGATAATACTTTATAGAAATTAAAACATTCACAACACAAATAAACCTAGAGTTAAGGTTAAATGCTATGACTTTCCACTTCAAAATAAAACAATATGATCTATAGGTACTCTAGATATCTCTACATTTAAAACACGTGAAACCAGAACCTTTTAAAATGGACTGATAAAATAAAGAACTAATATACTCTAACGCCTTATCCGGGGTAATAAATCTACTTGGAACTTATAACTATACGGGTTTTAAATATACAAAAATTAAGAACATCTAAAATACAATGTTTTAAACGAGTATAGATACTCGTAGCTTCGTTGTTTTAAACCTAATACGTTTACACTTTTCGATAATATACATATGTATATCTTGGAGCTCTTTCAAAGATTTTGGTTTAAAAGCTAACAAAAAAAATAATAAACCGAAATATTTAACCACCCGTTTTTCACATAATCGGCTAGCAAATGGTATAAAAAAATCGAATCCTTGAATACTGTATTGTTGATTATTTATGAAACCATCCTTTTGGTTATTTTATTCCATTATCGATTTTGACAGAATTATTATAGATTTTGACAAAAGCCGACTAAGTCTTTTTTTAGACAAGTTTCCCCTAACCCTGGTATATCTGTCACTTGACTAAACAATTTATTGAAAAAACAGATTTCCACTGAATCAGACTGCATTCGCACAATCCTAATAAAGTTGTAACATGGAACTGTACATGATGACTAAAAACAAACCACAACACTAGTTCTAACAACTCTGGGACCAGTCCGCGGGGCCCCTCGCCAAATGATGTTCTGGTGACGTTTGTTTGATGGCAACAAAGCTTGGAGGTCAACTCATGCTGGTTTTTGAGATGATCTCATCGTTATTTATGTTTTAGTTGTCATGTTTTTAATAAGTTAGTTATTATGACATGATGCATTCACGTTGACTACATTTTAATTCCCATAGTGATAAAACTGATAAATTATGAACAAACAAGAAGATTTTTAATTCGATGGAGGTGTAATAATACCCTGAGTAGTTTTGATATGCTCCTGTCATCTGAGTTGGATTATTAGTCAGTAGTTAGTTCATACGTGGAAATGGAAACTTTAGTACTATTTATAAGTATGCTGTGAAGTGAAATAATGTTTGAATCTCGACATAAACTTCCTCAACATCCACGTCAATTTAGACAATATTGATTTTCCTGTAAAGGACTGGGTGAGTAAATGTTTAGTGCTTATAGAGGATTATACAAAACATCATAAGTACTTATTGAGACATACTTTACGTGTCACTTTCATACAATACTTTTGTTGTATTCTTATTTAAGTTTTCTTTATCAGTCATTTGGTACTCTAGATTTCAAAGCTCTGATTACTTCGTGCCTTAGTGATGCTGATCTGATGATGTATGAAATGTCCAGCATTATGTATTTCCTAGAGCTTGTAACTGCATAGGTAAGTAGAGGGATCAACTATCCTTGAAATCTAACAAGACTAAGTCCTAGAGCCATTAAACCCAGCATAGAACCAGATGATAGAACCAATTGAGCACTTTACAGAAATTAGGAAACCGCTGCCAATTGGGCACGCTTCCTTGTTACTGTTCGTTCTATCTGTCAAAGTCATATTGACAGGTGCCTTTATGTCATAATAACAAATAGTTTGTGCTTTTGAACGTAAATATGTCGAGCATTACATGTTTAACATTAATGGCAGAGATAAAAGAAATAACTATTTATTTATTCATTTAACTATCTGAACATCAGATGTGATAGCTTTGTTTTTTACAAGCTTTTATTTCACTGGCCCTGTTAGTATGTATGTATGTGTGGGACAAATCTTGCAACTGAATTTCCGATCAGTTATCCTCAACCGATCGAGCTGAAATGCATACGTATGTAAGTTTGGTGATAGTGCAATTTTATGTTACCATCAAGCTGGTCTGGTGATAGAGAAACTTGCCCTGTTAGTATGCGCGGGACAAACCTTGCAACTGAATTTTTGACATTTATCCTCAACCGATCGAGCTGAAAGGCATACGTATGTAAGTTCGGTGACAATGCAACTTTATGGTACAATCGAGCTGGTCTGATGATGGAAACAGAAGGTGGCCATAGGAACTCCTAAACGAAACGACGTTGTCCATCAAGTTTGGATTCATTCGATTTATCATCCCAAGCATTTTGGTCCTAAATGATAGAAAAGGTTGTTTTAAAGAAGTGTTTTTTTTTTTTCATATACTAATATTATATACTTTTAACAAGGACATAGGGTATCGAAATATTAGTTATTATTGACTAAGAAGATGACAAAATAATACTTCACTCACTAAGGCAGTAGTTCCAAAAGCATTGACCAAAATTTCCATGAATTGTTTCTTTGCTTACTTTTGTATTAGCAAGCACCACCATTACCATTGTAACCTCAACGATCCAGTAACTAGTTATACAATACAATTTTTATAAATAATGTCAAGTTACAAAAGTATCTATGTATGCAAGTACCTATAATGATAAGGTTGAATTGTGGTCATATGTTTACGAGCAACCTTACGTCATTTTCACATATGTATAACTTGTCTCGTTCAAGGCATAAAATAACATTTTCCTTGTAATAGACAATAAACCTGTAGGTATAGTACCTACAATGTTACATACAGAAACAGGATATCATGTTTTAAATTTTTGGAGAGTCTAAATGTTTTCATACTAATCGGATTGAGCTTTTCGATGTATGATTCAATATTAGATTTCATAGGTACATTAAGATAATATAGAGCGAACAACTTACTCGTCATATACCTATCACAACATAAAATAACTTAAATTTATTAGTCGGTCGCCCTCCGTGGTTTTCATAAAATGTAATACCTACTCTTTTGTTCAAATAATTTTTGATACAAGTGAAATTTTAATTAACACTCAATGTGTATACAGGAAATCCTAAAATTCCCAGTGTATTGTCGCTGTGCCATATGTGTCTTTATAGCCTGTGACATTGATATGCTTTTAACGATACAATGCCAATTTCCACATCTATTTTACATAGATATTATTCAGTGATGTTTGTTATTACAGATAAAACAAAAGGCGAAGGGCGACAATCCATATAAACGCAAAAAAACGTATTAAGGCCCCATAAAGCCCATAAAGATCGTACCGCTATCGCACCGAGCGGTGCATCCAAACAAAAGCGCATCCCAAACACCACATTATGCCAAAAACGACACTTCACATCACAGGCACAATAAAGCACAATGTCATTGCCACTGAAAAATTAAAAAAACATCACTTCATCCGCTTTCTAAAAACTTATTCAAAATCCGAACGCGCGTCAGACGAGCGCGGCAAAGCCCCGGCGACTGACCCGCGAAAGAAACAGCATAAACAATGCGAGTGAGCGAGACAGCGGTAGCGTGCACCTGTGCACTTACAATTGAATGATCGTTGAAGTGAAACAGAAGTAAAACATTCCTTTAATTAAAGCGAGAGAGAGGACTCGCGAGCCTTTATGCTGCTCGGGAATAAAACGGCACAAGTTCCGTTTATCACAATTTGAGTTGAACATAAATGTGGTGGGAATAAAGGGGGATTCTGTTTGTGGGTTATGGTAAGGCTTGTGAGTCAGCCGGTTGACTGCCAGGGTCAACATATGGCGAAAAGGCACCTACGTCTGTAGCCAAATTCCTCAAGCCATGGAACAATACCTTTTCATTTAGATTTATCGATTGTTTTAAAATTTAGCGAGAATTATACTAGAGGCTAGTTTCGTTTATGAAATATCGTAACGTGTAATTTAAGAGTGAGATTAAAGAATATTGACGTCATGCGAAAAGAAATGATGTGCGTATTGACGCCATATTTAGAACAAAAATAAATAATAATAAACAAATTAATAAATTGTATAAAGAAATTAATAACGCAGATTCAGAATTAATTAACTGAAAACCCATTCGTTTATCCATTTATGTTTCTATTGCAGTAAATAACTAATGACGACGCGCAAAAAAATGTAAACAAATGTCAAAGTCAATGTCAATTGCTTTGCATTTCCCACGCGTTCTGAGAAGGCTCGACAACAAACTTCCTCCGATTGATATACATTAAAAGTTCGATTAAGATGAAAACTGAATACTGAGAATGTATTACCTTTGATGCGGATTCGTATGTTTATAGTTTGGTTATTTTAGCGCCAGAGTGTTTGCACGCTTCTGTGAATGGATACTTAAGAAGAAAACCACGTTTTAGACGTAAACTTACAAATTTATCTTCACTAAACATCAATCTATTTTTACAATATTGACTGGCTAATTTTGTAATCAAGGTCAAAATAGACAACACACTCTATAAAAAATACAGGGAATCTTATGGATATGGTAAATAAAAAAAAAAAACAAAGTAAATAGTCTTAGTAAAATACTTTTCCATTCAAACGGAGCTTTTGTTAATAAAGGGAACCTTGTTTTGATCATTCCGATCTATTATTTTCAATGTGTGAGTTACATCACTTTCCTTGAGCTCTTCCGAAAAATTTAGTTAATTTGAACGTTCGTTATTTTGAGAACAGCTGTGCGCATTGTCTGTGTGGTTCACTTCCGGTGAAATAGTTTTTTGTTCCAACAGTGAAGTTGTTGTTGGTTTTTACATAACAAAGAGATACTCTAGCAGTAAATCTAATCGATGATTTTGACCACCTCTATGGCGCTAAGTGGCGCATTAGGTCCGTCTGAGACTCAGAAGGGTTGGATGTTTCGATTCCCGTCGTGAAACAAATGTTTGTATGATCTGCACTGTATTTCTATGAGAGATTCTTGATTAGCTATGATAGATTCAATAATGAAGAACTACTGTATTCAGTAATGACTAGAAACTTTATTATATTATAGTCTTCAAGAAGTCATAATACAAAAGATATAAGTAAACCTTAGACTCTTTCTGAGTTCCTATCTGGTAGAGATACCTAGAGACTAGAGACTTTTATTATAGTCTTCAAGAAGTCATAATACAAAAGATATAAGTAAACCTTAGACTCTTTCTGAGTTCCTATCTGGTAGAGATACCTAGAGACTAGAGACTTTTATTATAGTCTTCAAGAAGTCATAATACAAAAGATATAAGTAAACCTTAGGTTCTTTCTGAGTTCCTATCTGGTAGAGATACCTAGAGACTAGAGACTTTTATTATAGTCTTCAAGAAGTCATAATACAAAAGATATAAGTAAACCTTAGGTTCTTTCTGAGTTCCTATCTGGTAGAGATACCTAGAGACTAGAGACTTTTATTATAGTCTTCAAGAAGTCATAATACAAAAGATATAAGTAAACCTTAGGTTCTTTCTGAGTTCCTATCTGGTAGAGATACCTAGAGACTAGAGACTTTTATTATAGTCTTCAAGAAGTCATAATACAAAAGATATAAGTAAACCTTAGGTTCTTTCTGAGTTCTTATGTGGTAGAGATACCTATTTTACAATTTACATAAACATTAACACAATGTTCAATGCATAGTATACAATGACGTTCTCGTGAAAAGCAGACGCTGATGGTATGTCACCATGTGTAATGATATTGTCATCCAGTAAAACTATTGGATTGTGGTTCTATAAAACATGATGCGTTTGTTGACATTACATTATGACGTGATGAATGTATTTCTTATCGTACCCATCGTCGATTTTATTATAGTCTTTAACAAGCCATAGTACACAAGAATTAAGTAAACCTTTAGGTTCTTCCTGAGTTTTATCTGATGCATCAGTACCTACAGCGGATCAATTTCCTCCGCTCATTGGTTTATTTGTTTTTCATAAGTCGTAACTAAAATGCAGGCTTTCATTTGCGAAAATAGCATGAGTGATACTCTCACGAATATATCTGGATCGACCAGCAGTTGAGCTATCTCTACTCTAGGTTAATTACATTTATTTATTTATTTAAAACTTTATTGCACTGAAGTACAAAGTGTGGGCTTAATGCCGAGGCATTTTCTACCTGCCAACCAAAAGTACATATTTTTCTGAGGGTTAGTTTAGTTTTACAGATATACTTAAATAGTCTTAATATATACCTAATTAGTAATTACTTACTAAAAATATAAAAATAGTATATTGTCAAAACAACTATAGGTATAACCTCTTAAAAAAATGCTTGCGCACCATTTGCCTAAAGGCATCACGTGTCTCTGCTTTTCTAATGTCCAGAGGCAAATTATTCGAGTCATTCCCGGTCGGTAACACCCTGTCGTCAACACTGTTGACGACTGGGAAATAAAAAGTTCCACTCGTTCACAGTGTTGACGAACGCAACTTTTTATTTCCCGATCGTACCTACCCATCTAGTACAAGAGTAGAAGTTAGTATTAATAGTTAGTATTTCGATGAATTTCAAACATGTGTTATATTAATTAGGTCGAACGTATAACAATGTAAACGCATTTTTAGGGTTTCGACATCGGGTGCGAAACCCTTATAGTCTCGCTCTGTGCCTCCTTTTTTCCCTCTTGAATATCTCAGCAACTACCGTAGCTACTAACTTGAAATTTAAAATCAGAATACATTTCATGCGCTTGTAATGATTAAAAAAAATAAAAAATATAAATGAAAAATGAAAGGACGTGCCAGGATAACCTATGTGGTTCTGCTCCCTTCGAGTTTGGGCTTGTAATTTTTATGGTTGCTTTGGCTCTACATTAGTAACAAATATGCAACATTTCAGCCCACTAAACTTTAGTCTTTTGTAAAAAAAAAAAACATATATTATCTTTCTTCAATATTTTTTTTTCTAGCCAACCGATTTTAACGTACTTCACATAATATTCTACATTTACTAAAGATTATATGACATTAACTACATTTTCATGATGTCAAAGAAAAAGTTTAAAAAATGATGACTGAACTTTCAGTTTTTTTAATTCTGTTTTTACTGTTTTTAGTGTGTGTTTTACATTTTGTAAAAACTTGCAACTATTCGTTGTAATTTTCTTTGTAAATAAATTGCTTCCGGTATATCGATTTATTTCAGCGTTATAAATACGCTTTACTTCCATCTACAGGATTCCTTCACTTTATTTCCATCCACCAATTAAATAAACAATAACTAAAAAAGTTTGGTGATAAAATTAGTGAAAGATGACGTACCGGACGATTTTAAAGAACAAACATAGGTTTACAAACATGTAGATAACACAATAGATGAATAACTTAACAATTATATTTAACAATGACCGTTTCAAGAAGAATCGGCCGAAACAAAAGAGTTTAGAAAAGAATAAAACATGAATCAAACCGATCACGGAATACTACGCCACTTTATATTTGATCACGCGCATTTTAATTTGATCATCATCATCATCATCATACCAGCCCACACACGTCAACTGGCCTGGACATAGGCCTCCCCTAAACGACGACGCCACAAAGATATATTGCTGCAGAGGATTCATATATCGTTACCGATCTCAGTAGAAAAACCGGTACATACTATTAATTCAGTTATTATAAAGGTGCCAAAAGCGTATTCAGTACTTTAAGTACCAACCATCTTTCTTTCTTTTCTGTCATGGTCATGCTAATATTTCTATCTTTGTCAGCTATAAATTGAGTGATGGTTCATAAAATCAACTCAAGAGCACGATTCTCAGAATTAGTTGCTTAATTTATACAAATTCAATGTGATTTAGTATTCTAGACACTGAACATTATCACATCGACCTAGACCCTCCCACAGTGAAAATGACATCATCTTCACATCCAGTCCAGATCTCTATTCACTCGCAATAAAGTTGAGAATGCGGGAACGAAAATACATAAACGGTTTCTTTTGAAATGTGTTTTAATTGGGATTTCGAGAACGGTTTGTTTTGTTTGAAGCTTCTGATTTAGGCTACATCTATGCTTTTCCTAGATTTCTTTTTTTTACATTTCTCGTGTATTTAAGATAGACTAGAAAAATCCTCGTCTGTTTTGTTTCAATAAAGACATTATAGGGCCACACGATAAAAACTATACGAATGTTTCTAACAACCAGAATAGGGTCAGCCAAAGGTATTTTGGGCCCATTATTGTTTTCTCAATTAGCATTGTCGTACATGAAAAAGTTTCTAGCAATGTATGAAAAATCTAACCACAAGCTTGTTATTAAACAGTCGAATTAAAACTACACATTGCTTCTTAAAAATCTTCACACAAGTCGCCATTTTGAATGCAATTATGAGAACAAGCACACGATGGCTGCTAATTTATGCCACAAATTCTGTCACACGCGATTAATAAATAGGTTATTGTCGCAACAGGAGTAGTATTTATATATGACCTTCGTTATTTCAGCTCCCATTGTTTTTCATTGTTTGGTTACCAGTTGTATGTTTACATGTGGCCTTGAGGAATTTCCTCAAACCTCAACAGCAATTCGCTATTTGTTAACTTTCTACAACTAGCGTCCATATCCACGTTTCCATACTTAATATTATAATATGTACTTGTTATCATTTCACACCTAAACGGCAGGGATCTTGACAATTGATTGACAAGGAGACAGGCGGTATCCTGGGGAAGAACATCTTACTTCTTATCTAGGAGCAACCCGTGCGAAGTCGCAAACAGAACTAGTTTTGCCGGTAAATTCAAAACAGATTCAGGATTAGGTACATCATCCATCAAACATTAGCCCGGCCACTTGTAGCATTGCCTCGCTTTACAGATATCACCTTGAGATCGACAGAGACCAGACGCGCTAGTTTGTTTACAATTTATCATAAATTGGTTATGTCACTCGGTGTCCAGTCTATTGGCATGATCTAAGTGCTGAGGTCATTTAGGCTTTTTGTGAGAAGTTGGTGTTTACTTTAACAAATTAGAGTTTTATTAAAGTTTAAGTACCATCTGCTCGTCATCACATCACTCACTCCTTTTGACGTCTTGCTACTTCAAATTCGCATTACAACGTAAGCCTTTACTTATAAAACGTATATGAGTTTTTGTATTCACTGATGTCTTTTACCTCTGTTATACAGCTACGGACCATGTACCGTAAAAATTGTCCTAGCAGGTGACGACATCGTCAAACTAGCAGGCGAACTTGGATGCGAAAAGCACAAAACGGACGAGACTCGTACAAGCGGAAGGAGGCCTATACCCATGCCCAGCAGTGGATAATCAGGCTAGGTTGATGATGTTATGCTATACATAGACAGCTATTTTTTGACCTATAATGTCTGAAGTAACACTATATATATATATATATATCGACGACCGATGTGGCGCAGCGGGCGAAGGTCTGCCTGCGACGCGGAAGGTTGCGGGTTCGATTCCCGCCCGGAACAAATATTTGTGCGCTCCATAGAAATTTGTTCCGGAGGTCTGGGTGTTAATTATGTATAATAAAAAAATATCTATCTATGTAATACATTGTATTATGTGTATCAGTCATCTAGTACCCATAACACAAGCTCTGCTTAGTTTGGGGCTAGATGATGCTGTGTGGATTGTCCGGCATTACTTATTTATTTATATAGTGCCAGGGACGTAATAGGATAGATGAAGCTTGAAAAAAATATGTACTCTGACTAAAAATACCCGTATAAGCAAACCACTTTTTAGTCGCGTTTTGCGCTAAGAAATAAGATACGAAAAGAAAAAAGTATACATCAATTCAGCTGATTATTCGAGCAAAAAATACCTACTCAATAAGTCAGGTTATCGCGTGTAAATGAAAACATTGTTTGACGAGTGTGTTTCCCGAAAGACTATAGAGATACGAATGTCCTGACCTGCAGATAATGTATCGTGGTCTTGACCTCCGAAGGTGTTTGATAAAATTACGAAATAAAATAGTTATAAAGTCACTCGGGTCTAAATATAGAGCTTGTATTTTCTGTGAAATTAGCCACATACGCCTTGACACCTTCCTTGTGGGCCTGACGAGCGCACAGTGCCTCAAGCAAGAGAGTGTTAACCCCTGACCGCATACCAAGCCATTTATGGCTTTTAAAAACAGCCATAAAATACCATAGCAAACAATAACTAAATAGCTTCATATACCATCATAACATGAGATTCGAGGTTGTTTTCTATACTAATATTTTGAAGAGGAAAGATTTAATGGTTTTTTTGTATGTTTGTTTGTTTGTCAACTTGATCATCCTTTGTGAATAGGCTCCGAAACCGATTTGAAAAATTATTTCACCGTTGAGAAGCTATATTTCTCGGGAGTGACATAGGCTATACTAGCGACACGCCCCGGCTTCGCACGGGTATATCTTTTGCGTTTTCTAAATTGCACCCGTGCAAAGCCGGGGCGGATCGCTAGTGCTTTTATAATCTTAACCAATCAAAATCTGTTTTGGTGAAAATAGTTAGGCTCGTCTTTGCCATGCCTTTTCTAGTTATATGAATAAGTTCTATGAATAGTTTATTAATAAAGAATCTAGAACTCAGAGCCTGAGTTTATAAACAAGCTACCATCAGGTAACCCTTTTATAATATTATAGAAAACAACATATTACGCTCTAGAATAAAATCATCTGTATCAAATGTTTTCGTCCTAAACAATCCAACATAGCTCAATTACAAAACTGCTGTAAACCCGCTGTTTTCTTTGCCCATGATTGATCTCGATCGTAAAGGCAACGCAAGCCAACGCGGAGTATGCTTAAAATATGTTTGACCGACAATTAGTCAGTGTCCCGGAATAAGGTGGAACTACAGGGACATTGGTCGTGAATCGTAATTTGTTAAATAATTATAAGGGATTTAAGGGATTTAAACCCATGAGGAAGGCCAATGGTATAGGGGCTTGAATCGAAGGATAGTTTTTATTGTAACCGAGAAATCTCGACAATTTTACTATGAATAATCATAACATTGTAAAGGCTGCACCGATAGCGGATAACAAAAAAGACAGAAAAATCTAAATTGTTCATAATGAATAGATGAACAGTCTCGATGAAAATACACCAAAATTTGTTGCTCCGGTTGAGAGCCATAATGCGACAGACAGACTCAGACAGACAGAGTACAGACAGACACACAATTGAACTTAATATAGCCCAGTGGGTGAGTGTGGGGGTTTTGCGTCGAGGGTAAAAACCGGTAAACAAACCCTTCGAATCGGTGATATCTGTTATTGTAAGAAACAGTGTTTGTTGATATCTTATCGAGTAGCTATGTAATGTAGGTTAGCTGTAGTAATGAATTGGAAGAGCGCCAGGATTTGAACGTCATACAGAACCATACATAACATACATACATACATACTGGTAATAGTGTCAAAAATGGATGATTGATTGGTTCGATATGAAAATACTTTCAAATTACTGTGGGCAAAGAAGAAGGATTGCCAAATTTTGAGAAATCTCTAGATTCAATAATTTCCGTAAATAATTGTCCGTCCGTTTGTATGAAAGTTAACCCAATCGGCACCATTCTTTTTAACTAGACTGTCGCTAGCGACTGTCTATCTAGCTACAGATTAAGAGAATATGCAGATAGGTATTTATTAGTATATCAGTGATCTGGTACCCAAAACACACGCTCTGTTTACTTTACAACTAGATGATGCTGTGAGAAAATTCTATTATTATTTATTTACATTAGCCATAAAGAAGAGTACAATCTCGGAGTCTTTAAATCCAGAGTGAATACGTTCCTTCTGGAACTGTACATGGTAAAGCATTTGCATCACCACCATCTCACTAAAGGAAGTGAAGACGTGGCCTAAGATGAAGTCCAAGATGAGGAAACGTCATCGATGAAGGTATTGGCCACGGCAATCTTTTTTTCTATCCTTTCCAATTAATTCCAATACACATTCCCATATTTGTCCCTGCTTAAATAAGTCCGTTCATTGCAAGTAGCTAAGGTACGCTTCACTCTGCTGGCAATCAGGATAAGGCGTAAGTCGATTGAAGGTAGTTCGTTCACCGATGAGTGAGTTGAGTACTTAATCACCTTCCTCATGCTTTTATGTCGTAATGGTTATCACCTGGACATGAGGACCAGATTCTGATAAGTGGTTTTTTGTTAAATGGGCGAATATTGGGAGATGACTTCATAGACCGACTTGTCTTAAAAGGCAGAGTTGTGGGTAATAGATAGCACTGTAGATTACCTATGAAGGGGTACCCATGAGTGGGAACGACCATCCGGGGTGCGCGATACATAAATGGACAAGGATCAAGATAGAAATTGATGGCGAGACAAAGTAAGGGGAATCAGAGAAGCAAACAGGCGAGTGAGACAAGTCACAAGAATGTTACGAGGAAGTTAGATTGAGGATGGTAATATTGGGCTAGCCTGTTTCATATTACCATGGTCTGGTTAGTATTTCTTTCGTAACATGATAATCATAATATTTTGTTGTCATGTTTTATTTCCCATATTATTAGTGAATCTATAACAGTTTTATACGTCAACTCTATTTTTACCCCGACGCAAAAATATCCCGCGTATTCTAAAAGATAATGTGATAAACTGATAAGTATTTGTTTTTTATGTGATTGCTAAATTCAAACTACATAAATCTTATAAAGCAGGCCAAGAACCTTCCTCCAATACATCTGAAGGTGCACCAGGAAGCAGGTGCGTCCAGCAGATGTGCAGGCAGATGCGGGGGACTTTGTTTTTGGATCTGATTCCAACTGTTTACCGAGTTGTTTTGGTGTTTGGGTCCGTGAGTGTCTTGCTAAACTAAAAAGTATAGAGTATTTGTAGAAAGAGACTGCTTCAGTGCTTTAGTGAATATAGGTCCGACGTAGAAGGTACGTAGTGGGTTATATTTCCGCCGCGTAACAAAAGTTTGTATTTTCTTGTAAGATGGGTTACACCACGAAAGGACTCGTCATTTAATCGCCATCTTCCAAAAAAATATAAAAAGATAAACGCCGAAGCCTGCCTTAAAAAAACTGTTTTATTTTATGGGTTTCGTACAAGTAAGTGTTTTACGACTGTTGCATTTCAGAAGTTTAGTCATGAAAAGGTAACAAGCTAACAAACACGTCGTAGTTATTTTCGCATTTATGGACAGATAGATTAGATTAGTACTGATTGATTATAGATTTGTAAAATAATTCCATATTTATGTAGCAACCCTCAACTCGCAGTATTATGAAGTGCAAAACGCACGTGTTGAGGTCAAACCTTGCCGGCAGATGGTAGCGGTGTGTAACAATAAATCTTACTCGAGACTCGCTTTGGTTTACTGATAAGGTTTTAAATGCAGTGAAAATCTACAAAACACGAAGGTTAATGCAAAAATATTATAATTATCTAGTTGTATTTAGATTGACTAGGTACTTATATTAATATTAGTCTACTGTGATCTGATCACCAATCCGCCTGACAAGCGTGGTGATTATGGCAAACCCCCCTTGTTTGGGGGAGACGTTCAGCCGTGGACTGAGAGCAATGTGCTGAGAAGGTTAGGTAAAATTAAATAAAAAATAAAATATTTTCTTGTTTTCTTAGGCACATTACGTACCTTAAGTACCTACTTGAAATAATGTTTGAATAAACCGGCCAAGTGCGAGACCACTCGCACACGAGGGGTTCCGTGCCATGGTACAAAACTTTCTCGCAAAAGAAACCCTAAAATAGATATATTTTGATGGATCGAAAACAAGTAAAAAGCCATAGGTGACCCGTTTACCCATCCAAGTACTGAGCGCACGTTGCTTAACTTGTGTGATCGGTATTCAACGTGGTATGAACGTTGCCCCCTTAATTATTAATTTTATTTCTTTTTTACTGTATATATACTTGTTGTTATAGCGACAACAGATACCCTGTCAAAATTTCAACTGTCTATCTATTACAGTTCAAGAGATTACAGCCTTGACAAATGTTGAGAGCAAAACTAGCCAAAAAAATCAGGTTTGTTGGAGCTCCCATACAAAAAACCTGATTTTTTATAAAAAAAAATATTAATAATTTTAATATTTATTTTATTTTTACCTCTAACGTTTAATTTTAATATTTTATTTTTATTCTTTGTTGTTATAGCGGCAAGAAAAATACACACTGAAAATTTCAACTTTTGCGATTCATAAGATAAGCCCTGCTGACAGACGGACAGACAGCGGAGACTTAGTAATAGGGTCCCGTTTTCACCCTTCGGGTGCGGAACCCTAAAAATCAATTTAGAGTTAAGGTTGCGCGGTCACCTTGGGGTTTTTTTCTTATTATTTGAACTGGATATTTACTGTACTGCATTAAGTAGCTTATTTATGATTTTATATCATCTTTTATAGCATATTTGACTGTGAATTGAAAATATTTCTAAGATGTTTTTAATTATGATTGATGTACAAAGTTGTTATCTTTTCAAGTGCCTTGATTTTTCCTGGTTCATAAATACTTGAATATAACTTCATTAATTAGTGCTTATTATTCTTTTAGATACAACAACGTAGCATTATTTTATTATGCTTTTGTGATCATTTTGTCAAGAAAAACAGTGACAAAATTATGTTTTTATAGAATTTCGACTAATTCACGTAATATTTCAATAAAGGCAATACATGATATAAATAAGGACATCAATGTACCTATGTCAAAAAGATTAACTTTTCCTATATTATACCTAGGTAAACGTATTAGGCCTCTGCTAAAACGCGACTTAGCGCCCCAGCTTGCCGCATCCAGAAGAAACTTATTTTAATTTATTTTACTTCAGAAGGTGATAATTAAATACCTATTCCAACGGCTTGACGTCGGATTCGACGGAGAATAATTGTTAGCCTTATGAAATCTAAGCATGTACAATACTTAGATTTCATAAGGCTAACAATTATTCTTACTACAACAATGAACAGGAAAAAGCTACGATAAAAACCAAACAGTCCGTCGCGTCGTTTCAATACAGCCATCTAGCGGCGAGTAGCGGAGTTCAAAATACGACGAATAAGACACCACCTAGTGAGGAAAAGCAGAACGAAAATGTACACTTACTAGACTAGCGACGTTATAGTACGACCTAATTGAAATAGATGGCGCCGATGACATGATTCTTAGGTTATAAAGTTATTCCCAGTCGAGAATTGTGATTATTCAATTTATAATATTACTCACTTGCTTGAAAGTTTTTAGTTTAAGCTTTTCACTTACCTGAAACAAATAATAATCAAATCAGTACATTTAAAATTAAAAAAAAAAACATAGTTCTAATAACAGTGGTAAAC
>JAPQVW010000514.1:0-26156 GCA_028535905.1 Quercus berberidifolia | reverse complement strand
TCCAGTCAGTATTATACTAGAAAAAAATAAGCTTAAATAAGGGGCTATTCAGGTTAGACAGCGCTACCATTCAATGTTAAGCTTCACTATAACATAATTATAGTACCTAAGTATACATAGGAATATGTAATGTTGTTTATTTTAAGCTATTAATAATATTAAGTTATAGTTAGTAGCTTGTTGTTAATGTTTAGTAAGTGTAATTTTATATCTACTTTTATATTTCTTTGTCGCTTTGGTGCTGCACTGTAATGACAATGTAACTATGGTACTAAAATAAATAAATAATAAAAATAATAAATTAATTGTTCGGAAAAAACTAAAAATCGACTTCAATTTTATTAAATGTATTGCGGGACAAAAACGGTAATACATTTTGTATGAAAACATCTCTGGATCATGCTCTATCTATTTGGATGATTATTTTGCTATTGTAGGTAAAATAATCACCCTAATCGCTCCACAATTGACGGAGTAATCGACAGACGTACATAAAAAAACACAGCCGAACATAGAACCACCTCCTTTTTTGAAGTGAGTTAAAAAGTACCTGTTTTCGCTTTTTCTATCGTTTTTATCCCATTGTATTATGGACAAAGAACTTCGATTTGGACTTACCTTATAAAAACTTACCATCTTATTATAAGAAATGAAACATAATAAAATACAACACTCACAATCCAAGAGGCATGGTGGCCTTCTAATAGTTCTATGATAGATGTCTTGCTCATATCACATCAACACATGAACTGGGACAGGAGCCACAAGGATTTACTTATAACAGTGACCCTTAGGCTATGCCCGTACACCAACCAGCGCTAACGATAACACTTAGTTTGTAGCGATAGTTATGCACTGAATATTTATTAAACAACGCGACCGTAAAGTATTTAAATTCATTGATTCAAGACATTACATGGTGAATTATTATAAGATATTTATTTTAGATCATAAAAATAGACAAAATAACCCTTATAAGAGTTAAACAAACCTATATTGACTGAAGAGAGGAGATATCTCGTGCCTACTTTCTGTTTCTAGCCCTTCGCTTGTAGGTGACCAGCCTTAATATGTTTTCAGAAGCGTACGTGGGTAAGAAAACTATTATTCAAATACGGGTTTGTTTTAAGTTTAAGACAATGAAATTGGATCACCAAAATGACGGCCTGTTTTTCATGGCCCTGAAAGTAAAATTAAAAATAAATGAAGACTAGGTACTGCGCAATCTTGAGAGCTCCTGCAATTAGAGTGAGTATCCCGATGTTAGCGTAGAACTTATCGTAATGCCAGCGAGGTGGTTGTGTTTTTCTCTGCGCTTCACTTTTTGGAAGATTTTCTGGAAGTTGAGGAGGAGTGGAGAAATTACGTTTATGCTGCTTTAATGTCTTGTACTCTCCGTATATCTAGTGAATAGGAAACAGAACTTTGTAAATGGTAGACATAGTTTTTAGCAAGCGATTGCACTACAACTATAGAACAATGAGATAATAACTAAACACATAAATAAGACCTATTTAAAAAACGTAGCTGAGGGTAACTAACCAGGACAAAAGACGTTGTGAAACATATAACCACTCCTGACAGTTGAAAATAGCCATAAATGAACGGGTCCATCGGCTCGTCAACCATCATCGATATAAAAAGTCCTATTGGGATGATGAGCTGGCTCCAGATGGTCCCTCCAACCAGAGTCTACAACATTAAGGGAGATACATTACAGAACAGGAGTCACTTTACATAGTCAAAGACAGACTATTCAAAAGCGATATCAGCGTTTATAGCTCATACTATCTTAAGAGATCCGTGTCCTTGGATGCAGCACACACACAAACACACACACACTCCCCCTCACCACACACATTTTTCCAACAGAGACTGGCTAACTAAGAATGTATAAACTTAAAGTATCTTTTAAACCCAATTTAATTTGTTTCTCAATTTTTTGGATTTTTATCTTGAACATTTTTTTTAAACTAAAGTGTCAAGTGGGTAACATACATATGGTACCTACTTGACACAGCTCACCTACCCATATTTTGTATTGTTTTTGGAACTCTTTCCACTTTAAGGTTTTTGTTATTATAGTGCGTAAGCCCTCGCACTTGGGGTAATCGCTAAGAAATTAAATTACATCCCAAAAATTTACGATTTCGGCGGGACTTGAACCCGCGACCTTCCCTCAGTACGGGAACGCTCTAACCAACTAAGCCACGAAATCAGTAGCCGCCGAGTCGAAAATGCATAACGACGCTGAAAGTCGTAGGATGTCCCAAAGATTTTCGACTCGGCGGCTACTGATTTCGTGGCATAATTGGTTAGAACGTTCCCGTACTGAGGGAAGGTCGCGGGTTCAAGTCCCGCCGAAATCGTAAATTTTTGGGATGTAATTTAATTTCTTTCCACTTTAATTTCGGAGGAAGGCGTTGTCATCTGCGACACAGTTTTTAAAACTTCTGCAGATGGCATCTTTTTTTTAACCGTGTAACCATTGTTATATTCCATAATTAACGATTTATTTATTGATTTACTATAAGGACAAGTTTATGCCTTGGGGAAAAACTGATAATGAGCGTGATGTATTCCTAGTTGATGTGGCCCTGGCCACATCAACTAGGAATACATGACGCTCATACACAACACGCAACAGTGCAACAATCACGCAACAGTGTGACTTAACAGGTAATCAGAATACCAACGTGAACTTTGCCTAGCGATGGACTAACTAGAGCATGTTGGTTGATACCCTTGTTCGGTTTAGGTCAGATTCTAGTAACGACAGATTTGTTTTAAGGCAGAAGTACAGTGAAAGGAAAATATTGGTAGGTTCCTATGACCTTAATTTTGTTTTGGTCAGTTTCTGTTTAACAATAAGACATACCTAATGGTAATGGGGCAACATAAACGCGGAAGTAGTAGGTATTGTTTCTTGTTTTCAATATTTATATACAGGTTCGCCGAACTTTTGGCATGACCGAAAATATTGTGGTAGGTATTAACCCTTAAACCTTACCCTGGGGTCCTGGGCCGGGTAGTAATAGTCAAAGTCAAAGTCAAAGTCAAAAATTCTTTATTTCCATAAATACAATAAATGTACACTTAGAAAAGGTCAAATTCTTAAAATTCAAACAGACATGGAAATAAAGTGATATTTTTGATTTCCGTCGCTTCGATAATTCGTAAAGAAGCGACGAAGAAACCTTTAGCTTGTTAGTTGTTATTTTTCGAGTTGGAGCAAAACCCGTCCCAAGCTTTTTTATCTTCTAGATAATCTGATATTTTGTAGTAAGCCTTTTTGCACAGAAAGGTTTTAACAATTTGTTTGAATTTATTTACTGATAATTTTTGCAACTCATTTGGAGTTTTGTTGTAGAAGCGTATACATTGCCCTTTAAAAGATACATTTATTTTGTGTAGCCTAGTTGTGGGCACAGCGAGTCTATTCTTATTTCTAGTGTTGAAATTATGTATATCGCTATTTTTAGGGAACCGATTGATATTTTTATGAGTGTACAACAAGTTTTCATATATATATTGACATGGTACTGTCATTACGTTTATTTCTTTTAATTTATCACGTAGGGATTCTCTGGGACCCATATTATAGATAGCACGAACAGTCCTCTTCTGCAGAACAAATACGGTGTTAATATCTGCAGCGTTCCCCCACAGCAGTATACCATACGACATAATACTATGGAAGTAGCTGAAATAAACAAGTCTAGAAGTATCCACGTCTGTAAGTTGACGGATTGTTTTGACTGCATACGCAGCAGAACTAAGTCTCTTCGATAGCTTATCCATTGAAGTTTATTATCTAAGGTGATCCCTAAGAATGCAGTACTTTCAACAATTTCTAATGGTTCTCCTTTTACGTTTACATCAGCCTTAACTTGTTTTACATTAGGTAGAACAAATCTAATACATTTCGTTTTGGTTTCGTTAAGCAAAAGATTATTGACACTAAACCAATGGACTACTTTTGAAATTGCATTATTCACATCGTCAAAATTTGTGTTTTGTCGTTTCATTTCAAAAATTAATGAAGTATCATCAGCAAACAATACAATCTCGTGATTATTCTTAACAAGATTGGGCAGGTCATTAATATAAACTAAAAATAGGAAAGGACCGAGGATAGACCCCTGCGGTACACCCATTGTAACTACAGAGCCCGAAGACCGTTTCCCATTAATGTCTACTCTTTGAATTCTATCACTCAAGTAAGAAGTGAGAAGATCCAAAGAGGTGTTCGTAGTGTTTCTCTAGAGATGAGTAGGGTTTAAGGGTAAAGTTTTTATGTTTACGTATTTGTTTTATGTGGGGAGTTAGATAAGACACAACTACAAAAGTGCCATTATCGAGTTGGTAGAGAAGAGAGTCAACGCCTTATCTGCTTTACCGTGGTCGTCTATTATCATCTTATCTGTTTCGTGGCGGTCGCGGCGTAAGCATCATCCTCACAACTCACCCTGTTGATGTGAGGCGACTAAAGGATCCTACCAAAGGAAGCGCAGCTTCCTTGTGTGTACCTTTAACTCCTCTACTACGATCACGAATCCACCTGCCAAGCGTGGTAATTATGGCAAAACTTGGGGGTGTTTGGGAGAGGCACGTACGAGGTATTTACTTAGTAATGTAGTCTACCAGCAGCTGATAAGAGAGTCAGTCAAGTAATTTTTCTTCGGGCTTAGAGGCTATTAAAAAATCACCTGTTCATCTCTGTACTTAGGGCGGGTATCCACCCCTGCACTCGCCCAATAACCCGCCGCTAAGATAATCATAGCAAAGCTGCCTAGTTCCAGCACTATAATAATAATATATTTCATATGTGATTTCAAAATTCTACGTTATCATAGTAGCTCACATAGATGAAGAAACACATTAAGCATAAAGATGCACGATTATTTATCGTCGAAGACAGTTCGTCGCAACTAGGAATAGACAAAAATTTTTATGGCCATTGGGGACCTTTTTATGGCGAATATGACGTACTTCCTGCTCCTAAATGTTTGTCTATGTCTATGTCACTCTTTCATTCGCTCTTCAGTCAGTCACTTGATACTAGTCTATGGTCACTTGTCAGTCACTTGTGAAATTTTTTGGAAATTTTTGTTTATTATCTTAAAAACAAGTGTAAAGTATATAAACTAAGTACGGCTGTGTATCAAAGCTTGTGTGTTCAAGCCATATAGCTAGCATATAGCAGCTTTTGCGATGAAGCACAGAAATTGTAAATTTGTGGTTTACGAACAGCCTGGAAAGATGGCCAAAAACGATCCTACATGGCTAGATTTCTGCTGGATGAAGAGTGGTAAGAAGAAAATCAGTTTTAATAACAGGCCAATACATCTGCTGAAGCCAAAATATAAAGATTCTTGAATTTCACGAATAGGCCCGGCTCCTCAACGATAGTGTAGTGCGATGATAAATATCGATATCGATACCTAATCTATTCCAAGTATTTTCTTTAGAGTGTAATTTAATCTAGTGATATTTAACCTCAATGACGCAGGATGCCTCAATAAAAATATAAATTAACTGATGCCGATGCAGATAAACCCATAAAAAATAGCATTTTCATTCGATGTTATAATAACTATAGGTAGTTATCTCTTTCAGGGTATCTGTAGAGCAATTCCACCGCCGAGGCTGCGATCCCCAACCTGCATGCCAGCGTAGGGATTATGGCACAACCTTATGGATTGTCCGGCATTATTTATTTTTATTATTATTTATTTATTTATTATTTATGCTTCGGATTTGCTTGTTGACATAAATTTGTTATGATAAACGGTGTTTTTATTTTAATAAACTGAGCCTTATGCTAAAAAAAAAAAACAATATTTTATGAATTTCAACTGAATGTTTGTAGTAGAGCTGCTAATTCATCGATATCGATAAATGTGAACTAAGAGCGGCATATCCCTATTTTTTTGTGTTAGTAGCCTTGATTTCTTGTCCTTGTTCGCCTTGTCTCCGTGTGTGCGTGTCTGTGTGTGTGTGTGTGTCTAAATTGTGGTTGATAAATTGCCTATTTTGAGGAACCTACATAATTAATGACGTTTTGCAAACTGATTTTGCTCTATGGATGTCCCACCTCTTCTACGGTAGTATTGTATCCTCTTTGGTCGAAGAGGTTATCAACCTCAACTTCTTTTATATGGCTCTGCATCGGGTTTGCCACAGTTATCTCTTGTCTATACTAATATTATAAAGAGGAAAGATTTGATTGTTTGTTTATTTGTTTGTTTGTTTGCCCGGAATAGGCTCCGAAACTACTGGACCGATTTGAAAAATTCTTATACCGTTGGGAAGCTACATTACTCGGGAGTGTATACTAGCGACGCGCCCCGGCTTCGCACGGGTATATCTTTTGCATTTTCTAAATTGTACCCGTGCAAAGCCGGGGCGGATCGGGTTGTTTGGTAAAAAATTAACCGAGAAAAAAAATCTAGTCTCTATGGAGACGTGAATCCATACAAAATGTAAAATGCTTTTCACGAAAGAAGTCTATGACGAAGACGCATCGCTGTAGTCATAGAGGTACGATAGGGACAAAGCCCATAGAGGGAGCCTATGGCCTTGGCCTTTCAATGCACAGCGTAGACAAGACAATCTCATTGACAATTGCAATAGATAAGGATGGGAAATTTAATATATCGATAAAAATAGGTAAATATTTTAATAGTCAATTATTGTGAAATTGAGTAGCTGGTACATGGTTGGTCTTAAAAAACGATAACATGGTCTCAACAGTTTGTTCTTTCATACTATATGCACTAATTCGAATAAGGTAACAGAACTTAAATCATTTGAAAACCTAAATTACAGTCAATTCAAAGTCAAAAATTCTTTATTTCTTTTAATAAAATACTGTACCTACCTATACTTAGAAAAAAGTCAAAAGCTTAAAATTAAAATACATACCATGGAAATAAAGTTTATTTTTACTTCTGTGGCTTCATTAGTAGATTAAGTAGGGAAGAAGTAACCTTTAGCCTGTTAGTTGTTATTTTTCGAGTGTGAGTAAAACTTGTCCCACGTTTTTTTATCCTCTTTATAATCTGATATGTGATGATGACAATATGTTTCAATTTATTTACTCATAATTCTGGCAACTCACTTGAAGTTTTTGTTAGGTAGAAGTAAACTTTCATTTACAATATACCTACATTAATATTGCAGAGTCTAGTAGTGGGCATAAGGAGTAAATGTTTATTTCTGGTGTTTATATAATCTTATTGTAAAAAGAACAAAAAAGGATTTACACAAAAAAAAACACTAATATCCAATACATCAGTTCCCACGGGGTTGAAATAAAGTTTCCTTATAAACAATGCGTGCGAAATCGCGGGCAAAAAGTAGTATTCAATAAATAATTGTTGACAATTCATACAGCATCATCTAACCCCAAGCTAAGCAGAGCTTGTTTTATGGGTACCTACTAGATAACTGATATGCTTGATAATATTTACATCAATTATTTTATTAATTATTTTTGAATTTAATATTTTCTATTTCTTTTATGTCTAATTGTACGCTAACTAAACTTTTGTAAGTTACGCAAAATAAGTCCTTATCAATATTCCATTAGACTCCCTGATCGAAGAGTCTCAAATGTATAGGCGCCATCAAGCAACCTTAACAGAACGTGAAAAATCTGTCAAAACTTGTCGACGTTATGAAAAAGTTTGTAATCCAAGCTACAACACCGAAATTGTTGTAGCTACTCGTGATTCCTTAAAGTATTAAGTTGTTTTTTAAGTTTTCCGGGATAAATGCTAACGATTTCGACCATCTCGGAATCATTCTCTATACATTAGTGAAATAATCATCAAAATCGGATAACTATTGGCGGAGATATGAAAAGAAACATAATTAAAAAAAACAGAGCCTAATTGAGAACTCCTCCTTTTTTGAAGTTTACCTACATCCCATTTCATAATTTTCCCACTTCATCATTCGAAGCGATTTCAGTACATCTTATACCTACCCATTTTTTCATTCCTCCCATTTCATAATTTATCATGTTATCATCATTCGCTGTAATTCTATACTTTTTTGAACAATTTTGAGATCTTTGGTCATCGTACATGACGCTCACACATACCTCGGGCGGATTCTGCAGTTCAATAGAAACGATTCATAGGATTCATAGCGTATAATAAATGTCAGAAAACCAAAGTTATCGACAAAGCCCAAAGAATTAGCAAGCTGAAGTGGCAGTAGGCGGTTATCTCCTAAAGAATCGAAAACCGCTGAAGCGCTGGGCTTAAAGTGAGTTAAGATGACCTCCAAAAAGGGAAAATGCTCTATGCTACCCAGAACGTAAAAAAAACATTTAATTGAGATTCGTGCGTCCACGCGCTGGGCTGGGCATTTTGTATGTACCGCATAGGTACCCACTTGGCTTAGCTATCTATTACCTGTGAGTAGCAAATACCGCGTGAATCTTTACCCTTCTCGACAGTAAGCTGTCTACTCCGTTTTAAAGACTTCCTATAGGTAATCGGTCGGCTACATCAGATAACGCATCAGCTAACGATGATGCTATCATTGCCGGTAATAGCTTACAATTACTTTCGAACAAAACATTCATAGATATTACACCATTTTTAGGTAATATCTATGATAAATCAGATAGGTATTTCATCTGATCGTGTAACAAACCATGCCTAAATACTCGATTTGAGTTTAATAATCACACAAAACCCACTTGATTACATTCACTTACTGAAGATCCAGTTTAGCTTTTACGTACATACATGATCTGTAATTTAGAAACATGCAAGTAAAATATTTAATTTTAGCTATTACTGGTTGCTGTGTTTACACTTTTACGGACGCAGGTTTAGAGTTTGTAAGTGGTATTACTATTATTTTGAACAGCTGACAATGCTTTGTGGCTTGTCTTTACGTAATATTGTTGTTGTTACACTTTTTTCAGTTTTACCTTAATTCACATAATGGCAGCTGCCGGCGGCAAGTCGGCGGCGAGCACTTTCAGTGTCACACTGGTGTCAAATAATTTTAAACTTTATCTACATACAAATAAGACTAGTATCGCTTAAAAAGATCGAAAAGGCATCAGCGGTCTGCGGCCTGCAGCTGCGATCCCGGTGTGAATTGAACCTTTCAGGCCTCTTAATCACCAACAACCAAATATAAGAAGATGAGTCTTCTTATATTTGGTTGTTAGTGATTAAGAGCTGCTCTATTATATTTTTAGGGTCCCTTCGATCTCCTAATAAAAGATTTCCAGCTATGCAAGGGCCCCAAAAGACGAGACTGTTGTGACATCAACGGTACGGTCATGGACTTAAACAAACTGGATTACTATATTTATGTAAAAGACAATGTTAAGCCTACTAAAGTAAGTATTTTTGTTTACTCAACTGTATTTTTGTACCTATAACCATTGGTGTTTTCATTTTCGTTTTTGTTTTTTATAGTTTACCATTAAGTAGACTTGAAGAATGTTAATACCTATCTATATATTCATGTGAACAAGATTTGTTATCGTATTTCACATAATGTGTGTAATGTGTATGTAAAGAAACATGGCACTTGTTTTGAAGTATACCAACTTGTTATGACTCCCTTCGGTTGTGAACATCTTCTATGCACCGTGTAGGCACGCATTTATTTTCTTAGTGCATGTGTCAACATGCACGCCTTTGAAGTGGACAGGGGAGTGAATGAAGACTGAATAAAATAATGAAATATTTCAAACACAGTTACTTTTTATAAATAGAGATTTGTCGACTCGAAAAATATTGGAGCTTATTAAAGTTTCCATTTTTATTGAGACGATAAATGATGTAACGAAGACTATTCAAGTTGATTTTTCCATGATAAAGTATTGAAAATAGTATAAAACAATAAAACATAAACATTTTTATTCCACAATAACTCAGTTTCTCTTACTTTTAACCCCGGAAAAACGCGTGTAATGCCGCGGGCTTAAGCAGGTAGCATATTAAATCACAAAAATAATACTATATATTTTAAATATTTATTAATCAAAGTCATTTAGACATCTGAGTACGCAAAAATAACAAAATCGATTACAACTTCTTCATAAACAAAACCAGTTATCATAAATAATCGAATCGGTAAAGCATTAGGATATGACTATTCGATTGTCAGTCAAACTGACGGAAAAAATGCATGGAAGGAGTTATAGGATATAACGGCTTATTCCAGTTTTCCTCCCTGAAAATTCCCCCTTAAGGGAATATAATGTAAAAAGTACAGAAATCCCCCTTTTCATTTTTTCTCATTTCACACCCTTCAGACAATTTCTTCAGGGGCCAAAACTGAAATAAGCCGACCAAACATAATTCTTTGAAAACACCAACATATGCTAGGCAATGTGAAAATGACTCGGCTTTCTATTGTTTAGGGGAAATTAGTAGCAACATCGCAAGGCAAGGATAACCTGAGGCTACAGCTGAAGAATCCCTGTGATCACCTGTTCATGAGACCGCTGTTTCATTCAATCATGAATGTGACAAAAGACTGTGTTATTATGAAGGTAAACAAACCTTTTCAGTTGGTAAGCTTCATTAAAGGTTTGGAAAGACTGAGAAAGTTGGCTAAAGCTATTCCTATCTGAATTAAACTGAGTTGTTAGCTACTCTTTGCTGGCATATGAGAAATCTGTTTAAAATCAGATACGTACCAGGCTTATTTTTATCCAGACATTATACCCGTTTTACCCGTATCACGATTTGGTAACAAGAAAATTATTTTCTCAGTCTAGTAATTTACTACTTAATATCTCGGGCTATTTCTTTACCAGTTCAAAGTCGCTCAGCTATGGAGCTATGGAAAGAGCTATGCTCGGAGTTTCTGTGAAGGTTAGATTCGTAACGAATACATTCGACAGAGAACCAAGGTTATCGACATAGCTCAAAGAATTAGCAAGCTGAAGTGGCAGTAGGCCGGCCATATCTCACGAAGAACCGACAAAACGCTGGGGTAAACGTGTTCTTGAGTGGAGACCGTGACTCGCAAACGTAGTGTAGGACGCCCTCCGGCCAGGTGGGATGACGATCTGCGAAAGACTGCAGGCAGATGCTGGATGCGGTAAGCTGAAGACAGGGTGCTTTGGCGCTCATTAAGGGAGGCCTATGTCCAGCAGTGGCCTAATATAGGCTGATGATGATAGCTTTTTTTAATGCATCTGAAATAGTTTTCTTATGTTTATTTTGTAGGGTAGATAAAGGTATGAGAGAGAGCTTAAGATAGGTATCACAAATGGTACACTGGATTTTTGAAAATTCCATTGTTTAAGGTAAAATAATAAAAAAATAAGTGGCGGCGCTAGTGTGCGGCATATTCAAAGGAATTTTCAAAAATCAATAGATTAGTTTGCGATCGCTATCATAAGATTTTTTTAATGCCTCTGTAATAGTTTTATTTTGTATGTATAAGATAAAATAGAAGGCGGCTCTATTTGGGCCGAGGATACACCTTAAAGAATTCAGACATTTATTAATCGGAGTGAGAGAAGCGAACGATGATCTCAGTGGCACCTTGGGTGATTCGGCATGTACTTATGGTGAAATAGTCACTCCGAGCATAACTGTCCAACCGTTGCTCCGATTTGCGTAACTTTTGATAGATATGCTGATAAGCCTTGTGAAATTTGCTGGTAACTTAGTGAGAGCAAATCCGTCGAAAGGTTATTGAGATAAGGGGGTCCAAAGAGGGTTAAAATCAATAAATTAAGAAAAGTATACTTATAACAAAGAAAGATATATTTAATTACATTTCAAAATGGTTCCTTTTTTTTCTAGCGTGTTTAGTTTTTGAAATTATTGAATAACCATTTTAAAGATCAACCCTCTCATTTGGTAGAGATTCTATGAAATTGTAGCCACATAAAATGGATATACCGAGTTTGCATCGAAGTGCATTGCATATGTTTTATTCTTATACCGCTTTCTACAACAGACTTGCTAACATAGCTAACCTCTTTGACCGCTCCAGAAGTAAAAAACAATAAGAAGTCGTTTTTTTTCTAAACTAAAGAGGAATGATTTGATTGTTTGTTTGCATTGAATAGGCTCCGAAAATACTGGACCGATTTGAATTTTTTTTTTCACCGACACACTCCGGCTTCGCACGGGTATATCCTTTTTTGCATTTTCTTAATTGCACCCGTGCAAAGCCGGGTAGCTCGACTTTTATATTTTTACATTTTTTATATTATTAACTTTTCAACTATCTTCGAATGGCTCCTCTTCGCAAGGGCGATAGATACGCATAGATTTTTTTTTATTTTAAGTTAATTATTCAGGTTATTAGTTACATTACCAAAAAAGAGAGTTTTTTGTGTAGTTGTGAAAATACTATCCTTCATACTTTTTCAGCAATTAGGACCCCCTCCCCCTTAAACAAAATAGTATGATAGGTAAGCTAGAAAATAAAACCCTAACGCAATATCTCCAAACCCAGGGGAGATAGACCCATCTGTGGTGTTTACGTGATCAGCATAAGGAGCTCTACAACTTTGCTCCAAGGGAATTTCAAACCGTCGGAACCCCACGTTATTGGGATTCTAAGACATCAGAAGAATAAGCTCTATCACATCCATGTGATAGAGCTTATTCTTCTAGCATTAGTCTAGCATTAGTCCAGGCTTGAAACTGATTCGCTTACGACGATATTGTTAGGGGCTAACTAATAGTATTAACTGGTTTCAGGGACACTACCATTCTCAGGTGGACGTTCTGGAACTAGCTGATAAGTACTACAGCGGAGGTTTTATTTATGGACAGTGGAAATTTATGTCTGTGTTTTATAATGACTACTGCAACTTTTCGTGCACAAACATTGTTCTTGAAATTTTGCCTAAAAAATCCAAAAACAAAACCTTGTCACATTCGTCTAAATAAATGAAAATGTTAATTTTAAATATGTTTTTTATTAAAAGAAAACAGAGTGGACTCACCATTGAGATCTGTGGTCATCGTACATGACGCTCACACATACTTCGGGCGGATTCTGTAGTTCAATAGAAACGATTCATAGGATTCATAACATAACGTATAATAAATGTCAGAATACAAAAGTTATCGACAAAGCCCAAAGAATTAGCAAGCTGAAGTGACAGTAGGTCGGTTATCTCCTAAAGAATCGAAAACCGCTGAAGTGCTGGGCTTAAAGTGAGTTAAGATGACCTCCAAAAAGGGAAAATGCTCTATGCTACCCAGAACGTAAAAAAAACATTTCATTGAGTTTCGTGCGTCCACGCGCATGGCTGGGCATTTTGTATGTACCGCATAGGTACCCACTTGGCTTAGCTATCTACCACCTGTGAGTAGCAAATACCGCGCGAATCTTTACCCTTCTCAACAGTAAGCTGTCTGCTCCGTTTTAAAGACTTCCTATAGGTAATCGGTCGGCTACACTACACCAGATAACGCATCAGCTAACGATGATGCTATCATTGCCGGTAAATAGCTTACAATTACTTTCGAACAAAACATTCATAGATATTACACCATTTTCAAAATCAGATAGGCATTTCATCTGATCGTGTAACAGACCATGCCTAAATACTCGATTTGAGTTTAATAATCACACAAAACCCACTTGATTACATTCACTTACTGAATCCAGTTTAGTTTTTACGTACATACATGATCTGTAATTTAGAAACATGCAAGTAAAATATTTAATTTTAGCTATTACTGGTTGCTGTGTTTACACTTTTACGGACGCAGGTTTAGAGTTTGTAAGTGGCATTACTATTATTTTGAACAGCGCTCATAGCTTTGTCTTTAACTTGTCTTTACGTAATATTGTTGTTGTTGTAAGCTTTGGCTTGTCTTTACGTAATATTGTTGTTGTTACACTTTTTTCAGTTTTACCTTAATTCACATAATGGCAGCTGCCGGCGGCAAGTCAGCGGCGAGCACTTTCAGTGTCACACTGGTGTCAAATAATTTTAAACTTTATCTACATACAAATAAGACTAGTATCGCTTAAAAAGATCGAAAAGACATCAGCGGTCTGCGGCCTGCCGCTGCGATCCCGGTGTGAATTGAACCTTTCAGGCCTCTTAATCACCAACAACCAAATATAAGAAGATGAGTATTCTTATATTTTGTTGTAAGGTATTAAGAGCTGCTCTATTATATTTTTAGGGTCCCTTCGATCTCCTAATAACAGATTTCCAGCTATGCAAGGGCCCCAAAAGACGAGACTGTTGTGACATCAACGGTACGGTCATGGACTTAAACAAACTGGATTACTATATTCATGTAAAAGACAATGTTAAGACTACTAAAGTAAGTATTTTTGTTTACTGAACTGTATTTTCGTACCTATAACCATTGGTGTTTTTCAGTTTCGTTTTTGTTTTTTATAGTTTACCATTAAGTAGACTTGAAGAATGTTAATATCTATATATTCATGTGAACAAGATTTGTTATCGTATTTCACATAATGTGTGTAATGTGTATGTAAAGAAACATGGCACTTGTTTTGAAGTATACCAACTTGTTATGACTCCCTTCGGTTGTGAACATATTCTATGCACCGTGTAGGTACGCATTTATTTTCTTAGTGCATGTGTCAACATGCACGCCTTCGAAGTCCCCTAATGGTTGACAAGGGAGTGAATGAAAACTGAATAAAATAATGAAATATTTCAGACACAGTTACTTTTTATAAATAGAGATTTGTCGACTCGAAAAATATTGGAGCTCATTAAAGTTTCCATTTTTATCCAATATAATACATTATGTTTTATTAACAAAGAAAATACAATCAAATAATAGAAACAAATTAGAACTAGTATTTACAATTGAAACAGCTGAGCCAACTGCAGATTGTTGCAAACAATCTACAGGTAGCTCAACTCATTCATATCAATACCAGTCGGAAGCGTCCCCAAGACGCTGGCTGCATTGCCCCGTTGTATGGCAATGCTGATGCGCTGTGCCAAATACTCACCAGCTCTCGGGTCACGCGTCGCGTCAACCAGACGCTCAGATAAATTTTAAAAACCCGGAGAGCCTCGGTACCCCACGGACCTAGGGTCTCGACTCCAAGGGGAGCAAATGTACATATAGGCTCTGTCAAGACCTGCTATTTGCGCCTCTTGAGATCCTCAGCCGAATCTGCCGCCGCACCAGCCCTCGCGGAGGTCCTCAGAAGATGGGAAGGCGCAAGTGTGTCGACGCATGTAGCGTCCCACACAATGGGTCTCCCCAACTCCCATGGGACTAGTGTCATACCGTTGGGCCTCTTACCATCGTCACGCAACAGACCATTCGGTTCAAGAATGGCTGGTATGTTTGCGGTAGCAAAGGCCCGCCGGATGATATCAAGAGATTATTAAGGCTGGCATGGCGAGATATCCGACCGGCAGCCCTAGAGCACGATAATCCGTGATGACCAAGCTGTTCGACAGCAGTACCGCACTGGCATTGATGAGGTGCGCAACACCTTGCACCCAACCGAAGACATGTTGCTATACGGAATGTTGCGGGATCCAATAAAGTGCCAGTGTTATATGAAGGAAGTGCTTGCAACTAATGTCCTGACTCCCATTTAGAAACGGCCAGGAGACGAGCACGATCTGCAGAGCTGGAGCACGTTTGTAACAAACAATTCCGTGTCAACTCACACAAAGGCCCGTCCCATTGCCGTTGGGACGAAAGGGACGAAAGGGTTTGGTGGAGCAGCATTGGGGCAAGCACTATGCCAAGCCGATCGAGCTTCGTCTAAATACGAAATTTTGAATGAAATTCCAGATGGGGCCAAATGTGATGGCTGTAAAAAAATTTCTACTAAAGAACTAGTGCTGTAGACGGAAGACAGGAACGCTGGTAGGGCTACACTTGAAATTTTGCGTATAAATAAGCCTCCCAATTTGACAGACAGGGAGGCCTGCGACCATGCTTTGTCATCCAAATAAATATTCAAAACCGACGATAAAGTATTCTTTATTATGTTGTCTAATCCTTCCAAGAGGTCGTTGTGTTTCCACAGTTAACAACATCTCAAAGAATACGTAAATTTAGTGTGCGTTACTGGGGCGGCATGTCGACTCGGATCAAGATGAAAATATATAGAATAATTAGAGCACCGTGCCCTGTAAATGTGCCCCAAAAATTAAATTTGTGCCTATAAAGGTTTCAGAGTAATTCGAAAAAATAAGATGCCGCTGCAGTAACGTCTGAAAACGTTACTGCAGCGGCATCATTTTTACCTATTAGCCTTAGCCAAATTTAAAGTAGCTTAAAAGGTAGCTTATATTTGTGCCTTTCCTTGGCCGAACAGCGGCATTTGTGCCCCCTGTGGTTTTTGAGTAATCGCAAATGCCGCTGCAGTAACGTTTCGCAGATTTCCATATCTTCGGAACGGCTGGACGAACGAATATGATTTTTTGTGAGCAGTTAGGTATAATTTGTGCCTAATTTGTGCCACAGTAATTTTTCCAAAAAAATGCATGGTGTATGAATTAGACGGTGTATGAATTACGAAATATGTGTAAATAAGCTGTTTTTATTCATCATCGGTTAATTATAAGGCGTAGAGAGCTGAAATTCAGTGTGGGTTTATTTGAATATAAGCTCTGATTTTTGGCAAATCCTGATGCTGCTATCTTGTTGAAAACTCCCATAATTGAGGCTCGAAATAAGTAAACAATTTTCAGTTCTAAAATTGATTTATTTCGTCGAAAATTAGTTGTAGAGTTTCACAATCTTGTCAGAAAATACGTATACTAAATACGCATCAGCCAATGCAATCAGAGAGCGCCTTCCTTCTGTAGTTCAAGAGCTAGAGGCTATTATTGATTTTCAGAAAAACTCGTCTTATTCATACACCATGCATTTTTTTGGAAAAATTACTGTGGCACAAATTAGGCACAAATTATACCTAACTGCTCACAAAAAATCATATTCGTTCGTCCAGCCGTTCCGAAGATATGGAAATCTGCGAAACGTTACTGCAGCGGCATTTGCGATTACTCAAAAACCACAGGGGGCACAAATGCCGCTGTTCGGCCAAGGAAAGGCACAAATATAAGCTACCTTTTAAGCTACTTTAAATTTGGCTAAGGCTAATAGGTAAAAATGATGCCGCTGCAGTAACGTTTTCAGAGGTTACTGCAGCGGCATCTTATTTTTTCGAATTACTCTGAAACCTTTATAGGCACAAATTTAATTTTTGGGGCACATTTACAGGGCATGGTGCTCTAATTATTCTATATATTTTCATCTTGATCCGAGTCGACATGCCGCCCCAGTAACGCACACTAAATTTAGGTACAAACAGGCAGAATCGAATAATTGTAAACGCCATGTGGCTATTAATTTTGAGAAGTCTGTCCGAAGTTTTGTTGAAATTTTGAATTTTCTCTACTACAAACAACTGAAAAGACTCATCAAGAATTGGTGAACCAAGGAGTCGAAGTGAACATTTATCTACAATAGTAATGTTAGGGGCCAAACCGTTGAATTTTTCAATAATATTATTTTTGTCTACACAAGTGTCCGAGATAAAAAGCTCGCACTTTGAAAATTTAATTCCAAACCTATTTGTCGAAATTCATCTGTGATGTTTTTTAGATCATCAAAAACTGTGTCCACGTCTCCACCTAATGTTCCGTCATCCAAATACCAAACATTGAGCTTGGATTGGAGACGTTGAATAATCGGATGGATGGCAAGGCTGAATATGGTCGGACCCAGAGGGTCACCCTGCTGACAGCCAACAGCAGACGAAATGACGTTTTTCTTGTGAATTAATTTAGACGGTGAACTATAGCACTGCCAAAGAAAAGGGTATATTTCTGGAATTTTTTCTTTAATTTCTTTTAGCAGGGCGCCCCTGTCTACGGAATTGAAGGCGTTTTTGACGTCTTTATTTATTTTAGTTTATTAGGTACACAAAACACATAACAAGCAATAATAAAATAACAAAAAAACAAAATATATGATCTGGCTTGAAACGTAACCTATGTGCACACAACAAATAATAGAATAACGTTAAGAAGACAAAGACATACATAATATAAAACAGTCTTGCAATTTTCGCAACTTTTGTAAGACTAAATAACAACAAAAAAAATATATATGAAAAATACACAGAAAGGAATATACACACTTAGGAATATACACCTATATCAATAACAAAAATAAATTTACATCCTACCTACTTAAACAATCGTTACAGTGGACGTGATGCTCTCTCGAGCATCATCGTCCGCGTGATTAAAATGGAGGACATCTTTGATGGTTTTAACAAAACTATTTAAACTTGGACAAAATATGTCCATGTCTACATTCGCCTTTGCTAGCTCATTGTATTGGCGACACATTCTTGATAGTGGGTTATAAAAGGAAATATTGTTTTTATAAGTTAGTAATGCAAATAAATTGCTTTGATTAGATCTACGCGCACTAAATTTGGTATTTATAGAGACATATGATAACAATTCAGGAGAGTCAATAATGGAGTGTACTATCTTGTACAGGTAAACTAAATCAAAGTATGTACGACGTACTTCTAAAGATTGTACATTAAACCTGCACAATCTGTCTTCGTAGGTTAAGGTAGAGCGCCCGGGTTGGTATCGATAAATTAATAATCTTAGGCATCCTACCGTCCGTCTACCTTCAGAATTACCTCCCCGTCTACCTTCAGAATTACCTCCCCAAAATTTTGGTCCTAGAATGTACGAAGGGAATGTACTGCGGCCTCACATCCGCCTCGCGAACCAAAGCCTAGCTGAATTGGTCGGAAATAGTCGCCTAGGTAGTCGGCTTCTTTCCGACAGCAGACTTTAGCCGCAAGGCGGCGGTAGGTGGTGCCCACGGCTATGGGTCTTATACCGCCATCCTTCTTTTTTAGAGCGCAAAGGTTCGCACCGTACAAGAGTTCTGTGATCTCGCTGTTGACGGTCGCCTCAGCCGGACAACATCAGGTTGATCATAGACGTCAAGTCCCCCAGAAGGACTTCACCTGCATGGCCAGACCCGCCAGACAGTAGATCTTTCAGATGCTGTGGAGTTACAGCATCCAGGCCGCCGGCAGAGCCACTCTGGAAGGACAGGCCGGCTTTTAGCACGTCCTGGCTGGTCGTGCCTACAGCAACATCACTTTCTTGCAGTGGATCGGGGATTTGTAGATTGGCCCCTGCGGCTGGATGCTTACTCTCAAGAGATATGAGAGTAGCATCATTATCTGGCGCTATCGCGTCATTTGAAAATAAAATTCGTGAGGCACCTTTGACATCACCATCACTGATTTTACTTTCTACAAAGTCTGTAGACAGTAGAATCAGCGAAAGGTTTATTAGATTTTGAATTTTCTTGTGAGTCCTGATCATTATCTGAAATAGGTTGCCCTTCCCGTGCAGTGTACCTAACACAATTTTGTTTGATCCTAACCGTGATTGAATCTTTGTTGGCCAAATCTTTTTTTATATGCAGAAATCTGTAAGCGAAAACCAGTAAGTGTTCCCAAGCTCGCTTTGAATTTTTTTGATAAAGCATTCCTAATGGCCCTAGAGAGAGCGGAAGCGACAGAGATGCGGGCACCTCGAGGAATACGTTTAAAAATAGGGGTGTAGCTTTGTACTCACTCAGAACTTTGCAATTTGAATTTTGTACTGAAAACATCTACCGCTCTTGCAACAGGAGCAGACAGCGGGATAGTAGGGTCCTTGTGGACTCTTTTTTTGATGAATTTTAAGGCCTCTCTGTCCCTTGAAAAAACGAGCCTTTTTATTGAGACGATAAATGATGTAACGAAAAACTATTCAAGTTGATTTTTCCATGATAAAGTATTGAAAATAGTATAGAATAATAAAATATAAACATTACTTTTCTACAATAACTCAGTTTCTCTTACCGGAAAAACGCATTTAATGCCGCGGACTTAAGCAGGTGGCACCACAAAAATAATACTATTTATTCCAAACATTTGGAATCCTAAATCAAAATCATTTAAGACGTCTGAGTACAAAAAAATACAAAATGTTGAAAAAAGAAAAAAAAAATCTATTACAACTTTTTCATAAAGAAATTCAATTTTGATAAAAAATCGAATCGGTAAAGCATTAGGATATGACTATCGATTGTCAGTCAAACTGACGGAAATAAATGCATGGGAGGAGTATAGGATATAACGGCTTATTACAGTTTTCTCCCTGAAAATTCCCCCTTAAGGGAATATAATGTAAAAAGTACAGAAATCCCCCTTTTCATTTTTTCTCATTCCACACCCTTCAGATAATTTCTTCGGGGGCCAAAACTAAAATAAGCCGACCAAACATAATTCTTTGAAAACACCAACATATGCTAGGCAATGTGAAAATGACTCGGCTTTCTATTGTTTAGGGGAAATTAGTAGCAACATCGCAAGGCAAGGATAACCTGAGGCTACAGCTGAAGAATCCCTGTGATCACCTGTTCATCAGACCACTGTTTCATTCAATCATGAATGTGACAAAAGACTGTGTTATTATGAAGGTAAACAAACCTATTCAGTTGGTAAGCTTCATCAAAGGTTTGGAAATACTGAGAAAGTTGGCTAAAGCTATTCCTATCTGAGTTAAAATCAGATACGTACCAGGCTTATTTTTATCCAGACAGTATACCCGTTTTAACCCGTATCCCGATTTGGTAATAAGAAAATTATTTTCGTAGTCTAGTAATTTACTACTCAATATCACTTCTATTTCCTTACCTATTCTAAGCGTATACTCCTAATGCGTGTTGCAGATCGAAAGCGAAGTTTGAAAGTTTGAAGTAGCTTTCGGTCGGCAGCCCGCTCAAGGCGGAACCCCGACTCAAACTAGCGCCGCCATCTATTTTACCTTTGGTTGTATGCTTCAAAATGGCGCCACCGTCTATTGTTTCTTATAATTACGATAAGAAAAGGATTTTTCAAAATCCATTGTAAAGTTTGCGAGCTATTGAAATAGTTTTCTTTTGTTTAATTTATAGGGCAGATATAGGTAAGGCAGAGTTGCTCATCCAAAGTGCTCTTGTGGCAACCAAACTCTGTTTTCGTAAATTATACAAAACCAAACAATTTCAGAAGGCCTAAAAAGAGCTTAAGATAGGTAACACAAATGGTACAGTGGATTTTGAAAATTCCATTGTTTAAAGTATAATTAAACAAAAAAAAATAAAAAGTGTGCGGCATATTATGTAACTACCTTAAACAAAGGAATTTTAAAAAATCGATAGGTCAATTTGCGATCGCTATCATAATTTTTTTTTTAATGCCTCTGTAATAGTTTCGTTTTGTGCGGCGCTGTTTAGGCCGGGGATATAACCATTTTTTAATCGGAGTGAGCGAAGAGAACGAAGATTCTCAGTGGCACCTTAGGTGATTCGGCATGTACTTATGGTGAAATGGTCACTTCGAGCATAACTGTCCAACCGTTGTTGCTCCGATTTGCGTGAAATTTGATAGATATGCTCCAGATATGCTTCATACTTTTTCCGCAATAAGGACCCCCTCCACCTTAAACAAAATTGTATGATAGATAAGCCAGAAAATAAACCCCTAACGCAATATCTCTAAACCCAGGGGTGATAGACCGTCGTGTGGGGTGTTTTCGTCATAAGCAGAAGGACTCTACAACTTTGCTCCAAGGGAATTTCAAACCGTCATGTCATAACTCCGGAACCACTCGAGACAGACTTACGTTGTTGGGATTCTAAGACATCAGAAGAATAAGCTCTTTCACATGGAGCAATACTATGCTAGACTAATGCTAGACTTGAAACTGAAACGCTCACGACGATATTGTTAGGGGCTAACTAATAGTATTAACTGGTTTCAGGGACACTACCATTTTCAGGGTGGACGTTCTGGAAGTAGCTGATAAGTACTACAGCGGAGGTTTTATTTATGGACAGTGGAAATTTTGTCTGTGTTTTATAATGACTACTGCAACTTTTCGTGCACTAACATTGCTGTTGAAATTTTGCCTAAAAAATCAAAAAACAGAACCTTGTCACATTCATCTAAATAAATGAAAATGTTAATTTTCAAACATGTTTTTTATTAAAAAAAAAACAGACTGAACTCACCGTTGCTTACAATAGCATGCCCATGCGGGCCTAGATCATCATCCGAGTGAAGTATGATTTAATATTTTTGTTCTCTTTTCTATAAATATAATATATAACATAAAAAAAATAAACAAAGTTTTGCTGATTGTTTAAAAACTACAAAAATCTGTCAATTTTGTTTCTTTATTTAAAATATTTAAATCTACATTTATTAACAATGTGTTCTAGCTGACACAATAACAATAAATACCATATACAATTAATTATAAATGAGAATCTAAGTATATAAAAATATAAATATTATATATATTATAAAATATTCTTCTTTTCCTTACACTTAACTAGAATATGAACTTAGGTACCAACTTAGGCCATTTTAGTATCAACTTTTCATTTGAACCAACTTGGTACATCTCAATCAAATGGGCATGATTCGTTGTGATCCAGACTGACGCAGTACATCCCTCGGGAACTGTAAACAAAGGTAATTTAATAATTCCATCGACGAAGTTTTTATCTTTATTGCTTAAATTCTTATAACTATGCGCATAATACATGGAGGAAACAAAGTTATCTACCTACTCCCAAAACGTAGGGTTAATAAATAAATAATGCCGGACAATCCACACAGCATCATCTAGCCTCAAGCTAAGCAGAGCTTTTGTTATGGGTACTAGATGACTGATACACATAATAAAAATGTATTACATAGATAGATATTATTTTTATTATACATAGTAAACACCCAGACCTCCGGAATAAATTTCTGTGGAGCGCACAAATATTTGTTCCGGACAGGAATCGAACCCGCAACCTTCCACGTCGCAGGCAGACCTTCGCCCGCTGCGCCACATGGGTCGTCAAGTTAGATTGGTCATAAAAGATAAATCAGCCGCGGACCGATAAAATCACCTCTTTTAATAGAGATTTCCCTTCTCAAACACATTCTTAGATCAGCTAATATTGTTTTTTATTTGCTAGTTTCTCTTTATTTGTTGATTTTTCGTCATTAATCATATGTCTCTATAAGGCGCTGCCCTGACTCAAACTAGCGCCGCCACCTACTTTATCTTATTATTACGTTAAACAAATGATTTTTTTAAAGGTCGATCGGGCAGTTTGCGTTGGTTTAGGAAGAGATGCGAAATTCCACTTTTTGGCCACCAAACTCCGTTTTCGCATCTCTTCCTAAACTATACAAAATAAAACTATTACAGAGTCATTAAAAAAGCTTATGATAGCTATCGCAAACTGCTTGATCGACTTTCGAAAGTTTATATTAATAGTTTAATATAAAATTAATTAATATAAAATTATTTAATAATAGTTTAATTATAATAATACATAGTTTAATTATATAAGTTTAATATCGTAATAATAAGCTAAAATAGGTGGCGCCGCTATTTGGGCCAGTACAGCGCCTTAAACCATATGAACTACTATTACATGTTGACAAAACAATGACACTGAAAATGTTGTGAGGTTTTTGATTATTTATTAGTGGAACATGGAGAAATAATGTATGAAAAAATTACAATGAGCAATTTACTATGCGTCACTTTGCCAGCAACCTTTTTTACCAGTCCCCCGCCATCTCCCATTATTTTCCCCTTCCAGTCCCAAACCATCGAAAGTACCGAAAGTATTTATCGACTTACTTGTCCGGCACATCGTCGCCCAGCTTCGCGGGTTTTCCGCCCGGTGCTCTGTATGCCCCACCGACCACCAGACTCCTTGGGGCAAGTCGAATCACACGGCACGCCGACCATGCTGATACGTTTCCGAATGCTTGCCGCGAAATAGCACGCACTCATGAAGTGACTGCATCTGGAGATTCCTGGGCAAAATATTTTTGATGAATTTACAAGCCAAGACCAGATTATAAATAAATAAATAATGCCGGACAATCCACACAGCATCATCTAGCCCCAAGATAAGCAGAGCTTGTGTTATGGGTACTAGATGACTGATAAACATAATACAATGTATTACATAGATAGTTTTTTTTTTTTTTTATTATACATACACCCAGACCTTCGGAACAAATTTCTGTGGAGTGCACAAATATTTGTTCCGGGCGGGAATCGAACCCGCAACCTTCCGCGTCGCAGGCAGACCTTCGCCCGCTGCACCACATCGGTCGTCATTATACTATTAATAAATAAGTACCTGGGTGACCGAGCTCTGCTCGGTTTTTTTTTTAATAAATTGTGTTTTTTGGAATTATATTTAAGTACGAATTACATACTAATAAAATGATGAAAATATGAATAATATTTTTCGATCTTACCGACAGAATAATAAAAAAATATGAACTGATTATTGGAGCCGATTCCGAGATTCCAATTATATTCGTGTAACTTAACTTTATTGCTCACAAAAAAATAGTATTATTACTCGCCAATAGATGTCAGGAAGAGTCATATTTTTTCAGTTTAAATTGGGACTAAAACACGAATAAAAATGACATTTTCTGAAAATGATTCCTAGCTAGATCGATTTATCGCCCCCGAAAACCCCTATATACTAAATTTCATGAAAATCGTTGGAGCCGATTCCGAGATTCCAATTATATATATATATATATATATACAAGAATTGCTCATTTAAAGATATAAGATGTTGGAACATTTACACAACATCATCTAGCCCCAAACCAAGCATAGCTTGTGCAATGCGTGCTTACTATAAAACTGATATCCTACTTACCTTACTCGTACTTACATAATACTTATAACGAATATGATGAGTGAAATTGCTTTGCTACCCCACAGCTAGTGTCAGCTGTCCCAGCAGTGGTCAGAGTGGTTAAAGTTTTTTTTTTACAATATTACTGAATGAATGAAAATGGCGTTGTCGGCAACATTTAGGTAAGTGTGAGATTTTATTTAAAGCTCCAGGTAGGTAATAGCATCGGCAAATAAATATCTAACTTACTCATGAAATGTCCATGGCACCCCGGTTGCGTCCTGCCCCCGTTGACGCAGAAGTCTGCATGCCCCACCAGCCCGCTTTCCCCGAGGAATCCTGCATTGGTGTGGATGACCTGGACCACGTGAGCATCATCTCTCCCCAGTCGGAATTGTTTGGAACCGTACTGGGAGACCAGTGGTCGGGCTGGGTCGAGACCTGAAATGAGGAAAAGATATTCTAAAGTTGCGATAATATTAATTCTGAACTAGAGCATCGATTATTTTAAACGACTTAAAAAAGAAGGAGGTTTTATGTTCGGCTGTATATCTTTTTTAACATTTTTAGGGTTCCGTGTCGGAAAGGTGAAAACGGGACCCTATTACTAAGCTTCCGCCTTTTGTCCGTCTGACAGCGGGCTGTATCTCATGAATTGGGGCTCCCATACGTAAAAACGTGTTTTTTTGGCTATTTTTGCTCTAAATTTGTCAAAGCTGTATCTTTTGACGACCGATGTGGCGCAGCGGGCGAAGGTCTGCCTGTGACGCGGAAGGTTACGGGTTCGATTCCCGTCCGGAACAAATATTTGAGCGCTCCATAGAAATTTGTTCCGGAGGTCTGGGTGTTTATATGTATAATAAAAAATATCTATCTATGTAATTCATTCTATTATGTGTATCAGTTATCTAGTACCCATCATAACACAAGCTCTGCTTAGCTTGTGGCTAGATGATGCTGTGTGGATTGTGTGGAATTATTTATTTATTATTTATTTATTTTTGAACCGTATAGGTAGATACTTGAAATTTCGACAGGGTTTGTATTACAGTATTCGCTATAACAACAAATAAAAATAAAATAAAATAAATTTAATGCTTAAGGGGCAACGCCCATTACCACGTTGACTACCAATTACCAAAGTTAAGCAACGTTGGGCGCGGTCAGTAATTGGGATGGGTGAACGGGTCAGATTGACTTTTTGGTTTTTTTATGATGAATCTACCATCAAAACAGATCTGTTTTTAGGGTTTTTTTTGCGAAAAAGTTTTGTACAATGTTTCGGAACCCTTCGTGTGCGAGTAATCTCGCACTTGGCTGGTTTATTCATGAAGGTTCGTCGATTTCTCCATCAATTATGGACTTATTTAATTCTTCCGTTAGGTATTATATAGATAATGATCCATGGTC
>JAPQVW010000513.1:0-26162 GCA_028535905.1 Quercus berberidifolia | reverse complement strand
TCAGAGTAAAAAGCGTGGGGTGCATTTTACTGCAGTTCATAACTATCCTCTCATTATATCAGCCCACAAATGTCCATAGCTGGACATACGCCCCATACGGCCCCCCATATGATCCTGAGCCGCTTTTTCCATCGAGTCCCTGACGACTCTACTTTTTAATTTTTCTCCTAGAAAAAAATGTTTACCTACTGAAATTGAACATTCCACTGTAACCAGTCCACTAAATTTTTTAGCAGTATGTACTTGATTAGCACTTGTTATTGACGGGCAAAGTGGGAGTATTAAGCTAGAGATATAAATACCTAACTAAAGTTTATTTTCATAATATAATTTTTGTGATATGTTGTATCTACTTCATCATTTCATTTCGTTTCATTTACTGCAAGAAATCATCATTATATCAGCCCATAAACGTCCACTGCTGGACATACGCCTTCCCTCTACGTTCCTGAGCCGGCTTTCCCATCGAGTCCCTGACCTCCCCAATTAACGTTTATTTAATTTTTCACATAGACAAAATATGGATAGCGAAATTGTCAAATTTTTGCAAATATAAAATGAAATTGAAATGAAATGAGAATTATTTATTGTATAAAAAGATAGACAACCACTTCCAAAATACTTTGTATTTTTGGAAATTTGAGAAGTAACTACTTTATCGAAAGGTGTTCCTTTGTTCTAAATAAATGACCAGATTTTCTTTCCAACTGAAAATCATGTATGTAGATAGATAGATAGAAAATACTTTATTGCACACTTAACTTAGAAATAATTTACAAAGAAAGAATTATAGTATTGTGACAATTGGCGGTCTTATCGCTCAAGAGCGATCTCTCCCATGTATGTAGGTATTTTCGAAGGCACATACACTAAAAACGATGAACAAAGACACAAACAATGACTGTTTATGGCGCCGTCTCAGTTTCATGAATAATATTAACCACAAATACTGAAAAAATCGCATCAATAACATCTAAGTAACTACCTACTTACTGAATTAGTCATAATGACGAACTATGGTTTCTGACTAGGATGATACAATAAAAAGAATTGTGTGTTTATCTGGAACAGGAAAATAACTGAAAATGATTCTGGTACTAGGTACTAGGCTCATGAAATATGTCTACAGGGAAACAAAAAGCTAAGACCAGGTAAAGATGTAATTCTGTGTTACCATTAGACAAATAATACTAATTATACTATTTCAAAAACACAATATCATCAAACAATCATCAACAAAATAAAATCACGCGTGTAATAATCGTGATACATGCACGTCAAAACAAAAATAAAGAATAATAGGTCCTAAAACAAGGACACAAGGATGAAATTACGCTAAAAGATTGTTCGAGCTCACATACAGCACGCGCCACACTCGCTTCTAGACCGGAAAACTATAGAAAGTGGCTTTTCAATTTTCGAATAGCTACATAAGTAATGGCCTATCATCTGCCTCTTATTTGATTTTATAGAACAGGGATTTTGAAATTAGAACTTCTTGAAACGTTTTTATTTGAATGTTAAAAGTAAATCATTCTGTATTTCTAGATTGGACGGAACAGTGTGTTATCAAAACTACTAGGCAGGCAGTACCTCCTAGGTACTTACAAGACGTCTGCTTTTTCAAAAGCTACCTACCTAAAAATAAACTAAAACTTAGAACAATTTGTTACAGCCGCGATTGAACCCGGTAGATAAATCTTCTAGCATACACGTATTTGCAATAAATACCTAAACTAGGAAATCCTGAATTAGCAAAAAATATTATCGGCTGCTACTGAAAAAATTTAGTTCGGTACCTATTGGTTTTTAACACACAATTTCCATATACACCAACGAAATATGCATATTAACATAACTGACAAATTATTCCACTATTATTATATAACGCAATTGAGCTGTCATAGAAATTGAAAGAAAACAGCCTCCTCCGATAATCGTGCGTACAAATTGTTTTATTCCATTATAAATTGTATTAAATCTTACGCAACGTGATTGGGGCGCTTTTGCGCAGATAGTCAATTAGGGCAGATCATACAGAACTCTATTTATAAGAAGCCCGTGGATGAAGGGACGCATTCTTTTTGGCCAGCGATGCTTCTAAAATTGAAACGAAGATTTCTGAATGACGAACGAAACTTTTTGAATACTTTAGAATTAAATTCAAATTAGGAACGACCTTTTTTACGAGATATCTAGAAAGTAAGTTTCGTAAAAAGAAGTTTCAATTAAGGAATTTTAGAGCAAACTTAGAGCTTACAACCCATTATTTTCTTACAGAGTGTTAAATTAAGTTCTAGAATTCTTATCAAAACCGGTAGTAGCAATAATCAGGTCTATAATTTGAATTACCAGCCATAAGTTAGTACTTGTTTATAAGCCGAAGCCCTACCACACCCTAGATAAGGCTGTTATGGTGCGCATTACAGCTTTACAATGAATGAAAGCTACGCACAGTCATACTTACATACTAGAATATACAGTCATGGCCAGTTTTCCTAGAGCTCCCTCGCTCTCCGAAAGAAGCTCCTCAAATGCGTCAAAGGGGGAAACTGCATTTGTTGTGGGAGACCAATGTTATATTTTCGAAGAAGGCATAGAGGTACGGCACCGCTGTCGGAACGCCAGTCGGTCCCGGCGCTGAATCCAACGCACTCGTGTGTCCCAAGCTAACTCCGTAAACTAATTCGCGGGAAAACAGTGTCATCTAAGTGCAAGTGTTTTGGCTGAGCATTTTACTCCAGTAAGGAGTTTTGTTGTTTGGTGAGTTAACTTAAAAACCTAAAAGCATTTCAAATAGTTATTAGAGGAAAGGCAATAATTATTATAGAATTATTTGCATAATTGAGCATGATTTTTAAAATACTTGTTACCTATTTTTCCAAACGCCTTTAAAATTTGTCCACCACACAAAATTGCTTAGTTAGAGGCGGTTAGTAGTTTTTCAGTTACTTTATAAGTAGAATAGAGATCATTATTAATGTAAGCGTGAAATACGACCCTTGTTTTTTGGAAGATTCGATTCATAGTGAATTCGTCAAACTACGATTTTTTTTATATTAAAATAGAATAGAGACTTTACTTCAAGCTAATTGTTTCAACGAAGGTTAATCGAAGTTATTGAAATATAAAATATAAGGTACCTATCATGAACAGTTTACTACTATTATATTAAAGTACAAAAGTGACGCTTGGCTAGTCAATGCTGTTGATCTATTATTTAGGGGTAACCAAGCTTATCTCTGTATCATGCTGCACGCGATCACTCAGCAGTATAAAGTTTAAAAAAGTTTTTATTTAACCTATATTTTAAAAGAAATAAACTTGGGGAAGGCCTTTGAAAAAAAACTTATGACAGAGAGAAGTGCCCTTTTATTTTTTCACAATTCAAGGCGAAAAATATAAAGGTACTTGGCAAAGGGGTTTAGTTTGTTATTTAGTTAGCTATTTTTTTTTATCACTTCATGATTTAAGATATAGGTATTAAGATAATTAATATAACTCCATGGCTAGGTTATAACTATCTATACATTGCATCGGTTTGATATAAACTTGCAAATATTTTCAAGAAGATACCTCATGTAGACCCAGAAATATTTACAATTATTTTGAAATTTTGAAGATATTATTTATTTGTAGATTATTTTGATGTTTCGGATGTGTTAATGTTTTGAACAAGTCAATAACTCTACTAATTCACAAAGAAAATTACATTTAAAGAAAATAAACAATTTAGAACTAGTATTTACAGTTGAAACACTGCAAACTGTTGCAAACAATCAAGAGGTAGCTCAACTTATCCATATCAATACTAGTCAGAAACGGTGAGAACTGAATTGAGAACCTTGCGAGTGTGAACCCAAAGAAGCTCTCGCCGAGAATCTCGTCGAGATCATTGCCGAGATTCTCGCGTGAATATAGAGCGCCCGTACGACGCTGCTGCATTGCCATCTACTACTTGATTCTCCTGAGATCATCTAAGTTAACAACCTAAAACGTCCTAGTTCTAAAACTACTTTGGCAGAAAATTATCTTAATTTAAAACCTCGGCACTCTTCAAGGGTTGTAGCTTTCGCAAGTTTTTTATTCACGGTATAATTGCTAAGATAATGGGGCATTTAATTTTATGATCTAACTTGCAATAAAACTCCACCTAGGTGTTCTCGTAAAATATTGGGTAATGCTGAATAAGGAACTACATAATGCCTGTTCAATCGTAATTAGCTAATTCGGATTCATGATATAATGCAGTTAGGTTCATACATTATAAGTACATAACTACAAATCGTATTAAACTTTCACGATTAATAAACATGATGGAGTACTTGCATTATTCAATCAATTATGCACCTAATGCAATTGACACTATGAAAAAAAAACAATATAAATTCCACAACAACACGACAACGCATTTCCAGAATCAGTGCGATATTAATGTTGTTTTTGCGTCCATTGGAAAGTTGCGTTCCGTTCCGATCCAGCGATCGGCATTCGCTGCTGATTTATGCATTAACGCAACGCTTTTCTAATACTCATTAATTACTGTCGCATTCACTTCGCGAATGTTCGGGCATCTTCGGTGAGGAGCCTTATGATTATGAGGTTGCCTTTAATTTTTTAAATTGTTTTTTTACCAACTCCCTTTTCACTGTTTTTTTTTAAATTGACCCTCAACAAAAAATCACCTAACATGCACAGAATAATGTGGTCTTAAGTCTAGAGTGTTCTTCTAATAAAAAAGGGTGTCAAAGTGTGATCCAATTATGGGTCAACTAAACATAAACAATGCAATGATAAAAGTAGGGGTATACCTAGGTACGATAGCGGTCGACCCTAAAAGCAACAGATAACATGACATGTAGTGTGTGTGCAACAAGAAAGGTAAACATTTAGGGGTTGGTTTTACAGATCTCCTAAGATTATTAAGAAACCTAGGTAAGTATTTATTATTATAATACTCATTATAACTGTCGCATTCACTTCGTGGATGTTCGGGAATCTGCGGTATTATTGGTTGGCCGTATTGGTTGCTGTAGGTAGAGTAGCTGTCGACCCTAAGAGCAACGGATGACATAGAGCGACAAAAAAGGCAAACTTTTAGGGATTTGTTTTATAAATCTCCTAAAATTATTAGAAACTGGATTTATTATTTTAATACTTGTTAACTACTGTTGCATTCACTTCGCGGATGTTCGGGTATCTTCGGTAAGGAGCCTTTAAAAGATGTTCCTGTAGTAAATGTATCAATGGATGATCGACGTCGATCCAATAACGGTTGACAGGTAGAGTAAGATCAGCAAGGTTGAACTTAATGCCATGTTCTTTTTTTGAATCATACTAAAACTTAAAAAGATTTTAAATTAAGAAATCATCGGTGCGCATGTGCAGCCTATTTGTCTGACAGGTTAATTTCTATATACAGTACAGAGAAAATATACTTGTCGAGCGAGATCAAACGAGATGGATTGGTACGTGTCTAAATGCTTTTTTTAGTTTGAAAGATCATTTTGAATAAAACAATACAAATAAGTTTTTTAATAAATAATTAAAACATTCGAGTTTCTTTAAGTTTCTACTTCTTAAATTTTTAAATACTTACCTATGTATAATTTTATGTTGTAGCTCCCAAAGGGGTTCATGTTATGGACTCCGAATGTACAAATGAGGAATGTACAAACGAAACAACTCAATAAATATTATAAGAGTAATTTACGACCATCAGTCAGCTTAGATTTATGAAGAGAACTAAAATATGGTAGATACCTCAGTTTCCTATCCTAATATCATAAATGCACGACTATTTTTAATTAATTTTTTCTCTGTTGATTTTAATTTTTTTTCGAAGTTTAGGCGTGTTATGTTGTGTAGGTACATAGTTCTTATGTTTTATTCGATAAGTATTTTTTTTTTTGCATAAGTTGAGAAAAGAGGAATATAAAAAAAACGTTGAGGGGGAATTCTGTAATTATTAAAAATAATATTCCAGTTTCCCCCTTGACTAAATTTTCTGAAGGGGGAAAACTGGAATACAAAAATACGGCGAGAGGGAAAACTGGAATAGAATTTTTTTCGATTCCAGTTTTCCCCCTCAAGGGGGATTTTTCAGGGGGAAAAGCTGCAATAAGCCGTACCTAGCAAGAAGATGTCGATCCTAGATGTAACGCATTGGAGTATTCTGTAATGTTATGTCTGGTTTTTTAATAAACTAATTGAATTGAAAAAACCAGATACCGAAGTAGGTAAGTACTTTAAAAAATTAAAAAAGCTTATTACGTTTTATCACGCAATACTATATTTTTGCGTGTTTCAATTATAAGTTCGCAAAAAATTCTTAGATAACATGATTCATCAAGTAGCAAAAGGAAACGTAAGTCCACATAACGAAATGTAAAATAGAACGGAGTTACAAACAGAAATAGCAACAAATGATTAATTAAAACAAATAAAAACAACGTTCGGAAAACAAGTAAACAAAAAGTTAAAAAAGAAGTTTTCGGAAGAATTCGAATCGAATCGATTTGTCACTTTTTTTTTGGTAAATAAAATTTCACTTTTCGCGAAATGCAAAAGGCAAAGGCTAAAAACCGTATAGGAGTCCAGAAGAATTTTTTGATACCATTTATCAAAATCTCTTCAGTCGTTTTGATGCTTCAAGGTAGGTAATAAAGAGTATCCGCCACCCACATAACACACCTCACGAAAAATATAACCCACGCCTCACGGGTAAAAAGTCTGAAAGAATTCTAAGATAAACTTGAAGCTAGAACCTACGTCGGTTTAGAGATTCGACAGACAAAAACAAAGATATCGACGAATTTCAAGAAAAATCACCGCTATGGTTATTAATAGCGATCGTAAACATAGGTACTAAGTTAATAGAAATGTACGCAAATAAGCACTTACTACGTCTATAGGCTACTACTTTAACGGTTCTAGCGAAGTAAGTAAGTAGTAATGTAATGCATTTACTACTTTCGCTGAGCAAACGACTCAAACGGGTAGCCTGTTTGAGTCATTTACTCAGTAATAAAAAGGTAATCAAATATATACTTACCAATAACGAGAGGATCTTAGGTGGATCTTTATCTAAGGTTAGGTATAAGATTGGAAAAGAGATATAGAGAAACGTCAAGTAGAATTTTCTTATCCAAAATAAAACAAGAAACCGAATTTCAAATATTTTACTAAGCTTCACCATGCAAAGATCACCTACAATATTATGATGATAATAAGGTTTTTAGAAACTGTTTCAGTTCGAGCCACTCAGTAGTTTTGGCGTAAGGAAGTAAATAAACTTCCATCCATACAAACTTTTGCATCAAAAGACAAAATGGTTGCGAAGATGCACGTAGGTAGCTTCTGCTGTTTGTAATAATAGTCTGATAGGCAACCCATTCATAACTGTATTATTCCTCAGGTATCCGAGTACGGGGGCGGAGCACGAGTGGTTTGGGCCATGTCGGCGGGAGACAGAGAAGCGGAGGCGCAGACCAAGAAGGGCGAGGAAGGAGCCTCCAGCGAGCGGGACAGTCGGGCGGCAGCTGCGCTGAAGCAGTACTGGTGTGTGGGGCTCAGAGCTTTGGAGCTGGTGAGTTGGGTTACTTTAGGAGGGCCTGTAAGGACCTATAAGGAGGTGGTAGAAACCTATGAGGTGCTAAGAGAGGAAAGACAAGATGGTCAATAAGGCTCAGGCCAGAGGGAGGAGTGGGACAGTCGGCTGCGCTGAAACAGTACTGCTTTATGGGGATAAGGGCTTTGGAGCTAGTGAGTACAGGGACTGTTGAGGGGAATGCAGTTTTATGGGAAGAAAGGAAAGTCAATATGACCAAGGAGGCGCTATACTAGATAGAAAGATGAAAAAGAGGTAAATTTGATAGCCGTACTCCGACAGTGCGTAATTAGTACTGGCGTAAGCTTAGGGCTTTGGATCTGGTGAGCTAAGATACTCTAGAACTTTAGTTACATAAAAGGTACTAGGGGAATAAATAAAAGTCAAGATGATCAAAAAAGTACAAACAAGGAAAGTACAAAAGGCGAAGCTTGTGAAGGCAAGATTGATGGCCATGTGAGACTGGCATACGGACTGAAACGTCTACAGAAACTTAATGGACAAATCATTTTTATGGTGACACTTCGTCAGCTTGCTGAAAGCATCTATCTAGATGCTATCATCAAGCCATCACTGATGAAGCATGCAGAATAGACGGTGTGTCAGTCATGATCAGATAACTTTTACCAAGGTCGTGTATAAGTTTTGCAAAGTTGGTTGACTCCAGGGCTATTTAATAGCGTAAACAACCAGCTGCATTAATTACGATGCGACTTGAGTATTAAAATACCTATAAAATAACCATGGAACTTAATTACTTAGGCACTATGACATCCATATAAAACGAACTAAGTACGGTGTACATAAGTAATTAAAGAAATAGTTGTTTAGTTATGTTAAAACTAGCTTTCTACTATTTTCTACTTTATCTACTAACTATAGTGCCAGATAGTCAGGTAGTCATTTATTGGTAAAATAATATTTAAAATTGGTACTTCTGACAAATTAAATAAAAAAATAAAAAACTAAAATTATGATAAATTGTCGGTATAAATATAAATTCAATTCATTACTAAGCCGATCAATTAATAGGAAATCACTGTGTAAAAATAACCGAAAAAAGTTTACATGACATTCACATCACGACAGTTATTTCAGATTCTATAGGTTATAGTTACATCTCCTTTCCTATCAAGTGTAAAACCAGTATACACATACGACATACGAATATGCACCTAAGTTTCTAAGCCACGGGCGTAATTGTCAAAGCCTCGGGCAAAATCAAGTCACGTACATAAAGCCCTACATTTAACTCATCACAACATTTGCCATAGTTTTCCTCACCATGAGAACCGACAACCTACACAATGCCCTTGAAACAACTACGGTCACACGTTCTTTGTTAATCGTCGACAATTTACCACCGATGTGGTAACGAGAGATTCATTAGAAGCCACCGTTATCTGAAAGAGTTTATTGTTCTACTGATACATTTGAAGGCATTTAGCTGGGGGTGCGTAATTGTTCAGAAGAGGTTACAGATGGTATGTTTGGCGCTTGCGGTATGAATCTGCTCTTGTCTTTGTAGACTAAGGTCATACAGAGGTATGCATTGGAAAATATCAACTACGTTATTGGATGTAACAAAATGGCTCAGCGAATTTGGATATATATTTTGTTGTATATAGACAAAATATATATTCAAATTCGCTCAACGCTCATTAATCTAGGAAGTTGCCTCTAATTTGAATTTTATCTAGCTGATTGAGAATTAATAGAATTTCGTAAGAAAAGACATCATAAAATGTTATCAAATCGCATTCACCGCACGGACAAAGCTGAAAATCAAATAACAACAACAAAAGACATTCATCATCGACAGAATAAGACGGTAGTACTTAAGTCAGTAAAAGTGAAAACGTGTGGTAATAGAGGTGAAAAGCACTCATCGAAAAATACTCGTAATTTGCGGTGTCACTCGTCGTTGTGGCCGCGCTATTGTCATGAGCATTTGACCACGAGGTGGCAAACTTTCACTAGTCAAGTGTTTTATTATTGAGTTAGTAGGATCCGATTAAGTTTGACCAATTCTTGCTCTATATTCTAGCATAAACCATCAAAATGAACCTAGAGTAGACCCATCTTTTTATGTCTTGGATTGTACTTATTATGCGTAAGTGAAGCTGCGAAATCTGGCACTGATTTCAGGTTCTTTTATTTTTAAGTCTCCTTTACAAGGACTGTTGGATTATATAGCATCTTTGTTTTAATGGAGATATTATCTAAATCAAGATTGTTGTCCCTCAGGTGATTGCAGTGATCGCTATAGGCCTGGTCGTGGGGGCTCTCTACTCCCCTCAAGTGGTGCAGTCAGATCATCGCCACATCGCGCTCATCTACTCAGCTTACTCCAGTAAGTATACTCTTTATCAGCTTGATCAGGGTGTAAACTTATACGTAATGGACATTGTAGTAAACAAGTAATTCCTTGAAAACGATCTCCACATTTCACTTTTTTTTCACGAATTGTGAGGGCTAAGGCCTACAAAATGTAGCTAAGAACCATATAGAGTCCAGACGAGTATTTTAGTAATAGTTTAAATGCTTCGAGGTAATAAATAGTACTTATCAGATGAATTAATATAACTTATGTGGTTATCCACATAGAAACAAGAGTCTCGAGACTAATCAGACCACAGAACCTACCCCATGGTGTTGGAAAATTAGAGAAAGTTTCTGATATTAAAAACTTTTGCGAATTTTCGCACAATGTTCAGAAAAAATATAAGGCTTATTACTTATACATACATATGTTCTTTTTCAATATGTCTATAAACCCCGAGAAGACAAAGCCGAAACTTTTAAGCTAATCAATGACTTTTAAATTATTTAATCGCTTCTAATTTCGCACTGAAATGGCATAGCATCGATTGAAATTGTCCGTAAATTGAAAGATTACAACTCCAAGTGGGTCATGGACGTTACAAGTATTTTTAAACTTTTCTGTCACACTATTTTTGATGGTGTCCACATGGTGTCCACTTTGCCAACTTTCTACCTTATTGCCGATTAGTTTTATGATCGACATTGATGCTATCAATTTTCACTCCTAAATCACATCTAATGAACCTCGTTCACGAGACATGAAAGCGAATTTCTAAGGCAACTCTCTTTGAGTATAGATTTATGGAGAACAAAATTGAAAGACTCCGTACGAAACGGTTTTCTGATAGTTTTAATTTAATCTGATGATACTTTTATGCAAGGGGAAAGTTTGGGTAAATATAAAACTTCTTTGGGAGCAGCTGCGAGATTTTCCCCTATGATTGGGAGAAACTAAATAGGTTCAGGCTGAAGGATCGCGGCAGTGTATCCTAGAGTGCATAGGTACCTAGGGTGTATACTTCCACTCGTACTAAGCAGTTCTCTTCTACCTTTATCATTCGTACCGCTAAGGTTTGGACTGCGTGCTTCTGTTTTTCCGGCCAACTACAACCTGGGTCTCTTCAAGACAAAAGTGAGTAGGTGTCTTCTAGACCTTCGTGATTCATCGTCGTCTACATCGACACTTACCAACAGGTGAGATTGTGGTCAAACGAAGGTCCATTTACAAGAAAAATAATTAATTGTTTAAAAAAAACTTAAAACCGACTTCTATGACGTCAATCAACCTTTATACAACAACTAGCGACCCGCCCCGGCTTCGCACGGGTGCAAAAGTAAAGGATAAAAAATGGTTATTGTGGGTTATCCCTAAGAGATAGATATATACCATCGCGGACTTTTTTGTAGACCTTTTTAAGGTGTATAATATCGTAATACATTATTTTGTTCTATCTCGTAGGGTTCACCCAGCAGCGTTTGCAATGTAAGCGCAAAAAAATGTGTTTATTTACGACATCACATTAGAAACCTCTAAAATGATCAGTGTTTCTCTACTATATTATGCATGTATTATACATATAAACCTTCCTCTTGAATCACTCTATCTATTAAAAGAAACCACATCAAAATCCGTTGCGTAGTTTTAAAGATTTAAGCATACAAAGGGACAGAGAAAGCGACTTTGTTTTATACTATGTAGTGATGAAAGAATCATCAAAATCTATTTAACAATTGGCGAAGATATCGCCAAAATTGTTGTAGCTAGTCGTGATTCTTCTACAGTATTAAGTTGTTTTATTAAGTTTTCCGGGATAAATAGTAATCCCTCGGGAATAACAAAATTATGTGACCACCACGGCTTCCATTCATTCTCTATACATTAGTGAAAGAATCGTCAAAATCGGATATAATAGATATCCGATCCGGCGGAAGTATGAATTAATACACACATAAAAAAAAATACGACCCAAATTGAGAACCTCCTCCTTTATGGAAGTCGATTAAAAAGTGAAGGAGTGTGTTGCTCTGTTATGCGTAGGTGATGGCCACAACATCAGTTGGGCCATCGGCTAGTTCCGTTAAGATTAGTAGCATGGAAATCAATGAATACCTTCCTCTCCATCGTTTCACCAACTATATAATATACTTAACACTCTCTGGGTCTGTCGAGGTAGAGTAGCCCTCGCGTCTTAACACAAGTTTTTACTTAGAGCGAGGAGACGATACACTGTCAGCACTTGGTTTTCGGTTAACGTATCATGTACTTACTGGTAACTTTATTTAAAACAATGTAGAGCTTAATTAGATATTTAAGTACCGAATGTGTAAACCATCAGCCTTTTTTAGAATATATTTTTTTTTATTATTATTATATATTTCGTTGTCCTCCTTCTACTTGCGCAGGGAATTGCATTCATAACCTAACTGTAATTTTCTGTTAGGTTTCATCATCATCACTAGCGTGCTGGTGATCGCACGGCTCTTCGGCGAGTCAGCCGGCTGGAGGACGTCCATCGGCTTCTCACTGCTTGGAGTCGTCATGTTCACTGCAGCCGCGGCTGTCATCTTCTACGGTGAGTGATGTCATTGTCTCATCATCGTTATCACTATATATATCATCATGATCACTATAGATATTTGTTCCGGGGTTCTGGTGATTTCTATGTTTATTCAAAATATATATAGATGTATATTTTTAATTATATAGATGTAATGTACTATGTTATGTGTATATGTGTATAAGTCATCTAGTAGTCTAGTCATAACACAAGCTCTGCTTATCTTGGGGCTAGATGATGTTGTGTGAATTGTCCAGCATTATTTATTTATATTATTATTATTATTCACTATTTTGTAGCTGTCCTCTAATGGTCACGAGCCTCCTCTAAACTGGAAGGGCCTTACGCCTAGTTTCTCCAGAGCGTATTGTAGAGAAAAGTGTGTAACCATAGAATCTACTGTTTCGTAATATTCACGTGACGCTATTTTGATATCCACCATGTTATTGGTTAGGTACCCATTTGTACAAATCTCCGCTGGTAGGTAGCGTTAACCAAGGACAAACTACCTTTTTGTTTCTTCTGTTAATGGTGTCTTTGCAAAAGTGGAGAAATACACCTGTGCAACTAACTGCTCGGGTATCTATCGCATTGACGTGTAACAGAAGAGTTAGTAGAACCGTGTACCTGCTTATGACAAAAGTATCCCATGTGACGACGAGATTGCTACAATCAGTCAAAATGGGGGCCATTTTGACTGATTGTAGCAATCTCGGTCTAAGCTGGAATCGGTCTCTCAACGCACCATTTTCATCTCTAACGAAGCGTTAACTGCGCAATAACTAGACACAGGCACTTATCACACGTCTGCATCTAATAAATCTAATGTACCTTGTGCTATTATATTCAAACGCCATTTGCATTTATTTAATTACTATGCAAACAGCGCCTTTGAAACTGCTTGGCTGTATAGGGACGGTACCGAAGCACGGTTGGACTCAATAAAGGTAATGTTTGTCTCTGGAGAATGATGACTTCCGGTTTAGATTACTGACACGTCAATTTTGTATTTGGAATGCGTTTTTACGTTTTGTATACAGGTTGATTAAAATTATGAAGGATTTTTTTTTACGGGTGCTGTACAAAATATCTTCGCTGTCGTTTTTTCTTGTTTTAAAATTTGTTGTTTTTTATTTTTTCAGATTGGCATCGGTCTTATTACGCGAACCTTCGCCCGAACAAGCAAGCTTACGATCTACTTATCTCTTCTGGAGTATTTTCAGTGATCAACGCTGCGGTTTTCCTCGTTCATGCTTTCCTAACATTCAGGAAGGAGGCTGATTATTAGTTTTTATTTATTTAGGTTAGTTTTGGCTTTATAAATTATGCGTGTATTGTAGATAAATTAATTTAAAAATAGCCTAATTAATTACGACGACACTCTGTGCTCTGAGTTTTTTCATAACGTCAAGTTAATTCCATGATGTGTTTGTCAAATTCCAACAAAAACGAAGATCAATAATTTTTCGTTTTATGCTTTTTATCACTCGCTTAAATGAATAATATAATAGTCTTATTTTAATGTGTGCTTTTGAAATAATTATGGTAGGTAAGTACTTAATTGTTAATATGTAAACTTATGTTTATAGTTTCTCTCTGTGCTTTTTATTACAATATTGTTATTTAGGTACTTCTATTACATATTTGAAAAGGTTGCCCATGTTGTAGCTACAAAGATAAATTTCACTGTCCGTAGAATTAAATAGTTTTGGTAGCTAAAGGATTTCAAAAATAAGTTTTAAAACTTACGCGATCAGAACACATTATTATAAGTATTTAACGGGTATTTTTACCATAAATAAACGCGATAAATACCCGTTAAATACTTATAATAAAGTTTTAAAACTATTGTTCGATACCTATGTTGTAGCTATTTTTATTTCAAAATTTGGTTGAGGTTTACACCTCATAATTATAGTTTTACTGTTCAAAACGATTGCATGATTAATGTTGCAGCTATTTTTAATTATAAATAATTTTGGATTGGGTATCTATTTATTTACACATATAAAGCTATGAGTTGGCAGTTATTAGAAAACTATAAATAATTAGGGATTAAGAATAAATTATCGTTAGGCAGCTTTTTATTTTACATCAGTGTATTCAATGAAAAAAGATCTTTGAGACTTTTTAATATTTCATAATGTTAGTTATTAATTTCGTATTATGCAGCTATTTACGAAGGTACCCGACAGTTTCAATCAGGCAGCAAGTGTTTTTAAAAGGTTTTTTTAGGTTCATTTGACAATATCGTACCATGAAAGTAATACCTCTTCTAAGGTACGATATTGACACATAAAACGGTGGTAATTCATGATTATTTGGCAGCATGGTTTTTGTTAGTAATTTAGTATTAGCCACAGGGCAGCTATATAAAAAAACTGAACATACCTACGTAAGGTTCTGGCAGCAATTAGATTGGTATAATTTTTTTGGTTGTGAACTAGAACTTTTTTTGCTGTAATTTATAGATAACGACGTTATAATAGCAGCATTGGCAGCTTTTAGATAGCTAAGCCTTAAATATAGCATTTTTGGTAGATGGCAGCATTTTTCATACCTATACAAAAACAATTTTCTACAGTTAACTTAAAATATAAGGATGTCCTTCATTGTGCAGAATAAATACAACTATACTGTATAGATAAAATACCTACTTCAGTTTGATTTTGGCCGATAGTGCAAGTACAGTTTTTAGAATAAGATATATATGTACCCGGATGGTGAAAAAATTATAAAACTAGATTTAAGATTGTATATTTTATTTCTTATATTCATTGTGTTTTTGTTGATAAATTTCCGCGTGTTTATAAATAATACCGTATATTTTTAGTTGATTAAGATTGTTATAAAATTTATAATTTTTACTATAACATTCCAATTACATATTATTTCAAAAATATTATTTTGAAAAGTTTATGCAGAGATTCAAGGTGCTTATTCATATATGCATAATCACATTTTAACCGTTATAAACTATTTATACGAAATAAGACCACCGCAACTTCTGTCTTCAATTTTATAGAGTCATTTACTTATACATATATTATTAAAACGCAATTTATGAATTTGTAAATTTTTTGTACGTTCCATTTAGACAGGCTAAGTTATCCATTTTTATGTCAATAATTTTCCAGTTTTAATGTTCAGAAATTAATGTCAATGCCCTTTCATCAAAAGTAATTATAAAAACAAGGAAATAAGACAGAAGTTTGTTTGTATTATAGGAAGTAAATAGGTTTAAGTTATAGGATGAACCAAAGCAGTAATCAGTATCCGTCCAGTGGTAGTTAAGTTATTTTTATTGGTTTCTGTCTTTACTATACCTACTACCTACTGTCTAGATCTGATTAACATTTTCATTTCATTTAATTTTAGCCTTCTCTATAAATAAAGTTAGACCCTAAGCTTAATATAAATCATATATAAATAAGGTTAGTAGAGCACTTAGAGAAAATTTGTAACGTAGGTATAAAAAATGCATCATATAACTAGTTGCTAATTTCAATAAAAATTGCAATACCAAGATACAATAAGAAAATAATTATCAACATCAGTGTAAATAAAACAATATTGTCAATGATGTAACTCGGCGCTAATGTTACCTTATTTATCTACAATACACAACATGCTTGCTAGTTAAGTTATTTTATTGAAGCAAAAGGTACTCGCGTCACACAAAGTTCATGTTATTCTGATTGTAATCATTACGACCCTTCATTGTATAACTATGATGTTTACGTAGAAATAAATCTCATTAAATTAATCGATGTTTAATTTACATTCCGCTAGAAAGGGGCATAAAAAGATCACACGAATACACCCATAATACCTTTCTAGAAACGTAGAAAACAATTGAAAGACAGAGTTAAAATAAAAAACTTCCTAAATAACATCTGGATCATAATTACTCCTCCCAAATTAGCCTTTATTTTCAAATTCGCCTAAATAATTATTATGAGGTCTGCATCTAGGTACTTTTTAATTGAGAACTCGAGGTTGCCCCTGTTTAGTAGATAAAGATAAAACCCCTTATCTATAGTTACTCTCTTAATCAGATTTCATAATTAGACGATTCTGCGACGATACAATAGTCATAGTTAAGTTAGGGCTAGAAAATGCGGCCCCGATTTTGAATTTAGCCGCCATTTTGACTTCCGTTTTTACCATAAACTTTTTTCGTACTAAGCTAAAGATCATAATATTTATCTCTCCAATGACCGCAGCGCATTAAGTTCATGCTGAAAATAACATGTGTCAAAAAAGTACTGTGGTGGAAGTGAAACATTAGAACTAACCTCAAAAAAATGTAAACAATCTGAACAATAAAAAAATCAAGTAAATTGATCGTGTTTGGTCGAAAAATAAAAGTAAACATAATGACTTACCTTCTCAGCTTTAGCTAAATAAATCCACAGCTTTCTCCAAGTGGAAAACTTCTTTTGATCACTGAAGTTGTATTGCATTTCTTTGGAGGCATATCTGGTGCTTAGCGGTGACCGATAGTTGCAGTATTCAGAGCCTTGTAATTCTTTTGGAGCATCGATTGAAAATTCGAATGAAGTTGAAGACATTTTACACACAATATCACAGTTTTGTTGCTAGACGTCCACTTTCGTAAACAGCTGACGGATTATTGAATGGAAAACATCTAGACCTATCAAATCAACGGCAAGGTCGTCGGTCAAATTGCGGGAGAATTCAATTTTGATAACAAGGTTATCACCGTTATCGCATCTGATGTAACGTAAATTGACTAAATTGTATACTTGTTATACTTGTTTCTGGACTGGTTTCCGCAACTAGGCCACATGTGGGCCCTTTTTGCGTGTCGGGTGGGGGGCTGCTAGTCTAACCACCCGATATCCTGCAGGAAGGCCAGCAGCTCGCTAACGCCGGTGCATGCTTCCTTAGGCGTCCTCGGTGTTCCGAGGTGGTGTAGTCGTTGAGAAGCTACGCTATCGCACTCTACAAGCACATGCGCTGCCGTCTCCTCTGCATTCATGCACCCTCTACACAGGGGGCTGTCCGTGATACCCAGATTGAAAAGGTGTTTGTTAAGCATACAGTGTCCTGTGACAATACCGACGATTTGCCGGAGCTTGTCACGTTTTAGATTGAGGAGTTTTCGGGAGTATCTCGGGTTCAAAACCGGGAAGGCCTCCTTCGACTGCCTACAATCCGGAATACTTGCCCAGTAATCTTGATGTTGGCTGACAGTGCCTTGACGGATCCATGATCGGACTTGACTGAAAGGTAGGGGAATTATCGGTTCGGGTCCTGCCAGTTGCCACTCCGAACCTCTCCTCGCCAGTGCATCTGCTTCGTCATTTCCCCTGGATCCGCTGTGTCCTTTTATCCATTGTAGAGTGACTCTATTGGACTTACTTGCTTGTTCTAGCAGGTGGTGGCACTGTATGGTAAGTCCCGAGTTGTGTTCTCTCTTGTTCAGGGCCTGTAGTACTGCCGCGCTGTCCGAGAGGATCCTGATGTTTTGGTCAGTTACCTTCCTTCGTAGCACTGCAGTCGCAGCCTGGATTATACCTACACATTCTGCCTGGAAGATGGAGTTGTGGGCACCCAGTGCTGTTGTTATATGGATGTTGAGATCTTCCGAGAACGTTCCCGCCCCGGTACCTGTTTTCATTTTTGAGCCATCTGTGTATATTCTTACTTCGCGTATGTTAGAGCTATCACTTGGCTCTTCGTGCATTTGTATAGTGAAGCTTTTAGAGTATAGGTGTGTTTTAGGTACTTTATCATATATCGAGAGCAGCATCGGATTGCTCTTAGCGTACTCGTCTATGATAGTGGTGTGTTGCGCTCTAGTGTTGTTATGCCATAAATGTAAAGCCCAGAGTCTGTAAGCAGCTGCGGCTGCCTCTTGTTGCACATGTAAGTGCAGTGGTGTTAGGCCTATCAGGGCTTCGAGTGCTGCCGTGGGAGCAGTTCTCATACACCCTGTTATCGCTACACAGGCCAGTCTCTGGAACTTTTGCAGTTTGTTCATGGTAGTGCTTTGGTTCGTTCTCGGCCACCAAACTAAGGCACCGTATGTTAGCGAGGGTCTGATTACGGTGCTGTAGAGCCATAGGGTAATTTTTGGGCTGAGACCCCAAGTTCTTCCTAGCATTCGGCGGCACTGCCAGAATGAGATGGTGGCTTTCTTTATTTTGTTTTCTAAATGTGTTGCCCAGTTTAGTTTATTGTCTAGGGTTATACCTAAGTATTTGACTGCATCGGATAGTGTTAGCCGCGTATCAAAAAGGAACGGAAGCTGGTAGGTTCCTAGTTTGCGTTTGTTGGTGAACATTACTAGTTCTGTTTTGGTTGGATTCACGGTTAATCCGTATTCAATGCACCATGTTTCGACGACTTTTAGTGCGTTGTTCATAAGGTTACACGCCACGCTGGCAAAGTGTCCCGATATAAGTATCGCAAGATCGTCCGCGTAACCCACCGTGTAGAAGCGTTGGTCATTAAGCTTGGTGATCAGATCATTAGCTACAAGGTTCCACAGGAGCGGTGACAAGACGCCGCCCTGTGGGCATCCCTTTGACACCACTCCCCTGGTCCCCCCGTGTACGTCTATCCGTACTGCCCTCATCTTGAGCATGCTGATGATCCAATCTACCAGCGTTGGCTCCACTCCGTGCTTCTTTAGGGCTGCGTTGATGCTGCTGAAATTTGTCTTGTCAAAGGCCCCTTCGATGTCTATGAAGGCTGCGAGACAGAGCGTTTTGTTAGAGATATCCTGTTCTAGTCTGTTGATTACTGTGTGTTGACTAAATTGTAATTGCGTTAGCTCTTTGCGCCTAAGGGTGACATGGGCGTGTCTTGTACTTACCTTTAAATGAGATAAACCCCTTTACCGATGTACCTACATCGGTAAAGGTATGGACCTAAAAATGACCAGAGGGTTAAGAATGTTAGGATAATAGGTAGGTACCGAAGCTATGGTGTAATGTAGGCACTTTGTCAGTCTATGGATTCCCCGCGAGGCGGCGCGGCGCGCCCCAGCGGGTCTCGCCGTCGACCGAGGCTGAGCAGTGGATGAGTTAAATGGTCTATGCACATAAGTATCTACCTACAAAACTCAACAAGTATAATATTAATGTCTCTATCAGGTCTCTATCCATCTGGATGTGCAATTCTAAGCTATAGCTGGCAATTAGGAATATACTAGGAATTATTTACCTAGATTACATTATGTTACGTAGGTACAAGGAAAATAAATACTCCTGTCAAAGGATACTAGGTACTGCCATAATAGTATATATCTACCATAAGTATCTACCTACAAAACTCAACAAGTATAATATTAATGTCTCTTGATAGAGACATTAATATTATACTTGTTGATGAGACCTGATGGTCTCTATCCATCTGGATGTGCAATTCTAAGCTATAGGTGGCAATTAGGAATATACAAGGAATTATTTACCTAGATTACATTTTGTTACGTAGGTACAAGGAAAATAAATACTCCTGTCAAAGGGTACTAGGTACTTCCCATAATAGTACACACCAGCTAAGTATATAGTGTATCATTAAATGTAATGTTTCTATCAATGAACAGCACATAAAACAACATAAATGTAAAAAAACTATTTATTTACATAAATTTTCATACATCTTATAAATCCATTTTGTTTACACCTTTTTAAAAATATAAATAAGCTAACAGTTTTTAATTGTCTTCTCTGTATTTAAAGGCACTCAAGAATGAAAATAAATAATAAAACAGTCCTATAGTAGCATTGAGCTGTTATTTCATTTAGGCTAGGTTAAAAAAAGGTTGCTTGAAACATGGACACCAGGACCATACAAATAGGTCAATAAACAAGTTAAGATTAGGATCGCACCTACACCTAATTTAGTATTGGCAGTCTAGTTCAATGCTTAAGAGCTATCAACAAAGCACCATACAAAAATGTTTAATATACAAAATATACTTGAAGATTACTTATGTACAAACTTTAAAATATCTTGAATGATAAGAGTTAACTTGATCTTGAACTTGAATTTAAGATGATATTTTCTTTTCCAAATACTAGGACATTTATGGTACATTTCCATTTAAATACTGGGATAGTAACATTATTGTTTCTCCATTTCCATGATTAATCTTCATAATTTCTTAAGTCTTCATAATTTCTTGCGCATTTTTAATCTATTACGTATTTTACCTGACTACGGCAAAGCCAAAAATGGGTTATTTTTGTATTGTGATTTCAGACATATTGCACTGGGTTAAACAACACCTATAGCTAGAGGTAGTCTTGTCTTTACATTTTGGTCTTGAGCGACTTCATCATCTTTTCCAGCTTCATTGCTTTCTGCATGTCTCCGCTGATTTTCAGTTTACCCATCATGAAAGCTGTTGTCGGCTTCAGCTTGCCTGAAAAATGGAGATGGTTAGTAAATTCTTTAAGACTTGTCTAAGAGTACATGGGTAATGAAAGAAACCAGGAACTACTACTTTTTTGATATGCTTTTTACTTTGAACCTATTTTGTGTTGGAAGAAGACCAGCGTCGCAAGGTAAACCGAGACGCGCGCCCCTTCAAGATTTACCTGCAAACATGTTAGCGAAGTTGACACTGTCCATGGTGAGTGTGGCGTCGGCCGGCGACTTGGGCTCGCCCTGGCCGCACGAGCCCTCGCCGTTCTTGAGGTCAATGTGCCATATGCCTTCTTCTTTGCCTGGAATCAAATTCGTAACTTAATACTGTAAGAACCTCACGGGTCCAACACCACTGCCGCACAACACAATTATTAGCATTCAAATATGAGCTTTAACTAACAACATTTTGACACATTTTACAGTGACGGCATAATATACATTTTAAGGCAAATATACATTTTGCAGTGACAGCACGCAGGCCGCTTGAAGCTTGCGGTAAGCAAGTATGTCACTGTAAAATATATCTAAAAGGTATACATCAAATATTGAGTTTTGATTTTTTTTGGCAACTGAAGTGACGACTTGTGTCGGTGAAGATGCTGGCAGAAGCGCTGTCATCTATGGCTCCAGTCCTGTCTATGATGACTTTAATAAAACTTACCCTTCACGTTAAACTGGTAGACAGCGTTTGTCTTCTTCACGAGATCCGCGGAAAGAGTTTTGCTGATCGCTTGGAACAACTCGGGGATCTGACCGACTGATTCACCTGAAGGCTAAAAACATGTTCATATAATTAGGATCGACATTCAACAGAAATTCAACTTTATAAGGCACGTCTTAGATTTTATAATTGACAATCAACCGCGTTCTAAAGAATGGGATTGAGAATGGCGTCATCTCTCATGCTCATAGATGTAAAGCAGCTGGTTAATACCGGTTTATACTAAAGTCCCCGCAAAGTACCATATGGCTGCCGGTTAATACTTTCATGGCTCAAGACGCACATGTTTATTTGCAGCCCCGCGTGGCGACGCGGCGCGGCGCGGGTTTCACAGTGCCGTATTGCGAGTCGCACCGCCAAGGGTGGGCAGTGAATGCGTTAAAAAGGGTAATAACCCGAATGTGAAACGAGGAAAAATGGGTTATGATGATCTTTCTGGAATGAGTTTTTACCCATACTTGGTAATGATTATGTACATATATTTGATTTTCATATTTTTATTTATTGAATTATTTCAATAAATTAATTCAATAAAATTAAATAAATTAGCCGTGGCGGTAAATAATAAATGAGGTACAAATGATACAATAAAACCAGTGGTAAAAACCCTTTTAAGCCAGCTTCATCATGAGAGATGATGTCATCCTCAATCCCATTCTTAAGTTGCGTACTTTAGAATTGGATTGGTGTTATAGGTACGCGGTTTAAACTGATAAACAAACACACAAAGCTCTCAAAGATAAAATATAATGTTCGTTAACCAATACTGTGGGATACAAATCACTTCATAAAGTAAACACAAGCCAGGCATGAAGGATTTGAAATTCCTTATGAATCTCTTATTTTGGGGCACACTTATCTTAATTGTCTATCTCTCCCAATTATATTTCCTGGAAGATAGGTATTTTATGAGATTCTAAGAGAGTATTTTATGGAGAAGTATTTTAACACTTATGGAGCACATGCCGAAGTCGTCCTACTCCTGGCAGCCCAGATAGTGAATGCCTTAAGCTCACCTTTGCTGTACCTTTCTATCTACTTTTAAGTATTCTTGTTAATTTTGTCGTTGTGTTTTATTTCTAATCTATGATTGCATCTTACGTAGATCAATGACCTTACGTTATTGGTTAACGAATATCACAAAATTCAATGTAAACTCCAGCCAACTTCGAAGTGAAATGTTGGTAAACAAACCGCCATACTTAACCTAAAATTCAATCTTTTCCGGGTATTTTTTTACGTTATTGACATACCTTGTCAATATGAGATCTTTTCTTAAATATCGCTAACAATTAAATTTCAAACTCAACGCCAAGCGCGTGAGTTTTACATTTTCTGTTGTAGTTGATGATTACAAACATTTCAGATTGAATTTGGCTGGAGTATTGGTACAGAGGTGACAGGTCCCAAAACCGTGTTGCTATCTACACCTTCTTGGGCGCGATTTGGTCTGACACACCGGGAATTTCCAAAAAGAAGTCCGGCAGCAAGTTTGCAACATTACCTGCGGACAATAAAACTTAATCTCAGAAAACAGCCAAATTCTTTGAACTAACAAAATCTTTTTCAAAAGATTTTTAAATAATGAGACACTTAATCTTATAATTTCTAGAATACAGATGGTTGTTCTTGCATAGAATTAATTTTATAAGAATTTGGAATAACAGAATAAAGATAACCTATTGAGGAACAGTTAGTAGATATAACCTATGACCACAATCCACCTTGTTAAAAATCTTAACTTTATTTACGAGCTGCTGCCCGCGGCTTCACACGCCCTTATATAAAAGTACAGATAAAAAGTAGCCTACGTCTGTCCCTGGTATACTAACTATCTCCATGCCAAATTTCAATAAGACCCGTTCAGCCGTTAGCCGTGAAAGCGTAACAGACGGACAGAGTTACTTTCGAATTTATAATATTAGTATGGATGCTCAAAAATGTTTTGTCAGTATTTAATTTGCGTTGCCCGTAACGGATTATTAACCTATTATTGCCTGAGATACAGGTTTTCTTTGAAGGCACACGTAATCTTTAGAATTTAATCTATCTAAGGCGCTATACTGACCCAAATAGCGCCGCCACCTATTTTATCTTCTTATTACGTTAAACAAATGAAATTTTCAAAAGTCGATAGGGTAGTTTGTGATACTTATCTTTAGCTGTTCTTTAATTCGTCTGTAATAGATTTATAGTACCTGGATGCCCGAGCTTTGCTCGGTATTTTTTTTTATTTTTTTTTTATAAATTGTGTTTTTTGGAAATTATGATACATTTAGATGCGTTCATCGTTTAGGCATTTTTAAGTGAACACGTGCATTAAGAAGACACAAATAATATAAATAAACAATTGATTTTCTTAGTCTAACCTCAAAGCAAACACTCATTGACTTCGTGTTACTTAAGAACGCCATCTGCTGGAATAACTTTATTGCTCACAAAAAATAGTATTATTATTCGCCAATAGATGTCAGGACGAGTCATATTAAAAAAGAAGTAAGTTGATTATCGATAAAACACGAATAAAATGACATTTTCTAAAAATGATTCCTAGCTAGATCGATTTATCGCCCCCGAAACCCACCTATATACTAAATTTCATGAAAATCGTTGGAGCCGATTCCGAGATTCCAATTATATATATATACATATATATATATATATATACAAGAATTGCTCATTTAAAGATATATAGATTTATTGTATATTTTAGACAGAGATGCGAAAACAGAGTTTGGTGGCGAAAAAGTGCAACTTCGGATCTCCTCCAAAATTTCATTTGTTTAATTTAATAATAAGAAAAAGTAGGTGGCGGCGCTAGTTTGCGTCGGTATAGTGCCTTTTTTTGTTTATTATAATTATTCTCCACTTCGTTTGTACTGTCCTTGAGTGAACTGTCGTATACAGAGGGACAGTTGACCCAATTTCAGTTTTATTTCGTTGGGAAAAGTCCGTGCAGTTGCCTTCAACATTATTCGACATGAATAGTTTCCCACCAGATTTAACCGGCTCAAATAAGTGGAATGTGTTAAACCGAACTAAGAGACATGCTTGATTTTTCTAGCTAAGTGAACCTTTAGGCAGTGTTTCACGTATTCCGTCGAGCTACAGCGTAGCTTAGCTTAGGTCTAGCGGAAAAGCGTGCTATATCTCTCGCAAAAGTAAGTCCGGATTGACGCTGTAGGAGGGATAGTACCCCACTGCCCAAAAACCCAACTTCAGAAAATCGCCTTCAAGGTTTGATAGGCTAACTTATGTACCCTATCTAAACTTGATTGATTTGTAAGATTGGTTGGGTATTTTGCTTGTTTTGTATAAACCAAGCAAAAATCTTTCAAAATAATTCCGCCTAATCCTTTCATTTCATTTATTTCCACCAGTGTATTTATTACATATACATTTGATGTTGTTATTTTATACATTTGTTAGGATTATTACACAAGTGATTATTACAAAAGGATAAAGAATAGAATAAGGGATTGTACGCATAATAAAAACAGACAGACAGTCATTCCTATAATACTTGATTTTGAAATCGTAACCAATACGTGATTGTGATTTTCAGAAGTTAGGTTTTTTGGCAGTGAAGGGACTATCCGGACTTTACCCTTCTAGGTACATGTGCTTTCTACTTTCGTATGTATCAACTTCAGCTACCTTATCTTTGTAGTTAGTAGCTGTGGTGTGGTACCGGCGCGCCGCGACCGTGGTGACAGTGGCGCGTGCGCCTCCTGACGGAGCGTCGAGGAAACCGTCCAGCAATAGGTTATCCGCATTCTCTGACAAAGGAAAATGTTCAGAGGTTTTTACTAAGGTTGCTTTACTTCTAGTACCAAGGCAAAATGTTCAGAGGTTTTTACTACGGTTGCTTTACTTCTAGTACCAAGGCAAAATGTTCAGAGGTTTTTACTACGGTTGCTTTACTTGTAGTACCAAGGCAAAATGTTCAGAGGTTTTTACTACGGTTGCTTTACTTCTAGTACCAAGGCAAAATGTTCAGAGGTTTTTACTACGGTTGCTTTACTTCTAGTACCAAGGCAAAATGTTCAGAGGTTTTTACTACGGTTTTTTTACTTCTAGTACCAAGGCAAAATGTTCACAGGTTTTTACTACGGATTCTTTACTAGTTCTATCGCAAAATGTTCAGGGGTTTTATGGACGCTTTACTAACTTACTACAGCTAATTACTGAGATCAGATAAGTCGTACTTAATCAAACTAGCATTACTTAGTTCAATTGGGTACTACTTACATAAATAACTAAAATAAATAAATAATGCTGGACAATTCCCCAGCATCTAGCCCCAAGCTAAGCAGAGCTTGTGTTATGAGTACTAGAAGACTGATATACTTAATACAATACATAGATATGTAGATATTTTTTTATTACGAAGAAAAACACCAAGAACTCCAGAACTATATCTAAAGTGTATTCAACAATATGTAGACAGGCAAGTTATTTTTAATCTGGAAGTAGACTATGAAAAACGAAATGCGAAGTTTCGGATGCCGGATCGCATATTTAGGAGGTGGTTCTATGTTCG
>JAPQVW010000511.1:12500-26251 GCA_028535905.1 Quercus berberidifolia | reverse complement strand
CCTGTTGCTTTTACAGAACTCCCTTCTTGGATCATCAAACCGCCACCCATTAATACAACACCGACATTATTTGATTCCAAATTCAGAGCAATGCCTATTGTACCCTCTTCAAATTCTACTAATTCACCCGACATTACTTCATCAAGACCATAAATACGGGCAATGCCGTCGCCTACTTGAAGTACGGTACCGGTATTTACAACCTTTACTTCTCTATTATATTGCTCAATACGTTCCCGAATAATATTACTAATTTCATCCGCTCGAATGGTTACCATGAGTATTTCTTAATTCTTTTTTGGAAAAAAAAAAATAATGCCTACAGTAGACAGTAGAAGGACTAATCGATTATTTCTGTCAGCGTCCCAAACATGCCAATATTAGCATTGATGGTACGTAAATGTAACTCGTTGTTCAAAGAACTAGTCAGAGTTCCTAGAGCTCCTTTTAAGGCTTGTTGGAAAACCCGTTGTCGGACTTGATTACTCGCTCTTTGTTGTTCAAAACGAATGGTTTCATTTTTGTAAATTTCGAATTGTTCCAAAGTTTGATAAGTTGAATTAATCAAGTTCGACTTTTCTCGTTCTATATCAGAGTATCCATTCACCCGAAACTGATCCGCTTCCATTTCCACTTTCCTTAAACGTGCCCGGGCTTTTTCCAGCTGTTCAATGGCTCCCCTGCGTAGTTCTTCTGAATTTCGAATAGTCTTCAAGATCCTCTGTTTTCGATTATCTAATAAATCACTTAATGAAAGTAGATTATCTTTCCATTTATTTCAAAACTTCCACGATCCCTTCCCGAACCAAACATGAAGCTTTCAAATCATTTGGCTCTCGCGCCCAATTACTTCAATTATTTATGAGAAATTCCCATTTTTTTTTTTTGAATATAATGAACCTATCCTCTCTTCTCTATTCATATTTCATATTCAAAAAAAAAAATATCAAAACGGATCATTAATCCAAGACCAGAATATTCGGAGGACTCTTCTGAACAAACAAATAATTGTCAGCAACGTTGTTTCTTTTTTTTTTTCAAATCCAAAGAATTTTTCTTAATTTATACGTAGGTCATCGATTCAGCATTGGATAAAAAAGAGGGGTTGAAATACTCATAATTTTTTTCCAATAAATAGAAAAAAAAATATTATATTATAATTATAATATTTATAATATAAAGGGTTCAAATCATTTTATCGACATGAGTGTTATATATCGAAAAAACTTTCTAACTATTCATTTTGAAACCGTTTCCATATTAACCTAATAGTAGCCTAATAGTAGAAAGAATACCTTGCTGAGTATGGACTTCAAACGATTTAGCTTTAACCATGTTAATTATTCCACATCATTATGATTGGTTCATAGAGAATCAAAGCGAATTTACCAATGAATCGCGAAATGCTATGGTTCTGAAATATGATTTCTTAATTTATTCAAAAGTAATTCGCGCGATCATGCACCCTTCCCTGTTATAACAAAAAAAGTGCAGTTGGTTGGATCCAGCCTATTCTTGAAATAAACAACTCGCACACACTCCCTTTCCAAAAAAAATCAATAGGCCGAGCACTACACTTAGATTTATTGGATTTGTTGCTAAAATATCGGTATTAAACCCGAAACTCCCGGCGGATGACCATAAACCCAAGGAAAGGAAAGAATCGGTTAGATTTTTCATATAATCTCCTCTTATATATAGATAGACTAATTATCTATTTATTTTTTTTCCTATTTTATATTTTATTTAACTATATTTAGAAAATTAAAATAGATTTTTTTCTCAATTGGAAATTTCCAATTGAGAAAAAAAGTGATACTTAGTATTATTAGAATTAAGTCCCAGGCCTTATGCTTATGTCATGTCAATTGCGAAATATCTCGTTTGTTGTAACACTTCCTAAAAAACTATTCCATTGGACTAACAATGGGAAGGAAGAAGGCGAGTCGTTCTGCTAATTCCCCATTCTCCAATCAGTCCTTCCCATGGGTTAGTGTCCCACCAAATAATTGGAGGAGTGAAATCCTAATCGAATTCAAAAAAAGCAGTAAGTCCAAGGAAATAAACTAATAAAAAATACGTATTTTTTTTTTTTCGGATTAAACAAAGGGATTCGCAAATAAAAGTGCTAACGCTACAACCAGTCCATAAATTGTTAAAGCTTCCATAAAAGCCAGACTAAGCAATAAAGTACCTCGTATTTTTCCCTCCGCCTCGGGCTGTCTCGCGATCCCTTCTACAGCTTGGCCCGCAGCAGTACCTTGACCAACCCCAGGTCCAATAGAAGCAAGCCCGACGGCCAACCCAGCAGCAATAACGGAAGCGGCAGAAATCAGTGGATTCATGATAAGTTCCTCACACCAAAATAAGTAAATAGTTAATGATACAATCAACCAATAAATTATGACTTAATTATTCCATCGCTAAGATCTATACAGTCGAAGGAAATAAGAACCCGGAATTGAAGTAATAATATTATTATTGAATCATCAGAACGGCTTCGATATTTCTTTTTTAGTTTTTATTCACAGAATTTTTTTGAATCCATACCATTCTTTTTGAATTTTTCGTTTTTTCTTATTTTCTTGATTGAATCTCTTTATTCAATAGTCACTTTATTTTATTCATTTAATATTCAATTCACAACTACAAAGGAAATGGAGGGGATTCCATTGGAATTCCTATCTAAATTCACAGTAATAGAGCCGCTTAGATATTACATATATAACTAATTAATATCTAATATTACATATACATGTGTTTCTTGGATAACGTAAATCAACCATTCATATCTTACATTTAATCGGATTATAGAATCATTCTTCGAAACATTCACAAGAGTTGTCTTATACTAATTAGAGTACATACATCCAGTTCGGCCCCCCCTAACCAATCCATTTTTTTTTTATAAATTTGAATTTAGTTTTTTGTAAATCTTTATTTTTGCTTTTTTTACTCGCCGACGCAGGTACAATCAATCTACATGGACAAATTCGTTAGATCGAATCGTTGCATCGAAATAGAAGTATTTGATTGATCTAAGTTCAGGTAATTTATTATTTATTAAAATTATCTTTTGGTCAACCGTTTAATTGGATGAAATCAACTTGAATGGGAATTTTTCTCTATAACAATAGCATCATTTTTAAAATAGCACACCATAATACTATAAGTATTACAATCCTAATTATTATTCAGATTATGATTACTAATATCTAATAATATTGAATATTGGAATTAAATGAACAAAACAATATAAAGATAGTATTCATTGGGGGGGGATAAATAGACCGAACTGGAATTTTAGGAAAAAGATCTTTTCGATCTCTTTCCTTTTTTTTACTTCCCCTTTTGTTTGTTGCAATTCCCTAATACCGCTAATATCTTATTTTTGACTATTACTTCTATACTTTATATAGTTTATATTTATATAATTTATCTATTTATTTTTATATATTATGCTCCTTAAGCAGATTATCTTGATACGCACATATATTGCGTAAGGCTTAAACTAAAAAAAGACTATTTCGAAAACTAGTCAATGATGACCCTCCGTGGATTCGCCTATATAAGCCGCAGCTAAAGTTGCAAAAATAAGAGCTTGAATACCGCTTGTAAATAATCCAAGTAACATGACGGGTATAGGAACCACTGAAGGTACTAAAGAAACAAGAACAAGAACTACTAATTCATCAGCTAATATATTTCCGAAAAGTCGAAAACTAAGTGATAGGGGTTTTGTGAAATCTTCTAAAATATTAATGGGTAAAAGGATTGGAGTTGGTTGAATGTATTTACCAAAATAACCTAATCCTTTTTTACTAAGACCCGCATAGAAATATGCTACTGACGTGAGTAAAGCTAAAGCAACAGTAGTATTTATATCATTTGTAGGCGCGGCTAATTCCCCATGAGGTAACTGTATGATTTTCCAAGGTAAAAGAGCACCCGACCAATTCGAAACAAAAATAAATAGAAACAAAGTTCCAATAAAGGGAACCCATGGACCGTATTCTTCGCCAATCTGAGTTTTGCTCACATCTCGAATGAATTCAAGAACATATTCGAAGAAATTCTGACTGTCAGTAGGAATGGTTTGTGGATTACGAACAGCTATAATGGCTGAACCTAATAAGATAGCAATTACAACCCAAGAAGTAATAATTACTTGGGCATGGACTTGAAAACCTCCTATTTTCCAATAGAAATGTTGGCCGACTTCCACACCGGATATATCGTATAAGCCTTTTAGTGTGTTGATATAACATAATAGAACATTCATATTGCCCTCTGAAAAAAATAGAACTTTAAAAAGAATTATTTTGATTCAACCTTCTCTTTTTTCGACTTGCCTAGTTGACTTATATATATTTGTATACCAATTAATTACATAATATCCCTAGTTACTTGTATCTCTTTTAGGAATCATAACCGATTTCATAAATCTATGGAGTTCCCAAAAGAATTTTTTTATTATTCATTAGTAATATGAATCAAGGATTTCGTATATAACTAGAACGACCCTCACAAATTGCAAATACTAATTTGTTAAGAATTAATCGGATTGAAGCTATCGCGTCATCATTTGCTGGGATCGAAATATCAGCGAGATCTGGGTCACAATTTGTATCGATTAAACAAATCGTTGGAATTCCCAAAATCATACATTCTCGAAGAGCCATATATTCTTCTTGCTGATCAACGATTATTACAATATCGGGTAATCCAGTCATATATTTGATCCCGCCCAGATATGTTTGCAAGTGAGATAATTGTCTCTTCAACATAGCCGAATCTCTTTTCGGAAGACGATTGAGTCTCCCCATCTTTTGTTCCGTTCTCAAGTCCCTGAACTTATGAAGTATCGTTTCCGTAGTATACCAATTCGTTAACATACCGCCTAGCCATTTTTTATTAACATAATGACAACGGGCCCTTATTGCAGCCCGTGCTACTGAATCGGCTGCTTTATTTTTGGTACCAACAATTAAGAATTGCTTTCCCCTACTTGCTGTATCAAAAACTAAATCACAAGCTTCTGATAAAAAACGGGCAGTTCTAATAAGATTTATAATATGAATACCTTTACGCTTTGAAGAGATATAAGGTTCCATTCTAGGATTCCATTTACTAGTACCATGACCAAAATGAACTCCTGCTTCCATCATTTCTTCCAAATGGATGTTCCAATATCTTCTTGTCATTTATTTATCCACACCTCCTTTCTTTTTATTAAATTATTAAAAAAAAGAGAGACGAGGTGCCCTGAAATAGAAATAAATAATTGTTCCGATGGAACCTTCGTTTCTACCTCTAACGGATATTGGCCATTGATACACGATTCAAACCATTAATATTAATTTCTTTCTATTCTATTTGTTATTTTATTATCTTTATTACTATATACCAAATAAAAATAAAAAAAAAAATGACCGCAAATACAAATAGCTAAAAAGAAAGGGGGTGAATCCGCTCTTAGGAATCATTCAACCCTCGAAATGATTGTCTCAGTGTATCGTGTAAATTCCTTGAAATGAAAAAATCAAATAATTCTCTGTGGTGGAACAAAATATCTCGCATTTCTGCCTCGAATAGTTTATTGTTTTTGGTTTCCAAAGGAATGTTGGTATGTTGCCTTGAACGTTGCACTAATCCGTTGAATCCCGTACCAACGGGTATCATCCCCCCTAGAACAACGTTCTCTTTCAGACCTTTCAACCAATCGATACGACCCCGGAGAGCGGCTTTTGCTAAAACTCGAGCAGTTTCTTGAAAACTTGCTTCGGATATAAAACTTTGAGTATTTAGAGATGCTTTCGTTATTCCCAATAAGATAGCTCGGTAACAGATCGCTTCTTCCAAAGCGCGCCCTGTTCGTTCCGCCCGCAACAATTCAATCAGTTCTCCGGGTGAAAAAACATTAGACATTCCCTCTTCTGAAACCAACACTTTTGATGTTATTTGACGCACAATAATTTCTATATGTCGATTATGAATCTGCACCCCCTGAGATCTATAAACTTTCTGGATCTTATTAACCAAAGAGATACGCCCTTGCACTATAGTTAGCTCAGCACCAATCAAGAATCCCCAAGGAATTCCAATAATTTTTGTTATACTCTTGTTCCAACCCTCAATTCTCTTTTCTAGGTTCATCGATATTGAATCAATCGAACGCACTTCTAACACTTGTTCCACTTTTGGAAGACCTTGCGTTATATCCCTAGATCTCGATTTTTCATATATAAATGTAACTAATGTACCTCCTTCGTAAAGGATTTCTCCATAATGGCCATGAACGGTTGCTCCCGGAGTGGCCAAATAAGCTTTAGCTGATCTTATTACTACAGAGTCAATTTGAACAATTAGAACTTGACCCGATTTTAAGTGCGGTCCGTTTTTGGCTATACATAAATTTTCACAAATAAACTGCCCAAGGCTAATTATTCTAGACGCTTCTTCACAATAATTATGATGGAGAAAATTCCAATTCAAATTGAATGGATTCAAAACGATGTTACCGCGCGGATCGGGATTATTATAAATAGAAACCCTACCATTTTCATCCATTAAATAATATTTAAGCACTTGAAAAGTCTGTTTGAAATTGTCAAGTTGTAAATATTTAGTTACCGAGATCTGATTATAAGTTATTAAATGGTAAAATGAATAAAAATGCGCAATTTGAGGGGTTCTTCCTAATCCTAAAGGTCCCAAGGAATTCCTAATTGGAATTAGACTATCTCTTTTCATTGATTCTTTTTTTATTACATCATTGTAATATTTTACATCGTTGAATGGACCCATTTGAAAACAATTAGATGATGACAAAATTATAAAAGATTGGCATTCCTTATTCCTCTTCAACAACGTACCAATAGTTACTTGATTTTGGCTAAGTGATTGTTGAATCCCTGCCTTGGAAGAAATAGAATAAAATGGATTGATACTGGTGCGGTCTGGCCTCTTATCAAAGATCAATCCTGAACCTGACGGATCTTTCCTTTTTCTGATATACGAAATATGGGATTTCACTAAATCGATTCGCAGGAAATCTCGACTCATACCATTTGTATTTACTTCAACAAAAGAAGCGTGGGCCTCTTCGACAGAAGAACTTTTTTTGTCTTGTTTCCAATTCAACAATAAACAAGTCCGAACTAATTGAATACTTGTTCCATAAATTCCCCGAATTGGTTTGCCATTGCCATAAAGGATATAATTGACAATTCTAAGTTCCATATTATCCCTTTCGTGCAACAGATCCTGGGAGAAAAGTGTTACTAAATTTATACCGTCCGCTATCTCATATATGATTACGGGTCGAGCCAAAACAAAATACTTTTTCTTGTTAGGTGGGATCCATTGGACATAGATCCAATTTTTCAATTTTTTTTTTGATTCCTTAGCATTTTTTTTTGCCGCTCCAAGCGGGAGCAAGATATCATTGTGTCGGGATATCTTATCCATCTCTCCAGGAAAATGGATATCTCCAGAAAAGATTTTAAGTTCAATCCATTTTTTTTTTCTCTCCACTCGGACCAATCCGCCCGCTCGGCTTCTTGTATTTAAAGTGATTCGTGTATCTAGTCCAATGAGACTATTGTTCTGTACCATTATGGAAGAAGATTCTGGCAAAATATGTACTTCCTCGGGAATGAAAAAAAATCGATCTATTTTCATTTGGTATTTTGGCTTCAATTCTTTGACTCCTCGATACTCAATCAAATCCTCCTTTTTGAGGATGGAATGCCCCCCTGTAGTCCCATATTTCGTAATGCCTGAATTCTTTCTTCTGTATTGAAGATCATCAAAATAAGCAAGAATACTTTTTTTACGAAAAATACCATTTCCGGGTATTTCAATCGAAACACCGGAAGGAGGCATTAGCCCTTTTTCTCGTTCTGGAATCAATTGTAATGGAATGATGAATCTATTTCTTCGTCTCTTTGCCAATAAATCAAAATTTTCGTAGAGAATAACAGGATATATTAAATTACAATGACCCCTTCGATTAAGTTCTGAATAATCAGGAATCTCACTTTGTTTTTTTTTTTTACCAAAGATATCTGAACTAAAGAATTTTTGTCTTACTTGATCATTATTTCCTGACAGACTAGAAATAGATCTTCCTTCAGCAGAAAGAGAATGAACGCTAATTTTATCTTGATCCTTTTGAAGCGAAAAAGAGGCTACACTAGAGCGGCATGAACCTCCTGATACTATCCATAAATGACTTGTTTTTGGTAAGAGATGTACATTGCTGTATGTAAATTCCGGTGCATGGTATACATCGGTACTCCAGTGCATTTCTCCCTCTGAGTTAGAATAAATATGTTTTCTAACCCTCTCTTTAAAATTAAACGTATAGGTTCCCTCGCGAATCTCAGCAATAACTTGTTCTGATTGTACATATTGATCGTTTTGGACTAAAAGAAAACTTTTTGGCGGAATAGTGACCTTGTGTAGAATATCTTCACTCTCAATAGTTACATACAAGTATATATAACATATAAAAGCGGGATGCCCATGACGTGTACGTGTGGGATGAACTAAATCTTCATTGAATTTAATTTTTCCATTGGAAGGGGCTCGTACATGTTCTGCAGTACCCCCTGTGAATACTCCGCCGGTATGAAAGGTTCTTAATGTTAGTTGAGTGCCGGGTTCCCCAATAGATTGACCCGCGATAATACCTACAGCTTCTCCCAATTCGACCAGGCCCCCATGAGTAGGACTTCGGCCATAACATAATTGGCAGATCCAAGATGTACTACTACAAGTAAAAGGGGTTCGAATAGATATTGGTTGTGTTTGAAAGGTTATAAATCGATTGACAAGTCCAATCCCAATATCTTGATTTCTAACGGCAATGCATCGTGGGCCCATATATATATCATCTGCTAATACACGACCAATTAATGTTTGTATAAAAATCCTTTCCGGTATCGTCCCATTTTGAGGACTCACAGAAATACCTCGGATAGTACCACAATCTGTTCTACGTACAACAATGTGTTGAACAATTTCCACAAGTCTGCGTGTAAGATATCCAGCATCTGATGTTCGTACAGCAGTATCTACAACTCCTTTTCGGGCTCCGTAGCAAGAAATTATATATTCTGTTAAAGACAGTCCTTCACGTAAATTGCTTTGAATGGGTAAATCGATCATTTGTCCTTGTGGATCCGACATTAACCCTCTCATACCTACTAATTGGTGTACTTGAGATGCATTTCCTCTAGCTCCCGAAAAAGACATCATATGTACTGGATTAAAAGGATCAGTCATCCTAAAATTAGGATTCATTTCTTGTCGCAAATATTCACTTGTAGCATACCATATCTCAATGGATTGTCGTAATTTTTCTACTGCGTGTACATTTCCATAATAATGGTGTTTTTCCAAAACCAAACTTTGTTGTTCCGCATCTTGGACTAACCATCCCTTAGAAGGTATTGTTAAAAGATCATCAATTCCTAATGAAATGGATGTAGCAGTGGCTTGCTGGAACCCGAGGGTCTTTACTTGATCCAGAATGTGTGATGTATATGCCATTCCGAAGTGATCTATTAATCTGCTAATAAGTCGTTTAATGGCAGTTCCATCTATCACTTTATTGTGAAAGACCATATTGGCCCGTTCTGCCATAAGTACCTCCATATTCCGCTGAGTGGGGTTCGACAATGGGTTTGAGTCAATGATTGGAAAACGTCCTTTTCTCGATTTAAATTCGCGTAAAAATTCAGGAACTATGGTCCTAATTGAACCAGAGAGACACTAATTCACATCAGTGTCATAGAATTACTTAGCATAAATACCATACTATTAGGTTAGGTACCATATGAGCAGGTCCGGCACAACCCTTGGATAGCTTCTTCGATTTCTCGATAAAGAGAAATAGGACCAACAGTGGTTCGAATGTATGTACAAAGAATTTCTTTTTTTATACTTCTTACTATTAAGTAGTGCTCATAAATCTCATGATAAGTACCCAAAGATTCATAGTGAACTTCGATAGGAGCTTCTCTTGAAGCAATAACGCGTTGGTCTAGTTGCCACCGGAGCCATAAAGTACTATCTAAATTGATTCTTTTCTGACGATAAGCTCCAATTGCATCATAGGAATTACAAAAAAAGGGTTCTTTTTCTTTCGTATACTTATAGCTATTGGCATCCATTTTTTCATTTTGATAATTTATGCGATTACATGGATTATACCTATTTGCACAAATACCTCGGCGATTCCCGCTCGTTAATACATAGAGCCCAATAAGCATATCTTGGGTTGGTAGGGAAATTGGATTCCCAATAGATGGAGACAATAGATTCATATGAGAAAACATAAGTAAACGAGCCTCTACTTGAGCCTCCAAAGATAAAGGTACATGAACCGCCATTTGATCCCCATCAAAATCTGCATTGAATCCCTTACAAACTAATGGATGTAAACAAATAGCGCGCCCCTCCACTAAAATGGGGTGGAATGCCTGTATGCCTAATCTATGCAGAGTAGGTGCTCTATTCAGCAATATGGGGTGCCCCTGCATAACTTCCTGAAGTATTTCCCATACAATTGACTCTTTTTCCCGAATTTTACTCTTAGCAACTCCCATGTTCGAAGCACGATGTTGTCTAATTAGACCACGAATTACAAATGGCTGGAAAAGTTCTATTGCTATTTCGCGAGGCAATCCACATTGATGTAATGAAAGGGAGGGACCCACGACAATGACAGAACGACCCGAATAATCCACCCGTTTGCCAAGCAGAGTCTCACGAAATCTTCCCTCTTTGCCTTCAATTACATCCGAAAACGACTTGTAAACCTTATTATGACCGTCCCTCATTGGTTGTCCGCGGATTCCATTATCAAGAAGTGTATCCACAGCTTCTTGTACCAATTTCTCCTGACACATTACTAATTCCCCCGGTGTCGATCTACTTGTTGCTAATAAATCGATAAGAGTATTGTTCCGATAAATAACTCTTCTATAAAGTTCATTAATATCCGAGCTCATTAGTTTACCCCCGTCTATCTGAATGATCGGTCTCAACTCGGGAGGAAGAACTGGTAATAGACATAAAACCATCCATTCTGGTTCTATATTTGTTCGAATAAAATGCTTAGCTATTTCGATGCAGTATCTAACCAAAAAATCCTTTCTTCTTCCAACCTTTCTATTTTCCCACTCATTACCCGGGGGCCCTTCTTCCCCTAATTCTTTCCATTCTACCAACGAATAATCTATAATAATTCGCAAATCCAGATCGGCTAATTGTTCTCGTATAGCACCTGCTCCAGTAGACATTTCTCGATTTCGAAATGCATCGAAGCCTTGGGTAGTAAAGAAAAGTGGGATGCTGTATTTCCAGGATTGGATTTCATATTCGAATGAACCTCGTAATCGTAAGAAAGTAGGTTTTTTAGCTATGGGCCTAGCAAAAGAAAAATTTGGGTAGGATCCTATAGGATATCACCTCAAAATCGGACGTGAAAGTTTCCTTTCATCCGCTCAAGTAGTTACACCAACTAAAGATAAAGAAAGGAGTTTCCACTTTATTTTCTTTATCTATAAAACGGAACCCCCCCCCCCCAAAAAAAAAAGAAAAGATCTACTCTTTACTCAAGTTTCCAATTTAGACCAAGCAACATTTCATTAATTCATTTTTTTTTTTTTTTGTAGATTTCGATTTTATTTTATGAATTTTTTATTCAATAGAAATTCGACGTAAAATCAATGAAATGTAAAATTCTTGAGTAGTCTACGTCCCTTCGAATGAGAGATACCCTTACTTAATTCTTAATTTCATTCAATTAAAGTAAAGAAGTACCTTGGAATTCATAAGGGATTTACTTGTCTATGTATCATTACATTCGATCTTTTAGGTCCCTACTTTGCCTCGACGGTTATGCCACGATGTCCCTTAAAGGCCTCTATGCGATGGATAGGCTCCTGCAACCATGACATGACAGAATTTGCTTATTTTAATAAACATAATTTCATTTCTTTATAAAGTAAAAGAAAGGGAGTGGTTAATTCCACAAAAGAAGTCTTTTTTTTTTTTCACGAGGTAGAACTATAAATTCCTATTTATTTGTTACTGAAGAGCCATAGACCAATTCCCCTTTTATTTGGGAGTATTGAATACACCCATAATTCTGAGCTCATGTTCTTCCTACCAAGAGACATGTCAGATCCAGGGCATACCAAATCACTTGAATGGTATGACAGTTTCTCATTCTGAATCTGTAAAATCAGAGTTTTGATCAAATCACACATCGCAGTATACCAGTCCTTCTAATTCTTTAAGAGGTTTATCTAAAAGATTCGCGATATAACTAGGAAGACGCTTCAAATACCACACATGGGTTACTGGGCATGCCAGTTTGATATAGCCCATTTGGTATCTTCGTATCCGAGAATCCACGAATTCGACTCCGCATTGTTCACAAAAATTAGGGTCTTCTTTTTCATCCCCGATTACTCGATAATTTCCACAAGCGCAAATCCCACTTTTTATCGGCCCAAAAATTCTTTCACAAAACAATCCATCTTTTCAGGTTTATTGGTTTTGTAATGAAAAGTATACGGTTTTGTCACCTCTCCAACTATCTCCCCATTAGGTAGGATTTTATTGGCCCAAGCACTTATTTGTTGAGGAGAAACTGATCCAATTCGGAGTTGTTGATGTTTATACCGATCGATCATAGATAAAAATTCTGATTCATTCCGATTAAGCTTCCTTCCTATTCATCTGGAAGTTCTCTCAGATACAAGGAAATGATTAAGTCCAAAGCCAAAGATCGTAGTTCTCGAACGAGTAATCGAAAAGATTCTGGCGCATCCTCAGGTTTAGGTATTGTTCTTCAATGATTGTAGTACCAAGTATTTCTTGGCGAGCTCTAATATGATCAGATTTATAAGTAAGCATCTCTGTAAAATATGAGCAACACCAAACCCTTCTAGAGCCAAACCTCCATTTCTCCTACCCGCTGTCCTCCTTGCTTAGCCCTTCCTCTAAGGGGTTGTTGTGTAACTAGTGCATAATGTCCGCTGGAACGTCCATGTATTTTATCATCAACTTGATGAATTAATTTCAAGATATAAGGCTTTCCTATTAAAACAGGCTGCTCAAAAGGATCCCCGGTTCTTCCATCCAATATTCTGCTTTTTCCCGGATACTCGGGGTCAAATACCCATGGATTTGCTGTTTGCGTTACTGGCTTCATATAATTCAGAAAACACTAGTTTTCTCGAAGCCTCTTGTTCATATCTCTCATCAAAAGGTGCTATTCGATAATGTCTACCTAGCAGATCCCCCGCTAACCCGAGCGAACATTCAAATATCTGCCCTACATTCATTCGTGAAGGTACTCCTAATGGGTTGAAGACCATATCAACGGATCTCCCATCTTGCAGATACGGCATATCTTGTCTAGGCAAATTTTGGAAATGATACCCTTATTTCCATGCCTTCCAGCGACTTTATCACCTACTTTTATTTCACGTTTCTGTGAAATATATACATGAATTTTTCTGGATTATAACTGGAAACTCCCTTTTTCTGGACCCACCTCACATCAATAACTCGACTCTCTCTCTACCACCTATGGGTAGTTTTAGACAAGTTTCTTTTGAAGTGGATACCTGAATGCCAAGTATGGCTCTTAATAATCTGTCCTCCGGGGTATACGACGATTCTTTTGCCACCTGAGGCGTTAATTTACCTACTAAAATATCGCCCGT
>JAPQVW010000511.1:2500-7500 GCA_028535905.1 Quercus berberidifolia | reverse complement strand
TTTTCGAAATCAAAAGAGGTTCCCCATGGAACCGAACCCCCGGATCATCTGTCAACTGCTCAATCAATTATTTATTCGGAATGCTAAAAAAAAATTATGTGATTCTCGTTTATTAATATACGCCTATACTTTTTTTACTTCATCGATTTGATTCTTTCGGTGGATACCAGGATTCTCATATTGAAAAGAATCATAAATTCCTAGGAATTAGAACCGTAAGAGTAAGAGTTGCCCTTCTATTTTTTTATATTGATAGTTGCAATCAACACAAATTAAATAGATAAAGCAAAGAAATAGAATTGGTACGCTATGTACATAGATGTATGGAATTTATATCTATATGTAATTGATATCTATGAAGATAGATATTGTGGATTGATCTATATTAAACCTCTATCTTTATACAGTAAAACTTTATATACTACAATAATATAATAAGTATGGTAGAAAGAAATATATGAATCTTTCTACCATACTGATAATTCTAGTCCGCTTGTTTCATTTAAGACATGAAATTGGAATACTTTTCATTTTTATTTTTTCTTTTCAATCATTGATAAGAACGAAACAGTCAAGTTTAAGTCAAATTAATCATTTTGACTGACCGTTTTTACGTATATTATAGTAAAAAAGCAGTCGGAACTAGAATGAACAGTGCAGTAGCAATAAATGCGAGAATATTTACTTCCATAATCTCATCGTTTCATTTTTATTTAATTTGAAATAACTCGGATTTAATCCCATAGAGCTGATAAACCTTTCGCCTGTAAATGCAATATTCAATGGTATGAATTACATCTCGATGATATCGAATCAGATCAATATTATGAATAACAATATCTGAGCTATCAAATTAATTGATTCATCGTCGAGAATTAAATAGTATAACATAGGAAGATTCTTTATCCATACCAAATTGCAATTCGGATTATGATCCGATCAATAATTCTTTTACGTTATTTATCATTCTATTCCACTCTTTAGTTTCTATAAACTACAGTTTCTATAAAGTACGCCCCCCTTAAGCATCTGATGAGATATCATATGACCTCCTTTACACTTACTTACATTGGTTATAAAAAACCCAATAAAATAAACAATAGAAGCAAAATGTAAAAAGGTAAGTTCGAACCTCCCTTTAATCTTTAATGATCTAATCTTCTTGGAAAACAAAGAAGTATAAGTATAATATATAATAAGGAAAGCCGGGGTATAAAAAATATAGTATTCCATCAAATTCATTAAAAACCCTGTTCTTTCTTCGGCAGGACCCTTAAACTTAAAAAGATTATTCATTCCCTCACTCTCACTAAGAGAGATAGCCCTCGCTAAGAGAGAAAGAGAGATGGGATCCTTCTTTTTTGAGCTTTCTTTTTATTTTATTAATATACTATTAGTAATATACTATTTCCTTGGATTAATTACAGGATGCACATATATCAAAAATTCAGTGTGAAAGTTGAATGAGATAAATTGTTTCAAATTCGCATTACTAATTTCAATTAGTAATTGAGGTTACACAAAATCGTAGTTAGAAATAGAAAGGGATATACCTTTAATCTTAAAAGTATTATATCAAGGTTACTATGTTAAATTTTATTTTGTATGTCCTACTTGAAACATATAGTACTCTATTACATTACACAGATCGGGAATAATCGAAAAAGACGGACTCCGTACGGTATCTCTTGGAATCCTGAATATGCTTCTACCAATAATTGTACTAATTTACATATGCCTTTCGCCTTTCAATCGGTACTAGTTGAATAAATGGGATTCCCGTATTTCTTTGATGAGAAATGTGAAAGGAAAAAATAAATAAATAAAATAAGAGAGCATTCCCAAGGGGAATGAAATTCTGCTATTTGTTCTCCCTTTCAAAGAAAACGAAGAGATGAATTGATGTATTTTTTTTTATTGTATTTGGATCCGTCGGGACTGACGGGGCTCGAACCCGCAGCTTCCGCCTTGACAGGGCGGTGCTCTGACCAATTGAACTACAATCCCAAGCAATAAAGTATACATCATACATATTCTTATGATTTCATTCAAACCCTTTCTATTTTATTTAGATTAGAATAGTCGTATTGTAACATAAATCCGCATGATATATTTGATATCCACATGGATATGCACTTTAGTGGGAGCGTCTCGCAAATTGTTAGTAATCCTTTCGTTTTTTAGAAATTGATTGATAATCAAATCAATCTTCACTTTCAATGAAAAAAAAAAGAGTTTTTTTCTTTATTCTTTATTTTATTCTTTACCTTAGACTTTATACCTCCGGATCCTTATATGAATCTAGATGGATCATTAGCAAACAAGATCTGAATTTGTGGAAAAAAATAAATAGAGCAAATGAACAGCGGTAAAAATATATCAGAAAATCTCACTTTTCTTTAGTCTTCCGTATTCCGATTAGGCCTTTCTGGGGAACAACAAATGGGTTATTCATTTCATGGTGGATCGGTGAATTATTGGGCCGAGCTGGATTTGAACCAGCGTAGACATATTGCCAACGAATTTACAGTCCGTCCCCATTAACCGCTCGGGCATCGACCCAGGAAGAATCAATTCCAGGCATATTGATAATCCATGATCAACTTCCACTTCCTTGCGTAGTACCCTACCCCCAGGGGAAGTCGAATCCCCGTTGCCTCCTTGAAAGAGAGATGTCCTGAACCACTAGACGATGGGGGCATACTTACCCGACCGCCCTCATACTATGTTCATAGTATGAACAGCTTTTTGAAATTGTCAATCTAATGGTATGACTAAATCTGAGGGAAAGATCCCTCTTTCATGATTCCATAGAATCTTTTGTTTTGATTCATATTTATATTCATGAATCATTCATTCGAATCACCATTTCATAAAATCTTTGAAATATTATTCCAATTCTATTTCTAATTAATTATACATAGAATAATTAGATTCGATAATATAAAGAGTCAAATAAATATAAGAACTAAAATAAATATACGAATAAATTGATATTCATTATCAATCGATATTTCTATTAAAAAGTAAATATTAAAAAAAAAAAATAGGTCGAATAGAAATAATACGAGGTATAGGACCTTTCGGGGAGTGATTGGTCCGCGAGACCAGAAAAGGTAATGAAACTCCATTTCTTCCACTTTCATTCATTGATTCATCCATTTTGTTAAGATTAGATAGACATATTTTTATCTTACACTAAGCTCGGAAATGCAAAAAAAAAAAACGATAAATCTGGAAATCTGGGAAGAGGGATAGGGATCAACAAGTTATTGAAAATTGTTTTTTTTCTCTAAGAATTGAGTTAGAGAAACAAGTAAAAAAATCTTTTTATCAATGATTCGAGGAAATATCTTAGATTCTATATTGAATTGGCAAGTCTATGTATCAATCAAATGAATTTCGTTATGATGTGGATCAATTCAATTAGGGTCGGTCTTGAAAAAATTCCTTGCGTTGCTATTTAGTAAATCCAATCTTAATAAACCGTTTTGAGTTTACCCATAATCACTAGTTTACTCTATACTCACTAGAGAAATTGAATTTCTCGTTCCTGAATGGTCCACCATGTGCATAAGATATATATTGTGCACTAAACTATATCTATGTACATCTATAGATTAGAATGTACATCCATCTATATTATAATCAGTATATGCACTAGACTCATAGTGGCGAATGACTTATTCAGTAATTGAATAAAAAAAAATGGGCCCCTTTAACTCAGTGGTAGAGTAACGCCATGGTAAGGCGTAAGTCATCGGTTCAAATCCGATAAGGGGCTTTGGCTTTTTTCATAAAATCCCAGTCAAAGTATTCTTATTTCAAGGGGGAATAGAGATATTGGTGGTATTTCTACTAATACTAAAAAAGTAACAAACCTGATCATTCAATTTCATAATTGAATGATTTATTTAATGATAATAAGTTATTATTATAATGAATAATAGTATAGTAATTATAGTTATAAAGTGGAACATTTGTTTATTTATTAATTTATTCTATTCTTTTTATATTTGTATTCTAATTTAAATTTAGATTCGAATAATAATAAATATATATTATTATGAATTTGGAATAATTGTCCTATTATTATTTAATATTTAATTTAATATTAGCTATTCGAAATTATTATTTATTATTATAATTATAATGAATAATAGTATATTATATTTAATGTACTATTCTATTGAATAATGAAGAGTCGTCTCCCTTGAATCGATAAATATCCCTTTCCATTATTCCAACAAATCCATTCTAAAGATTAGAAAACAACAAAAAAAGTAAGTGGACCTAACCTATTGAATCATGGCTATATCCACTATTCTGATATTAAAATTCGATAACTCGATAAAGATGAAATTGTAACAGTCGGTAGATCCTTTTTTTTATTTAATTTTCATATTTATTTTCTTTTGGCTCTGCAAGAATTTGTCGATATTACTGATTAAATATTATCATTCATAGATGGGTTATAGGGAGAAATTAATATTTCCTTCTTCTACGAAGAAAGGCTTATTCCAAGTCACAACATACGAGCCGTTTTAAATGAAATTTAAATATATTTTAAAATTCCAGAACACAAGACAGGACCAATTTAGATCTATATAAATCTTATATAGATCTAAATTGATCAGAGCATGTATTCATGTACCAAATATTTCCATATCGATACATGCGAAATTTTTGTTCCGACAACGGATAAAAAATGTATGCGAGAAAGCTGCTTTCATTTACAGTTTTTATTATTAAATTAAATACAATATCAATATTAAAATAAAAAAAAAAATTAGGAAATTCATTCTCCTTTTTTATGATTTTTCTGACAGATAAAGGTAAATAGAAAAAAATCTTCGAAGTGCATTGCTTGCTTTGAACCGCGAAAAGATATACTTCCGAGTTGTATATTCATATGAGAGAAAAAGAAATATAACACAATAAAAGAAAATGAAAGAGTTAAAGTATAACGTAATAAAATATATGATACTATAATAGTTTAA
>JAPQVW010000510.1:7500-25000 GCA_028535905.1 Quercus berberidifolia | reverse complement strand
ACGGGTTGCTTTCAAATAATTCGCGAGTGGGATTATCATATTCCATTCTCCTACACCTACAATTCAATTAGATCCAAAATATAAAAATATTCTTTCTTTTTGTGTTTGTAGAAGATGTTTTTTGTTGGAACCTCCCCCCCCCCCCCTTTTTTTTTTCATTTTTAAGGAATTGGTTAGTTGTCCAGTAAGAAGTAAGACTAGCCGATAGTTTTCGACGAAAGAAAGAGAACAAAGAAGAAAATAATCAATATTCGCGATGCACGCATTGTTGTATTAGAACCAAAAGGCCGTTCTTGATCGAATTATAATTATAAAAGGGCGGGGGGCTCTCTAATTTAAGATATGTAAAGAAAAAATGTATAAGTTTCGCACGATTAGATCATGCGAAACTCTTTTTCTTCTCATTAGAGATATTATGAGAATGAACCCACTACTGAATCTAATGAGGTCAAATCAAATTAAAGTAAAAAAGAAAAGGGAAAGTAATAAAGTAAAGTTAAAGTAAAAAAAGGGAGATTCTAGTATAATCTAAGGTCATTCTTTGTTCGAAAATACACAATGTATTCGATACAATAATAAAAAAAAGATCAAAATTAAAATAGAAATGATTTTCCAATTTTAATTTTAAAGCGATTCAATTTCATTTTTTGAATGAAGTTACACAACAGAGTTTTTTATTATTTCTAATTTTGATTATTAATTATAATATATAATATTAGTATAAGAATATTAGTTTTTAAGATGAATCTATATTAGTTTTTAAGATGAATCTGTTGATTGGGAATTAGGGGATGCTCAGATATCACAGATGATGAATTGATTTCTTACCTATGTCACTCCCATTTTTTTTTATTACTGTTTAGAAGGATTGATGAATCAAAAACTTTCAATTGAAAGAATAAGTGGAATTGGTCTTTTTGCTTATTCTTGTTTGTATCTTTCAAAAATTTGAATTTAGGGAAGTGCTTTCTAAACATATGTATAAAAAAGACCATATTTCATTTAGCCTCTTTATGCTTACTATAACTAGTTATTTCGGTTTTCTACTAGCGGTTTTAACTATAACCTCAGCTCTATTTATCGGGTTGAACAAGATACGACTTATTTGAAATTAATTGAACAAACGATTCATAAAAAAACGAAATCTTTCTGTGTTATTCCATATATTCTATAGTTTCTTAAGTTTCTTACCGTGTCAATTTCCAATTTTTGGTCATTGAGATTCATGGGCAATATGAATTAATAGTTAAGAATAGATATTACCTCTCCTTTTCCTCTTTCAAACAAATTGAAATGATTGAAGTTTTTCTATTTGGAATTGTCTTAGGTCTAATTCCTATTACTTTGGCTGGATTATTTGTAACCGCATATTTACAATACAGACGCGGTGATCAGTTGGACCTTTAATTAATTAATAGCTCTTTTTTTGATTGACCCCTACTTGCTTTATTAATTTTAATACATAGGGCAGGGGGGCAAATTGAAATTGCTGTTCAATTATTTCATTTCAGTGTAATTTTCGACCTAAGAATAACAAGAATGGGATCACGCTCTGTAGGATTTGAACCTACGACATCGGGTTTTGGAGACCCGCGTTCTACCGAACTGAACTAAGAGCGCTTTATTATCACACTAAATATTTTGTAAGTAACCCTAATATATTATATTTTTGCATGCGTATCCTATTCTATAGTAGAATAGAGTCAAATGAAAGATTGATCATGTTATGGATGCCCAATTTAATCGATTTCAATTGATCCCTCGTTACGATTCCTGCTCATAAGATAAGTAATAGAATAGGTAGGGATGACAGGATTTGAACCCGTGACATTTTGTACCCAAAACAAACGCGCTACCAAGCTGCGCTACATCCCTTTCAATTGGGTTACAGTGTCATTGTAGAGAATACCCGTATTGTTTTCCACATCTTTATTTACTCCATTTCTATACAAAAATTATCTTGTCATTTCTTCTTTTTGATCTCATATCATAGAACATATAATTAATTATTAATTAATTATAATAAACTACTTATATGCGTTACGTATAATGAAACCCGCTGTAAAAAAAAATGAATATTTTGGGGAAATGCTGGTACAGAAAAGGGCACGTTTTTTTTAAGAAAAGGAATATTCTACTGAATCGTTGTACATTTCAATTTGAATTAGGGATTCCGCGGACAAATACAAGCGATCATTAACTCCATATATGTCTGATCATATATGTATTACAAATTCCAATAAAGAAGGAGGATTTCAAATAAAATGCGAGATCTAAAAACATATCTCTCCGTGGCGCCGGTAGTAAGTACTATATGGTTCGGGTTTTTAGCAGGTCTATTGATAGAGATCAATCGTTTATTTCCGGATGCGCTGATATTCCCCTTTTTTTCATTCTAGTTAGTAACATGGGAAGTGGTGAAGAAGATTAGGGATTTAATAAAATCTCTGTGACTAATCCCTCCCCTTCCCATCTTTTAATTTTAGAATTTTTAAAATTCGAATAAGTTCGAAAAGAGAAAGAATAAAAGTGGATTCAAATTCAGTGAAACTCGGAACTCGGGCCTCAGGCCCGAGGCTCGAATTAAAATAAAATTTTTAATTTAAATTATTTAAATTAAAATAATTAAAAAGAGAATGAGAACGGAAATGGAAATTGATGGATAGGTCAACAAAATCATACAAAATACTTAAATGAAAGACGAAACGCTATATTGGGATTAGAAATGTAGTTAGAAATCATTGTATTACTTATTATTACTATCTTGATTGCAACGAAATTTTTCATAATTTTATTTCGAGTTAGCAACTTCGATTTTTTTTTTTCGTTCCTTTTTTCTCTTTGGATCGCAAAATAGAATAGTTGAGTGAATCAAAAATACAAAGGGGGTTCATGGCCAAGGGGAAAGATGTTCGAGTAACAGTTATTTTGGAATGTACCAATTGTGCTGTTCGAAATGATGCTAATAAGGAATCAAAGAGGGTTGGTATTTCCAGATATATTACTCAAAAGAATCGACACAATACGCCTAGTCGATTGGAATTGAGAAAATTCTGTCCCTTTTGTTACAAATATACAATTCATGGGGAGATAAAGAAATAGATGGAACCGATTACACGTATGTATTGTATGTCATCCTTCCAAGGAAGATGAAAAATGTCATATACCATATATTATATATAACATATATTTAAAGATAAACAAACCAAAAAGAAATCCCCGACAAAATTAGGATTTTCGGGATAAGGAATAAACAAATCATGGATAAATCCAAGCGACTCTATTTTAAATCCAAGCGATCTTTTCGTAGGCGTTTGCCCCCGATTGGGTCGGGGGATCGAATTGATTATAGAAACATGAGTTTAATTAGTCGATTTATTAGTGAACAAGGAAAGATATTATCTAGACGGGTGAATAGATTAAACTTAAAACAACAACGATTAATTACTATTGCTATCAAGCAAGCTCGTATTTTATCTTTGTTACCCTTTCTTAATAATGAGAAACAATTTGAAAGAGGTGAGTCGGCTGCTAGAACTGCGGGTCTTAGAATCAAAAAGGGGGATAGGCTTACTCTTCACTTGAATCAAAATTCCAATACGAACTCAAAGGCGGATTGATGTTTTGTTCGAAAAATTCGCGAATTAAGATGTGAGTGTCGCTGTCATAAGAAAAAAAGGATCGGGGAAAAAGAATAAATCTTTTTTTATTGAACGTCTTGTTTGTTCATTTTGACGACTTTATCATATTATTTGATTATATTTTATCATACTAATTTCTATTCTACCTTCCCGGAGTTAATTTTACAGCGCACTCCATTAAAATTGAAAACATTCCTATGGAGTCCTTCCAATCTACTTATTTTATAATCTCAGTGGAAATCATAGAAAGACAATTTCTATTTAATATAGCTATTTGCGCAAGTATTTTACGATTAAGAAGCAACTGCTTCTTGTACAGATTGTGTATGAAAATATTATAACTATAGTATACTAAATTCCCTCGAATTGCTGCATTTATCCGAGTGATCCACAAACGGCGAAAATATCTCTTTTGCCTACCTCTATCCCGATAAGCCGAAAACAAAGCTCTTATTTTCTGTTGAGTAATAGTTCGAGTAAGTCTTGAATGAGCCCCTCGAAAGCTTGATGCAAATAAACGAATTTTTGTTCTACGTCTCCGAGCTATACATCCTCGTTTAATTCTGGTCATTGAATAAATGAAACTTTGATAAATAACTAATTGATTTCTTTTCTTTCAGTTATTCCCTTCCCCTTTTCTAGTTTGTTAATAACAAAACGGATCCTTCCAATGTATAAAATAAAAACTCCAACGGCTTTTGCTACTATAACCTTCCCGCCCACGATTTTTTATTTTTTTTTATAGGCATTTTACCTCGAAATAAGAAATAATATTGATATTGATACTAGATATTAAAAAAAGCATATTAATATTAAATAAAAACAAAAAGTAGTAAATATAAAATAGAAATGAATAAAAAAAAAAATAGTGGGTTCCATCGTTTCTATGGTTACTTCTTAAACGGCGAGATCCCTTCTATACACCGGAGCCCCTTCTTTTCTTTCATTTAATCAATGCTATTGTTAACTTGTACAGTTCACACTTTTTGGCTCTACCCATGAATTATTCAGTAATCCGTCTTTCACAACGAGATCCACTTATACAGTAACGGTATTTAATTATGAAGATTAACTGTGTAGCTGACCCTCTTAGTCCGTTGTTGAAAGAGTAAGGGCGTAATCTTTCTTGCCTTTAAATGGGATTCCCCCCGCTTAATGGATAAACATTTGCTACCAATGGGAAATTCTTTCTCATCTTAAATTGAAAATGGAGACGATTGGATTTACACCACTAGAAACCATAAATTTTGATACACAATTACACAATAGAAGGGTATGATAGATACTTTTTAGATAGTGAATGGAGTTCTTCCGTTTTATTTTATCTTATTTACTGTTACTGATCACTGATACTGGAAAAATGGGTTCTTTTCTTTTGCCCCAGTCCATGCTCTGAACGAGTCACACATACACCCTAGTACATGTTCCTCGTCGCTGAGGGCATCCCCCAAGGGCGGGGGATTTCGTAACATTTCTGATTGGCTGTCTCGTCTTTCTAATAAGTTGTTTAATAGTTGGCATGTTGACTCGTATACATAATGAGCTGGTTTAGATCGATCCTAACCGGCCGATTAGGAATTACTTCTATAGTAATAAATTAATTAATAGAATACTCTATCAAACCCAGTAAGAAGATAAAATTTCAAATGGCGTATTTGTATTTGCGCGAAATCCCTGTTATTTTTTATTCTACCCCTACATGATCAACAATTCCATGAGCTTGGGCTTCTGTTGCTGACATAAAAACGTCTCTTTCCATGTCTTCGGATACAACCCATAGAGGTGTGCCTGTTCTTTGTACATAAACCCTTGTAATGGTTTCGCGCAGCTTCATCATTTCTTCCGCTTCCAGGATAAATTCTCCTGCGGGTGCCTCATAAAAAGAACTAGCAGGTTGATGGATCATTACCCTGATTATATAACCTAATAACTGGTTCTTCTATCTCGAAGAGAAATCAAAGAGAATAAATTAAATAACGAGTAATGATATGAAAACCAAAAGATAGAATTGAACAACCGTACAGGCATCTTTTGCGCATTGCATACGGCTATACAATGGAATTTACTTTATAACCTCCATTCCATTGAAGAAGTATAAAATCAAATTCAAATATTCAAATATAGGGCCTATCAGACCCCGATCGGTAAATAATCCAATAACCATCCTTCATTTTATTTTGGAGTAGTTAAAACATACTATGATGGTTCCGTTGCTTTATATATTTATTTAGTCTGTTATTAAGCAATCCCAAAGTTTCTTTTTTTTGTATTCTTTCCTAAGATAAATATTGTTATTATCCCTCTGGTGTGAAAACAAAAAAGTTTGTGACGCTGCAATAGGCTTCCGATAAATCAGATAAAATCGGAAATGCCCTTTATCTCATACTAGTCGTTCGATATATAATCTAATGATTGATTTTTGAAAAAAAAAAAACAAAAATAAAAAAAAAAGGTTTCTCATATCGAATTCAAAATGCCATGCTATTATTACTTAATAGTCATATTTCATATGGCGAAGGCATAGTCTTCTTTTTTCTCTCAAATACAAAACTCATTGGCGCCGAGCATGAGGGAATGCTAGACGTTTGGTAATTTCTCCTCCGACCAGAAGAAAAGATCCTATTGAAGCGGCCAATCCCATGCATATTGTCTGTACATCTGGTTGTACAAATTGCATAGTATCATAAATAGCCACTCCGGGTATTACCCACCCCCCGGGAGAGTTTATAAACAAATACAGATCTTTGCTATCATCCTCTAGACTGAGATATACCATAAGACCAATAATTTGATTCGAGAGATCGCTATCAACCTCTTGGCCTAAAAAAAGTAATCTTGCTCGATAAAGTCGGTTGATTAGGATATAATTGTATCCTTAGGAACCGTACGCGCACCTTTTGATGCATACGGTTTACCAAAAATCGCGCAAAAAAAAAAGAATCAATGTGTAGATTGCAGCCCTCATTCTTTTTTATTTTCATAGGGGGCTCTTTCTAACTTCTAACAAAGGGCTTTTTTTCTTCCATTTTTCAAGAAGGATTTGTTTTGGCCTGTTTACTTTACCTATATATAAATAAAATATATATATAAATAATTTACTAAACTTATCGAATGAACTTCTCATTGATGTATTGTTTCATCGAGATCGAATCCAAATAACGATGCCATTTTCTTGTTCCTGAATGGGCTTTTTCAATTTTTTTAGGTTTATGCTCTACTCCGAGTAAAGATAGGCCCGATTTTTATTTGCACATATAGGGCAAATGTCCCAATACCACGTCTTTTTGCTATGGCTTTTTTTATTTTTCAATTTCATTTATTTCATGTCTTCCACTAAATATTCAATGTATTCATTATATTAAATGTATTCATTATATTACTCGATTGATTAAACAGTTTGAGATCGCTCCTGTTTATAAATAGAATATTATAAAAGTAGTAATCTTAGATATATTACCAATTGGGTTTTTTCTAAACGGAGCCTGGATACTTCATTTTTTTGGTCCAGTCGAGCCAACCATAAATTATTCTAATTGATAATATTAATCTGATACCCCTACAAAAAATAAATAGGATTAAATTGTATTTCACGCTCCAAACTTTTGATAATTCAATCAATCTTTTTATGTGGGGCGAAAGAGGGGATATCTCGATCAGGGGAGAGAATGGGGAAATTCCATGTGACCCAATATATCTGACAAGTCGCACTATATGTCAACCCACGATGCATCTTCCTCTCCAGGACTTCGAAAAGGTACTTTTGGAACACCAATAGGCATAAAATGAAAGAAAAAAAATTAAGTACTATATCTTACTTTGATGTGGAAGCGTAACAACGGGTTTATTGTCTTAATAAGATTAGCCTTTATCATAGTTTATCCATAAATTGAATAAGTTCATAACAATAACATAAAAAAAGAAAACCGAATGATTATGACTAAAGGAAAATTTTTACGAAACGAATGGGTCTTTGGAATGATATGAACAAATGGGTATGTCTTCACTCAGAGAAAATTAAAGTGGGATCAATCCCCTCTACCATTGCGTATTGGTACTTATCGGGTATAGAATAGATCTGCTTATTTTTGTTCCTACAAATGGAATTCGTCTATTATTACTATCTATTATTATTATTACTAAAAGAATAGAACAAATATTAATTCTTTCCTCGAGAAAATCTACCGAAAGAGTGGGTCCAGAGCATAGTTTTTTTACTTTTTACAATGCAATAAAGTTACATAGTGTCTATTATTCGTTGATTAAAGGGGTATTTCCATGGGTTTGCCTTGGTATCGTGTTCATACCGTCGTATTGAATGATCCGGGTCGTTTGATTTCTGTTCATATAATGCATACAGCTCTAGTTGCTGGTTGGGCCGGTTCGATGGCTCTATACGAACTAGCGGTTTTTGATCCCTCTGACCCCGTTCTTGATCCAATGTGGAGACAGGGTATGTTTGTTATACCCTTCATGACTCGTTTAGGAATAACCAATTCATGGGGCGGTTGGAGTATCACAGGAGGTACTATAACGAATCCGGGTATTTGGAGTTACGAAGGTGTGGCCGGGGCACATATTGTGTTTTCTGGCTTATGCTTTTTGGCAGCTATTTGGCATTGGGTGTACTGGGATCTAGAAATATTTTCTGATGAACGTACAGGAAAACCTTCTTTAGATTTACCTAAGATTTTTGGAATTCATTTATTTCTTTCAGGGTTGGCTTGTTTTGGGTTTGGCGCATTTCATGTAACGGGGTTGTATGGTCCTGGAATATGGGTGTCCGATCCTTATGGACTAACCGGAAGGGTACAATCTGTAAATCCAGCGTGGGGTGTGGAAGGTTTTGATCCTTTTGTTCCGGGAGGAATAGCCTCTCATCATATTGCAGCAGGGACATTGGGCATATTAGCCGGCCTATTCCATCTTAGTGTCCGTCCGCCCCAACGTCTATACAAAGGATTACGCATGGGAAATATTGAAACCGTCCTTTCCAGCAGTATCGCTGCTGTCTTTTTTGCCGCTTTTGTTGTTGCTGGAACTATGTGGTATGGTTCAGCAACTACCCCGATTGAATTATTTGGTCCCACTCGTTATCAATGGGATCAGGGATACTTCCAGCAAGAAATATATCGAAGAGTTAGCGCTGGGATAGCCGAAAATCAAAGTTTATCAGAGGCTTGGTCTAAAATTCCTGAAAAATTGGCTTTTTATGATTACATCGGTAATAATCCGGCAAAGGGGGGATTATTCAGAGCGGGCTCAATGGACAACGGGGATGGAATAGCTGTTGGGTGGTTAGGACACCCTATCTTTAGAGATAAGGAAGGGCGTGAACTTTTTGTACGTCGTATGCCCACTTTTTTTGAAACATTTCCGGTTGTTTTGGTAGACGGAGACGGTATTGTTAGAGCCGATGTTCCGTTTCGAAGGGCAGAGTCGAAGTATAGTGTCGAACAAGTAGGTGTAACTGTGGAGTTCTATGGTGGCGAACTGAATGGAGTCAGTTATAGTGATCCTGCTACTGTGAAAAAATATGCTCGACGCGCTCAATTGGGCGAAATTTTTGAATTAGATCGTGCTACTTTGAAATCCGATGGTGTTTTTCGTAGCAGTCCAAGGGGTTGGTTTACTTTTGGCCATGCTTCATTTGCTCTGCTCTTCTTCTTCGGACATATTTGGCATGGCGCTAGAACCTTGTTCCGAGATGTTTTTGCCGGTATTGACCCAGATTTGGATGCTCAAGTAGAATTTGGAACATTCCAAAAACTTGGGGATCCGACTACAAGACGACAAGTAGTCTGATACAAGATTGATTTCTTACTTTTATTTTTGTGATTTAACATAGACAGGGAGCCGGATAAATCTTGATTTGAATCGCTGCCTTTGCCCTTTCTTTGACTCTTTCTCTTTAGTTATCCGGGAGACGACCCAAAATAAACAGGCATGGAAGCTATAATTGTAAACCACAATCGAATCTATGGAAGCATTGGTTTATACATTCCTCTTAGTCTCGACTCTGGGAATAATATTTTTCGCCATCTTTTTTCGGGAACCACCTAAAGTTCCAACTAAAAAGATGAAATGATTTTTTATTATCTCGATTGAAGTAATGAGCCTCCCAATATTGGGAGGCTCATTACTTCAACTAGTCTCCGTGTTCCTCGAATGGATCTCTTAGGTTGAGAGGGTTGCCCAAAAGCAGTATATAAGGCGTACCCAGTAAAACTTACAAGTAAACCAGATATAGAGATGGCAACTAAGGTTGCTGTTTCCATTATTATATAATTTTAAGACCACAATGGATCTATGCTAAGATCATTTATTTACAATATAATGGTATACAAAGTCAACGGCTCTCACTGAATACAAAATAGGATTTATGGCTACACAAACCGTTGAGAATAGTTCTAGATCTGGTCCAAGACGAACCATTGTAGGGGATTTATTGAAACCACTGAATTCGGAATATGGTAAAGTAGCTCCAGGTTGGGGAACTACTCCTTTGATGGGTATTGCAATGGCTCTATTTGCGGTATTCCTATCTATTATTTTGGAGATTTATAATTCTTCCATTTTACTGGATGGAATTTCAATGAATTAGATTCACAAGAACTACTAAATCGCTTTTCACTATAAAGTGAATCATTTAGGTCGTTTTTAGCCCATTCTATTTTTGGGTAGTTCGACCGTGGAATTTCTTTGTTTCTGTATTTCCGGAATATGAGTGTGTGACTTGTTATAATTGATCCTATGGATACTACAGAGAGTGGTTCTGTCATCTTGATACAGATGGTTTTACCTCGTCGGATATTCATTCTAGTATCCGGAACGCGCGGAATATAGGAAATAGATTACAAACTATTCTAACTATGATTCATATTTTATATTAAGACCTCGCGGGCCGGACTCCAAAAAAAAGAGTTAACCCCCAAATAGTTAAAAAAGGGGGTTAGAAGTGATAAATCGACAGATTTTTATTCTTTTTCCCGTTTATGCTTATTTTAATTAAGGGACAAACCTTTCTTTGAATTTTTATTCAGTATATCTATTCATTGAATAAGTGATGATCCAACGATTCTTACTCAGGGAATTTTTGGACTTAGTTTGAAGGTTTTCTTGAATCATCGTGGTTGTAGTATGAATCTGAGGTTTTAATCGATTCATAGGGTCTTAACAAGAGAATTCCTATCAATAATAAAGAAAACAGAAGTAAAACCGCGTTACACACAAATAAGAATAACAAGAATAACAAATAAAAGAAAATAAAAAAAAAATAGGTAAATAGAGGATTCAAGAGGCCTGTAACAATCAACATAAAGACGAATGAGCCAACTTGATATTTTTTAGCATTATAACCACAAAGAAGAGCTTTCAGATTTTTATTCTTTCGTATCTTTAGAGAAAAAGAAAGAGTGAATCATAGGAGGAAAGATAAATAAGTTTCAAACTTTTTATTACACATATCCATTCTAGCCAGTATTTGGGTGGTTTTTGTTTGAGCCGTACGAAATGAAATTCTCATATACGGTTCTCAGAGGGGGAGTTCCCTGGATTTACCTATCTCAATAAAGTATATGATTGGTTCGAAGAACGTCTTGAGATTCAGGCGATTGCAGATGATATAACTAGTAAATATGTCCCTCCCCATGTGAACATATTTTATTGTTTAGGCGGAATTACACTTACTTGTTTTTTAGTACAAGTAGCTACGGGATTTGCTATGACTTTTTACTATCGCCCAACGGTTACTGAGGCTTTTGCTTCCGTTCAATATATAATGACTGAAGCTAACTTTGGTTGGTTAATCCGATCAGTTCATCGATGGTCCGCAAGTATGATGGTGCTAATGATGATCCTGCACGTATTTCGTGTGTATCTCACCGGTGGCTTTAAAAAACCTCGTGAATTGACTTGGGTTACAGGTGTAGTTTTAGCTGTATTGACCGCATCTTTTGGCGTGACTGGTTATTCCTTACCCCGGGACCAAATTGGTTATTGGGCAGTCAAAATTGTAACAGGCGTACCGGAAGCTATTCCTGTAATAGGATCGCCTTTGGTAGAGTTATTGCGCGGAAGTGCTAGTGTAGGACAATCCACCCTGACTCGTTTTTATAGTTTACACACTTTTGTATTACCTCTACTTACTGCCGTATTTATGTTAATGCACTTCCCAATGATACGTAAGCAAGGCATCTCTGGTCCTTTATAGAGAAGAAATAGTATTATAGATCATAGATATTTGTAATCAGTCATTTATCACTTCACTCAGGGTAGGAACAATAGGATTTCATTGCTATAAATATGGATTATTGAAAAGAATAAAACATGTATTTGGATCTTTTCCTTCAACCCCGCAAAATTGTATTATTTATTTGACACTAATGGTTGAAGTGAATTTTCTGAAGATAAAATGGATTATGGGAGTGTGTGACTTGAACTATTGATTAGTCCGTGCAGATATATGCCTATCTGCCACATTTGTTTGAATTCACAACGAAATGTGTCTTTGTTCCAACTACTACGTAAGCCCCATATGGAGGATAGGCTGGTTCACTACTTGAAGAGAATCTTTTCTATGATCAGCCTTGACATGTCTCATGTCATGCATAAGCAGGCTCCGTAAGATCCAGTCGAATAGATGATACGTCATAATCCAGATTATGTTTTATCTATTTTACTTACTTAGCTTAATAGTATGGAAATGCATTCATTTCCTTTGCATTGACCCGATTTATATATATATAATACTATCGGAGTGAAACAAGGGATCTAAAGAAGAACAGGGGCTAGACCCTATTAGTAACAAGTAAATCTTTTGTATGTAAAAGAAGTCTCGATATTTTATTTTTTATTTTTGGGGAAGAAAAGGCAATCGCAAGGTCTGAGACGACCCAGAAAGCGCTTGATCATGGTCAACTTTGTAAGCCTACTTGGGTATTGAGCATTTACCTGTAAGAATAGAATTACTTGCATTCGTTTGATTTGTGCTCGAGCCGGATGATGAAAAATTATCATGTCCGGTTCCCTCGGGGGATGGATCTATAATAATTCACCTATCCCAATAACAAAAAAACCTGACTTGAACGATCCTGTATTAAGAGCTAAGTTGGCTAAAGGTATGGGTCATAATTATTATGGAGAACCCGCATGGCCCAATGATCTTTTATATATTTTTCCAGTAGTAATTCTAGGAACTATTGCATGTAACGTAGGCTTAGCGGTTCTAGAACCATCAATGATTGGTGAACCCGCGGATCCATTTGCAACTCCTTTAGAAATATTGCCCGAATGGTATTTCTTTCCCGTATTTCAAATACTTCGTACAGTGCCCAATAAGTTATTGGGGGTTCTTTTAATGGTTTTAGTACCCGCGGGTTTATTAACAGTACCTTTTTTGGAGAATGTTAATAAATTCCAAAATCCATTTCGTCGTCCAGTAGCAACAACAGTCTTTTTGATTGGTACCGCAGTAGCCCTTTGGTTGGGTATTGGAGCAACATTACCTATTGATAAATCCTTAACTTTAGGTATTTTTTAAATTGATTCAATTGTGAAATAAAATATCACGACATGTGTATCTAGGGGGAATTCGCTTTGCAGCGACTATTCCCTAGATACATCTCTGCAATAATTCAATTTTGGATCTATTCTGAGTTATGGATTGTGCTAAAGATTCAAAACCCATTTTTTTTCTAAAGTTTTTGTCTAACTAATAAAAAAAAAGATGAAATCCAATGGATTTCAAATTTATACGAAATCCTTTTCTATTTCGAGAATGTCCAATATATGTTTTATGTCTTCTCTGCGAAAATGTTTCATTTTCATAAAGTCGGTTTGACTGTTATTTAAAAGGTCCAAGAGGGTATGTATATTGGACCCTTTGAGGCAATTATAAATTCTAGGGGGCAATTCTGATTGGTCTATAAAAATGGATTTCAATGCTATTTCTGTTGAATTTTTATTTAGTTTAGCCAATCTATCATGACAAGTAAAAAAGGGTAAAGTAACTTTTTGTTGATTATTTTCTAAATGTAATTTTTCTTCTTCCGCATGTAAAAAAGGAATAAATAACTCAATCAAATTACGTGAGGCTTCATGAAGTGCTTCTTTAGGAGTTAAACTTCCATTTGTCCATATTTCGAGAAAAAGTATCTCTTGTTTTTCATTCCCATTTACATAAGAATGAATACTATGGTTTGCATTTCGAACAGGCATGAATACAGCGTCGATAGGATAACTTCCGTCTTGAGAGTTATTTGTTGTTTTTATACGATATCCGCGATCCCTTTCGATTTGTAATTCAATATACAAATTAATTGGTTCCGTTAGGTTAGCTATATGCTGTGTATTATCAACAATTTGCACAGAAGGTGGTAAGATGATATCTTGAGCAGTTACATATCGGGGACCCTTGACACAAATGGACGCACCACTAATTCCATACAGATTACTTCTCAATACAATTTCTTTCAAATTCATTAAAATTTCATGTACTGATTCTTGAATACCTATTATGGTAGAATATTCATGTGGTATTTTCTCAGATTTTGCGCGTGTGATACACGTTCCTTCTATTTCTCCGAGCAAAGCTCTTCGCACCGCAATGCCTATTGTATCGGCTTGACCTTTCATAAGTGGAGACAGAATGAAACGTCCATAATAGAGACTATTACTATCTCCTCTTGATTCAACACACTTCCACTGCAGTGTCCGAGTCGATACTATTACTTTCTCTCGAACCATGGTAATCTTATTATTTGATCAAATCATTAAATTATTTATTTCTCTTGAAATCATTTCAATGTTTTGTTTATTTTTACACACGCCTTTTTTTAGGGGGCCTACAGCCATTATGTGGCATAGGGGTTACATCCCGTATGAAACTTAATATTACACCACTTCTACGAATAGCCCTTAATGCTGCATCTCGTCCGAGACCGGGGCCTTTTATCATGACTTCGGCTCGTTGCATACCTTGATCCACTACCGTCCGAATAGCATTTCCTGCTGCGGTTTGTGCCGCAAAGGGTGTCCCTCTTCTTGTACCCTTGAATCCACAAGTACCGGCGGAGGACCAAGAAATTACCCGGCCTCGTACATCTGTAACAGTCACAATGGTATTGTTGAAACTTGCTTGAACATGAATAACCCCTTTTGGTATTCTACGCGCACTCTTACGTAAACCAATACGCCCATTCCTACGTGAACCGATTCTGGGTGCGGATTTTGCCATATTTTATCGTCTCATAAATATAAGTCAGAAGTATATGGATATATCCATTTCATGCCAAAACGGATCTTTTCCGCTTTTTTTTATTTGTATATTGGGTCCCTTAGGGAGTCTCTTTTATTTTATAAAGATTATCCTTGTCTTTGTTTATGTCTCGGGTTGGAACAAATTACTATAATTCGTCCCCGTCTACGGATCAGTCTACATTTTTCACAAATTTTACGAATGGAGGCCCTTATTTTCATATTTGTCATTCCTTAACTGAATTTCAAATTTACTTATTTGAAGAAAATGAGTTTCTGGAAATTTGAAACTTTCGAATTGTATCCCTCCGAAAGGAATATTGAAGTTGAAAAAAAAAACCACCTAATCGTTTGAATCCTTGTTTCGGAGTCTAGAAACTATATGCCCTTTGGTTGAATCATAATGACTTCTTTCAATTTTTACTCTATCTTCCGTTGGTATACGTATAAAACTACGTTGAATCCTTCCTGAACCATAACCTAGAATCCGAAGCATACCATTCGGAAGTGATTCAGGAATTAAACTTTCATGAATCCAGTTTTCTTTTTTCATTCGCGGTAAAACCTCCTTGAAGTATTAACTAATGTAAGAGGAGAGTGAGAATAGAAACCCGTTCTTTATCTTTTTTTTTTCGCAAATAGTAAAGTTCCATATCTTAATTTGGATATAAGAAAGCTTACCATATATAACACAAAATTTCTCCGCCGATTCCTTCTAGTCGGGCCTCTCGGTCCGTCATTATACCCCGAGAGGTAGAAAGAATTACAATCCCCATCCCACCTAAAATTCTAGGAATTCGTTGATAACTAGAATAGATTCGTAGACCGGGTCGACTGATCCGTTTTAAATTTAAAACAGTTTTACATGGACCTTTCCTATTCCTTCTATGCCGTAGGGTTAAAACCAAAAAATATTTGTTGTTTTCCTGATGTTTCCTCACATTTTCAATAAAACCTTCTCTTAACAGTATTTTAACAAGGTTTTCGGTGATGTTAGTAGATGGTATTCGAACTGTTCCTTTTCTATTCATGTCAGCATTGCGTATAGAAGTTATTATATCAGCAATAGTGTCTTTACCCATGATAAATTAAAATTATTGTTACCCCCGAACTTTGATATAATCAACATGCTTTTTTCTTTCTATTTTATGAATTGTTAAAGATATATGCGTGAGACAAATTTACTAATTAATCTAGTTTACTCTATTCATATTTTATTCAAATGCTATAATAGCATTAGAGTCTCCGTTTTATTAGACTTATAATACTTCAGGTGCTAATGAAACTATTTTAGTGAAATTTAACTGTCTCAATTCCCGTGCGATCGCACCAAAAATTCTAGTTCCTTTGGGATTTCCTTCTTGATCAATAACAACCGCAGCATTGTCATCATATCGTAGTATCATACCGTTGTCACGTTTGAGTTCTTTACAAGTACGTACAATTACAGCTCTGATCACTTCGGATTTTTCTAGAGGTGTATTTGGTATTGCTTCCTTGATTACAGCAACAATAACGTCACCAATATGAGCATATCGTCGATTACTAGCTCCTATGATTCGAATACACATTAATTGTCGGGCCCCGCTGTTATCCGCTACATTTAAGTGGGTTTGAGGTTGAATCATATCATTTTTTTTTATTTGCTCTTTCACTGCGAAGGGGCTAAGTAAAAAAAGAAATATTGTTTGTCCAAAACAAAAAAAAAAAGAAACCTATAATTTTGTTTTTTTTTTTTCATTCAAAAGATTTCTTTTCTTTGGTTATACATTCTTATCCCGAAATAATGAATTGCGTTCGTATAGGCATTTTGGATGCCGCTATTGAAATAGCCTTTCTGGCTACATTTTCTGCTACTCCACCCATTTCATAAAGTATTCTACCCGGTTTAACGATAGCTACCCAATATTCGGGAGATCCTTTACCGGAACCCATACGCGTTTCCGCGGGTCTTACTGTAACAGGTTTGTCTGGAAATATACGTACCCATATTTTTCCGCCGCGGCGTACGTTTCGTGTCATTGCCCGCCGCCCTGCTTCTATTTGTCTAGACGTGATCCACGCGGGTTCAAGTGCCTGAAGAGCATATCTACCAAAGCAAATACGATTACCTCGATAAGATATTCCTTTCATTCTTCCTCTATGTTGTTTACGGAATCTGGCTCTTTTGGGGTTATAGTTGATGGTTCTTTTTCAATTTCAATTCCATCTCTACTACAGAACCGGACCTGAGAGTTTCTTCTCATCCAGCTCCTCGCGAATGAAAAATAACAATTATAACATGGTATACATGTATTTAATGAATAATATACTGAATCGTGGGAGTCTTTGAGATTTTATCTAATATCTAATCTATTAGAAATTTGTATATCTTGTTTTGATAGTTTATATAAAAAAAACTAAACATGTATTCAATTTCTATTTATTTATAGTTATAGATAATTATTTTATAGATTAGTTAGAGATAATAGATAATAATAATAGAATTTCGTTTTATTATAACGAGTATTTATTTTGTTTTGTCTTTTTTATTATCATATTATATTGGATCTATCAAAATTTAGAAATCCAATAAAATAAAAACTTTCGCGGGCGAATATTTACTC
>JAPQVW010000051.1:87500-89431 GCA_028535905.1 Quercus berberidifolia | reverse complement strand
GTGCTGCATGGTGCGTGCGGGGCTGCCTTGGCCTTGGCTGCGTGCCTTGGGGGGCTGCATGCCTTGGCCTTGGCTGCGTGCCATGGCCTTGGCAGCATGCCTCCATGGCCTTGGCTGCGTGCCTTGGCAGCATGCCATGGGGGGGCTGCATGCCTTGGCCTTGGCTGCGTGCCTTGGCCTTGGCAGCGTGCCTTGGCCTTGGCTGCATGCCATGGGGGGGCTGCATGCCTTGGCCTTGGCTGCGTGCCTTGGCCTTGGCAGCATGCCTTGGGGGGCTGCATGCCTTGGCCTTGGCTGCGTGCCTTGGCCTTGGCAGCGTGCCATGGCCTTGGCAGCATGCCTTGGGGGGCTGCATGCCTTGGCTGCGTGCTGCATGGTGCGTGCGGGGGCTGCCTTGGCCTTGGCTGCCTGCCTCCATGGCCTTGGCTGCGTGCCTTGGCCTTGGCAGCATGCCTTGGCCTTGGCTGCGTGCCATGGGGGGCTGCATGCCTTGGCCATGGCTGCGTGCCATGGGGGGCAGCCCCTGGCCTTGGCAGCATGCATGCCACGGCCTTGGCTGCATGCCATGGCCTTGGCCGCATGCCTTGGCCTTGGCTGCGTGCCTTGGCCTTGGCTGCTGCCTTGCCCACAAATTTCGAGTGATTTCCCAAAAAATGAGGGTTTTTTGGAAAAGGAGGTTATTTTCCCCCAAAGAGGCTGGCGTTGGGCATGGCAGGGTGCCCAGGGGCATGCCCGCATGCACGCCACGCCGCATCGCCCCGCATCGTCCCGCACTCCGGCAAAATTGGCTCGTGCCTTTTCCCCTTTTTGTGTTCCTAAATTCAGTCCATGATTTTAGAGGACGTTTCCAACAAGCGGATCGGCGTTCCGAGCAGTTTTCAATTTTTTATGATTTTTCCTATTTTCTGGATTCCGAAAATCATAAAAAATAAAATATGTTGAATATGGCCACCAAATTTTGGCAGGTTGAAGGTTAGATTTTTCTTAGCATGTGTACAAAAAATCAGGGCAAGACTCCAAGAATTGCTCCAAAAAAGACCCATTATTCCTCCTCAACAAATCAATGTTTCCTCGTGCCAGAGAGGATTTTTTCCTAAGCGCTCTTTAGGGGGGGAAAGAGTTGGAGGTGTCCGAAGAGGCTATCTAGGCTTGGCAGCAGCAGCCCCCCCAAGTGCTGCCATGGCCTTGTAGGGGTCCCAAGGGCATGCCACGGCCTTGGCATCCCACCCACGGGGCATGCCACGCCCTCGCCCACGGGGCATGCTAGGGCCTTGCTGCTGCCTGCGCCCAGGGGCATGCCAGCGTGCCCACCTGCCCGCACCCAGGGGCATGCCAGCGTGCCCACGCAAGCATGCCATGGCCTTGGCTGCGTGCCTTGGCCTTGGGGCAGCATGCAGGCAAGCATGCCTTGGCCTTCGCTGCCTGCCCATGGGGGCTGCCTTGGCCTTGGCTGCTGCATGCCCCGGCCTTGGCCAGCATGCCCATAGGGGGGCTGCTGCTGCCTTGGCCAGCATGCCTTGGCCTTGGCCTTGGATGCATGCCTTGGCCATGGCCTTGGCTGCATGCCTTGCCCATGGCCTTGGCTGCATGCCTTGCCCACATATTTGGGGTGATTTCCTAAAAATGAGGGTTTTTTGGAAAATGAGGTTATTTCCCCACGAGCAGGCAGGCAGTGGGCATCCCAGGGGCATGCCCGCGTGCACGCCGTGCCGCATCGCCCCGCATCGTCCCGCACTCCGGAAAAATTGGCTCGTGCCTTTTTCCATTTTTTTGTCCCTAAATTCATTCCATGATTTTAGAGGAGGATTCCAGCAAGCGGTTTGGCGTTCCGAGCGTTTTTGAATTTTTTATGATTTTTCCCATTTTCCGGCTTCCTAAAATCGTAAAAAATAAAATATGTTGAATCTGGCCTCCATATTTTGACAGGTTGA
>JAPQVW010000509.1:0-26379 GCA_028535905.1 Quercus berberidifolia | reverse complement strand
GATTCAATGTAATATCAAAATTTTCAAAAATTCCCTTCCGAGTCCGTTCAAATGGGACTTGGTCGATAAGCTCGCGTTCCAACAGATTCTAGAGTTGCAGTTTAAATCTTGTGGTGAAAATGAATTGCCATGAAAGTAAGCCTGACAGAGCATACTAAATAAAATAATTAATATTTAGTGTCGGCCGTGGCAGTCGCGGCGTAAAAATCGACGCCTCCAACTCAGTCCGTAGATATCGTAAGAGCTAAGGGAACCTACCAGGGGAAGGACACCAACTTCAGCAGTGTTTTAGCAAACATTTAACACACCGGAAACATTTAACACGCGGTGGAGACTGCGATTCGGAAAACGTAGTGTAGGACGCCCTCCGGCCAGGTGAGATGACGATCTACCGAAAGACTGCAGGCAGGTGCTGGATGCGGCAAGCTGAAGACAGGGCGATATGGCGCTCATTAGGGGAGGCCTATGTCCAGCAGTGGACTGATATAGGTTGATGATGGTGAGGAAACATTTAACGCCCTCCGCTGCGATTGGTAATCCACCAGACAAACGTGGTGATTATGGCGAAACCCCCTTCGTTTGGGGGAGGCATGGTCAGCAGTGGACGTATGTGGTAAATAAATAAAAACTAAAACAAAGAGGTTCTCAGGTCTATTGTAGCACATTTACAGACATGCACAGAACCATTACCCACGCCACACTAACTCACACTTGACCGTTTTATTTTGTAAATTTTGTAAGGAACGCATTTACGGAATTTGCATAATTTTACCTAATACGGTGCCTTAACGCCCACGCTTCACTTCAAACTTATACGAAATACAAAAATGAAATTCTGTTGGGGTTTGATTTGGATTGCTTTTAGCAATAAGGCAGCCGATTGTGCTTCCATAGTTAATAAAAAAACATTTTGTTGTTATATTTCTATACGTGTAACTGTGGACCAGCCCAACATAGAGATAGAGGCTGGTCCACCAGTTCAAAAGTCGCTCAGCGAGCTATGGAAAGAGCTATGCTCGGAGTTTCTTCGTAACAAACTATCCTACAAAAGTCATTCTGTGCTAAATGTTTCATCATCATCAGCATTATTAGTCCACTTGCTGGACATAGCGCCTCCCCTAATGAGGCGCCATAGCGCTCTGTCGTGCCACTCCCCAGCTCGCGGCCCTGCCTGAAAACCAGCCTAGTATTGGGCCTAGCCTAATGCTAGACATGCTGAGGCTGGACCCATTTTTTACACACGCTTTTATTAGCTCGGGGCTGTATGTATGTATGTACGTATGTATGTATGTAATGGAATCTTTGAACATAATTTTCACCAACTTCCAGGAAGTCTGATTAATTTGAAACTTTGCATACGTATCAAGGACCGATGACAATGCAATAATTTAATAATAGTTTTTCCTTAACTAGCGACCCGCCCCGGCTTCGCACGGGTGCAAAAGTAAAGGATAAAAAATTAACTTGTGGGTTATCCCTAAGAGATAGACATATACCATGGTGGACTTTTTTGTAGACCTTTCTAAGGTGTACAATACTGTAGTACATTATATTATTCTATCTCGTAGGGTTCAGCCAGCATTTGCAATGTAAGCGCAAAAAAAAATGTGTTTATTTACGACATCACATTAGAAACCTCTAAAATGATCATTGTTTCTCTACTATATTATGTATTATACATATAAACCTTCCTCTTGAATTACTATATCTACTAAAAGAAACCACATCAAAATCCGTTGCTTAGTTTTAAAGATCTAAGCATACATAGGGACAGACAGACGGGAAGCGACTTTGTTTTATACTATGTATTGATGGATTTACCAGGATTAATAAATTCTTTTATAGATCCTCTGTAGGAGAGGGAGAAAGATAAAGCTAGCGCGCGATTGAAATTAATTAATTAAATTATAATTAAATTAATTAATTCCCCAATATATGAGTTTGTCACACTCTTAAAAATTAAAAATAAATTATAGTTTAAAAAACTAAAAAAACACGCTTTTATTGCCAATCGAACTAAAAACTAGAGAAATAATTTTTGATGACAAAGAGTTTAATATAACTGTAGTAGCAGATGAAACAATTAATCATAATGAATCGCCTCAAAACAAATTTATAATAAAATTTAAGTTATTAACACAATAATTCAATTCAGAGTAAAAAGCGTGGGGTGCATGTTTACTGCAGTTCATAACTGCCAATAAGATGATTGTAATATTTAAAAATATCAAGCACCCCACGCTTTTTACTCTGAATTGAATTATTGTGTTAATAACTTAAATTTTATTATAAATTTGTTTTGAGGCGATTCATTATGATTAATTGTTTCATCTGCTACTACAGTTATATTAAACTCTGTCATCAAAAATTATTTCCTAGTTTTTAGTTCGATTGGCAATAAAAGCGTGTTTTTTTAGTTTTTTAAACTATAATTTATTTTTTACCTCTTTTGTTTTATTTTATTTTTTAAATTAAATAATTTTAGATTTCGTTTTGTCATAGTGTCTTTTATGTTTATATAAGATAACAATAATTATTTTTCTTTCTCTTTCTTTGTTTCAGTTCAGTTTCATTCATTTATTTCTCATAGGCACATTACATTGCACTTAAGAAGGTCTTAAAATAATTTAAAACAATAGGTAGGTGACGATACTAACAAGTCATTTTATGTTATCTAATGCTATGTTATTCCAGAAGTTTTGGTCTGACAGATAATCCTTTATATTATAGTATGCTCTTTCTGTGAGGTGCTTTTTCATGGTTATTTTAAAAGCTCTTTCGCTAAGATTGGTAATAATGTTTCTTTTATAAATGTATAAATGTAAATAATAATGGTTATTTTCTGTCTTCAGATTGGTGGCAATCCAGCATCTACCCCAGCAGTCTTTCGAAGATCGTCATCCCACCTGGCCGGAGGGCGTCCTACACTACGTTTTCCGAGTCGCAGTCTCCACCGCGTGTTAAGTGTTTCCGGTGTTTTAAATGTTTGTTTAACATAATTTAACAATTGTTTAAAATAAACTTGGCAAGCAAAGCCGTGGGTAAAACCTACCATGTTCATAAAAATCAAATTTCATGTAACTCAATTTTCTGCCTAACTTCACTCAAACTAATTCATTCAAAGGAAATTGTGCTTTGTACGCTAAGTTACAGAGTTTTATTTCCATAATTTGCGAAACGTGCTTGTGAATTTCGAGTAAGAACTTTGAATTAGGAACTTGTTTGATTTGTACAATATTCGAATTTAGAATGTTTTTATTACCGACGCGCCGCCATATTGTTTACCTTACGAATTTTTTGGTTTATTTCGCGCTTAAAATGTTTTTGTGAATGAGTTTTAAAACATTTTCGACTTAAAATAATGTCATTTTTGTAAGAAATATGTATAAGTTAGGGATTTAAAGCGCCATAACTTTTACGTACGTGAAGTTTGTTATTTAGCAATTTCGAAGGAATTGAAATGCAATTAAACTTTTTCATAAAAGTAAATGGGTTTCAATAAATTTAAGTGATTTACATTTATATTCGAGTTTTTTTTTCTCTACATAATCATTTTCAAAAAGACAAATCTGTAGGTTTGTCCATTGTAGGTGAAGTCAAAATGAATACCTTTACTCGGATCTAAAATACAAGTATTTTTTTGTAAACATAAACATTTATGTACGGAAACTTGGAGAGAGAGGGAGATAAAAAATAAAATAAATATAATAAAATAATGCTAGACAATCTACACAGCATTATCTAGGCCCCTAAGCTAATCAGAGCTTGTGTTATGGGTACTAGATGACTGATACACATAATACAATACATTACAGAGATAGATATATTTTTATATATACATAGAAAACACCCATAACCCGTAACAAATACCTGCAGATCGTACAAACATTTGTTCCGAGGCGGGCATCGAACCCGCAACTTTCAGCCTCGCAGGCGGACCTTCGCCTGCTGCGCCAACTGAGGTCGTCGATAGCATTATAATCGTATTATTTTGCTGGAATACATCTACATGTACAAAAGATATTAATGGTTAAAGCTTCACACTAATATTATAAATGCGAAAGTTTGGATGAATGGATGGATGGATGGATGGATAGATGTTTGTGGTTTCTTCACGCCAAAAATACTGAACGATTGAGCTGAAATTTTGTTAAAGATGTGCGTGCGGAGCCGCCGGCAGCATCTAGTATCCTATACATTTTGCCTAGTAAAGGCGTGCAAAATAAATTTATAACATAAATTATTAATACTTACAAAATACAAACCACAAAAACACCAAACAAAACATCACATCACACTGATATTATAAATGCGAAAGTTTGGATGGATGGATGGATGTTTGTGGCTTCTTCACGCCAAAACTACTGAGCCGATTGAGCTGAAATTTTGCATTGATGTAGCCCTAGACCTGGAATCAAACATAGTCTAAGGAAAAAAAAGCTTCTGGATAAGGGCATGCAAAGCCGCGGGCAGCAACTAGTAACTTATATGTACAAAATACAAGTCACAAAAAACACCGAATAAAACATAGTTCACAAAACATAACTTATAAATAAGTAGTAGAAAGTTATAACATAACTTATCTATATATATATAAAAGTAAGTCGTGTTAGTTACACTATTTATAACTCAAGAACGGCTGAACCGATTTGGCTGAAACATTGGTGGGGAGGTAGCTTAGAACCAGGAGACGGACATAGGACTAGCGACACGCCCCGGCTTCGCACGGGTATATCTTTTGCATTTTCTAAATTACACCCGTGCGAAGCCGGCGGCGGATCGCTAGTAAATACTTAATTTTAAGTTTAAACCTATTTCAGAAAACGTTATCTATTTATTTATTATCCGGCAGTACTTAGAAATTCCTTGACTCTACAGTGCCATAATGAACGCACCTCACTTGCACCCCATTCCACCCCTCCTGCACCCCAGTTCGCGTGCCACCGCCATTACGTTATCGACACCCCATAACTGGCGCGTTATAACCGATATTCACACATTTTTTGGGTCATTCGACTATGAGTTGGTAACGTTGGTATAAGTACTAAACTTATAAATGTGGTGACATGAAATTGTTTTAGAATTTGGTACTTATACCACCTCCCTCGTTCCGGGTCTTTCTTATACTCTTTTGCATGCTCTCTAAGATAGAAAAGATAGAAATTATTTATTGCATTTAGATTAAATTTAATGTTATTACAAAATTTTTGCCGTTGACGAATTTTTAAATGATAAATCTAGTCTATAACAATTCATTGCCTATGTAAAGAATTGACATACCTACTGATAATTTTAATTGTTTTTGAATCTTGTATTGACATTGTTTATATTTTTTCTACATAATAACTATGCTCCTAACTATAAATAGACTAAGTACACATTATAAATTTTTATAATAAATAAATTGCTGCGCCCTTACAGGGTACATGTACATACCTCTAAGCTAATGAAATCTAAGCTAAAATTATGTAATATGTATGTGTATGCAATAAATGAATATGAACATGAATATGAAATTAACAAACAAAATAAGAAAATACAAAACATGCGACAATTGGCGGTCTTATCGCTCAGGAGCGATCTCTACCAGACATCAGACATACATATAAATAAGACATAATATCTATTCCATAGAGGAAAAAACACGCTTCTGTCACCACAGCAGCAGAGGGGCAGTGTCAGTCAACTATTCTCTTGATTTTGTCGCCAAAAACTAATCTATGTGTGAGTTGACAAGCATATAATTTCAGTGCTTTCACACACACACAAGTACACGTATGCGAATAGTTGTTGTATGGTTAAATGTTTAAAAAAACTAAAAACTGACGTCAACGACGTCATTCAACCTTTGATTACTACTAAACCTAAGATTTTGATGATTCTTTCATTGTTGTATAAACCAACTAGCGACCCGCCCCGGTGCAAAAGTAAAGGATAAAAAATGGTTATTGTGGGTTATCCCTAAGAGATAGACAGATACCATCGCGGACTTTTTTGTAGACCTTTTTAAGGTGTACAATACTGTAGTACATTATTTTGTTCTATCTCGTAGGGTTCAGCCAGCGTTTGCAATGTAAGCGCAAAAAAATGTGTTTACTTACGACATCACATTAGAAAACCTCTAAAATGATCAGTGTTTCTCTACTATATTATGCATGTATTTATACATATAAAACCTTCCTCTTGAATCACTCTATCTATTAAAAGAAACCACATCAAAAATACAAAGGGACATATGGACAGAGAAAGCGACTTTGTTTTATATGTACTATGTAGTGATAGTGATGAAAGAATCATCCAAATCTATTAACAATTGGCGAAGATATCACCAAAATTGTTGTAGCTCGCCGTGATTCCTCTACAGTATTAAGTTGTTTTTTTTTCAAGTTTCTCCGGGATTAGTATTGATCCCGGAATAACAATTTTATGGTACCGACCTCGGAATCATTCTCTATACATTAGTTAAAAAAATCATCGAAACCGGACAACTATTGGCGGAGATATGAATTAATATACAAACATAAAAAAGCGAATTGAGAACCTCCTCCTTTTTTTTTTTTTTTTTTGTTTTTTTCTTTATTTATTATTAGAAAGGAGTTTTGTCAGCATCCTCCTTTTTTGAAGTCATTTAAAAATGAGACTAATTTGTCGCATTTCTTTGGTTACACCTTATTCTAAGCCTTCTTCTTCTATAATCTATTCCTACTTTTTATGTGGAATTTTTCATTTTTTAATTGTATTATTTATTTTAATTTGTTACTGTAAATTGTAATTTGTGTGACCGTTATAATTGAATAAATAAATTGAAATTGAAATATCTGTCTCAGACAAAATATTTTTCTTTTAATTACAGATAGACATTTATAACTTTACGTATAACACAAAGCTCTGCTTACGACGACCGATGTGGCGCAGCGGGCGAAGGTTTGCCTGCGACGCGGAAGGTTGCGGGATCGTATCCCGCCCAGAACAAATATTTGTGCGCTTCACAGAAAATTTTGTTCCGGAGGTCTGGGTGTTTACTATGTATAATAAAAAATATCTATCTATGTAATACATTGTATTATGTTGTATCAGTCATCTAGTACCCATAACACAAGCTCTGCTTAGCTTGGGGCTAGATGATTCTTCGTGGATTTTTTTTATATTTTTTTTTTCTCTAATTTTCATCATATATCGGAATGAATTTGAAATTTCGATTCTTTCTTTTCATTTGAGTAGGAAAGCTGTGCGTTTAACTTTAAGGCCCAAGCTGTTGGTCCGAATTTCATCTAAGTACGGCGGATGGCGCCACTTTATGCTAAAATAACATGTTATTTCGTTTGCAAATGGTACAAATTTTCATTAAAAAGAAAATAACAATCAAATACTTAATATAAACAATTAGAACTAGTATTTACAATTGAAACAGTTGAGCTAACTGCAGACTGTCGCAAACAATCTCAGGTAGCTCAACTCATTCATATCAATACCAGTCGGACAGTTTACAAATTATTTTTTGCGTAGAAATGCGTAAAAGTTGGTTTTGCGCCATCAGCATACTAGTCTTTATCAAAATCTATATATATATACTACATATATATAAAAGAAAGTCGTGTTAGTTACACTATTTATAACTCAAGAACGGCTGAACCGATTTGGCTGAAAATTGGTGGGGAGGTAGCTTAGAACCAGGAGACGGACATAGGACTAGCGACACGCCCCGGCTTCGCACGGGTATATCTTTTGCATTTTCTAAATTGCACCCGTGCGAAGCTGGGGCGGATCGCTAGTTACAAATAGCTCTTTCAACAAAAATTGCAAATGTAAAATGGATTTGATTTTGCGCACGCTATCTACCCATATTTTTTTGAATTCCAGTTTTCCCCCCTTAGGGATTTCCAGGGGGGAAAACTGGAATAAGCCATAAAGTTCACTAGGCATTCCCTTCATTAATCAGTAAATTAACAAAGAAATGTGTATAGGAATGTTCCACAGGTAAGAATTCGTATGAAAATTCGCTCACTAATCCGCACCAAGTCGGACGAAACGTCAGAATTGATTCACTTCAATTCCTTTGGCGCAATATACGTTTGTTTGAAGTTCAGTTTAAACCCCATTAAGAGAATCCGAAGATATTTAAAATAAAACTTCTAAGAATAAACAAAAACTAATTATTTAATGTGAACAGCCACATGGTCACTTAACAAGGTGATAAAACTTAACGACCTAATTTTAACATCAAACACGTTTCATTACTGTTCCCATACACTCAATATTTATGAGGAACCCTAAAATACAGACCAAAGTATTATCAACTTTAACTCTCTGAACATAAGGTACTAAATTCTATGCGTATCATTTCTACGATGAACCTAACGAGTAGGTACACGAAGTCTGTAAAATAGATTAACAACTGTGATGTTATGAGATTAAGAGTCATAATACAATATACTTTGTCTAATTAACACATTCACTGCCACGTCTCGGCGGTACGACTGCTTCACGGGGCCGCAGATGCGTCTTTTTCAGTGCGTCCTGGCGCATGTAAGTTAATCGTGTAATTATTTTAGCAATTCGCCCCGGCTTTGCACGGGGTGCAATTTAGAAAATGCAAAAGATATACCCGTGCGAAGCCGGGCGTGTCGCTAGTATAGCCTATGTCACTCCCGAGTAATGCAGCTTCCCAACGGTTAAAAGAATTTTCCGAATCGGTCCAGTAGTTTCGGAGCCTATTCAATTCAAACAAACAATCAAATCTTTCCTCTTTATAATATTAGTATAGATGCGGAAGTTGGTATGATTGGATGTTTGTAACCTCTTCAAACTACTAAACGGATCAAACTGAAATTTTGCACAGATGTAGGTCTAGACTTGGAATAAAATTAAGCTACATTTTATCCCGAAAAAACGCAAGCGAAGCCCCGGGCAGAAGCTTGTTATCCATACATAATCTTCTATAATATAAAAATGAATCGCAAAATGTGTTGGTAAGCGCATAACTCAACAACGCCTGGACCAATTTGACCAATTCTTTTTTTTAAATGTTCGTTGAAGTTCAAGCATGGTTTTTTACGACAAGAAAAACTAGCGATCCGCCTCGGCTTTGCACGGGTGCAAGATATACCCGTGCGAAGCCGGGGCGTGTTGCTACTAATATTATAAATTCGAATCGAACACTGTCTGTCTGTCTGTTACGCTTTCAGGCCTAAACGGCTGAACGGATCTTATTGAAATTCGGCACGGAGATAGGTGGTATCCCAGGGACGGACATAGGTTACTTTTTATCCTGGATATGAGCGTGCGAAGCCGCCGGCAGTAGCTAGTAATATCATAAATGCGAATGTAACTCTTAATTTTTCACGTCTAACTGCCTGAACCGTTCCTCGTGGAATTTTGCAGGGAGATGGTACGCAAAGAGAAGAATATAGGCTTTTTAACTACATAATATAATAAATTATAGTTTAATAAAAACTAAAAAAACACGCTTTTATTGCCAATCGAACCAAAAACTAGAAAATAATTTTTGTTGACAAAGAGTTTAATATAACTGTAGTAGCAGATGAAACAATTAATCATAATGAATCACCTCAAAACAAATTTATAATAAAATTTAAGTTATTAACACAATAATTCAATTCAGAGTAAAAAGCGTGGGGCTGCGTTCGAAGCAGTGGGCAGAAACTAGTTATTATGTGAAATGCAAACGAGATGAGCCCTTGACGTTATGGAAATAAAGGTTGAAATTAAATGGCACAGTAGTTAACTGAGGGTGATGTTCACTTCTATGCAAAGTGTTTAAGAAAATATTTTCTTACTTTTATATCTTTTGTCTCTTTCTCGTTGCTGGAAAATGTTACTCGTTAGATAAAGATGATGAGTATTTAAAAAATATTTTGAGTTATATGTTATACAGGATTGGCTGCTGCCCGCGGCTTCGCACGCCCTTATCCAAAATAAAAAGTATCTTCTTTCTTTATTTTTAACAGTTCCAATCCCCTGCTATACTGATCTAGAGTAAAATCTAAAAGTAGCTTATGTTTGATTCCAAATCTAGGGCTACATCTATGCAAAATTTCAGCTTAATCGGTTCAGTAGTTTTGACGTGAAGAAGTCACAAACATTCATCCATCCATTTGTACTTTCGCATTTATAATATAAGTGTGATTTGCAGCGAAAGCGGCTTTTTGACAGACACCCTGAGCAAATAAAAAAACATTAAAAATCCTTTTTAAAAACATGCCTTTATTCAAAACTTTAGTTCAAACTCGATGAGGTTACACCGTTTCGTTTATTAGTTCCTATGGCCCTCCGGCTCCATCATCAGAACCCTGGTCATCATCTAAGACCAAAGTGCTTGGAAAGACAAATCCAACGAGCCCAAACTCGACGAGGTTACGTCCTTTCGTTCAGGAGTTCCTATGGCTACCTTCTGTCTCCATCATCAGACGATTTCAGCTCAATCGGTTGAGGATAACTGGTTTAAAATTCAGATGCAAGATTTATCCCGCACTAGCAAACCCGGCGAACTCCGTTTCGCCACCAATGTTGGTTTGTCCTGATTTTTTCCTGAATTTTCTTTGCTATAAACCTCACGGAGCCCCGAGACCTTTCCAACGAATGCAAAACCGTGGAAATCGGATCGTTCTGGAGTTATAGCGTCAGGAAGGAAAACCCGACTTATTTTTATATAGTAGAAGATATCTACTAACTAACTAACAGGACAAGTTAAATAAAAGCTAGTAAAAAGTCATTTGGCCATAGGAACTACTAACTTTAAGGTGTAACGTCGAGAGATTGTTATTAAAAAAAAAAAACATATTTTTGCAATGCTGAACTGTGCGAATTTCTTTATTCATTAGAGAAAAAAATATGCTGGACAATTCACACAACATCATCTAGCCCCAAATGAAAGGATCAGTGCCCACTCGGCCCGCTTAGACTCGACCCGAAGAATAATACCTGGTTATTTCTGTTTTGATAGGCGTAAAAACGTCGATGTACAGTCAGACAGAAAAATGTTGTATTTAACGCTCGCAACATAGAATATAAAATTTAAATAATGTTTGGATATATAAAACAATGAGTAAATTATTCAGTAGCTCATCCTTGCCTAAACGTACTTGATAAGTTCTTGATATGTATTATTGTGTACAATAAACGATTACAGAATCACTGGGCCTGACTGTACAAATGGCACTGAATAGGTAGTGAAACATCTGGTATTATTCTTCGGGCCGAGTCTAAGCGGGCCGAGTGGGCACTGACCCAAATGAAATTCAAACAAATTGTCAAACCTTTCTGTTCAAAAAGATTACTATAAAATATCAGATTATCTAGAGGATAAAAAAGCGTGGGACAAGCTTAGCTAAAACTCGAAAAATAGCAACTAACAGGGTAAAGGTTTCTTCGTCGCTTCTTTACTTTAGTCTACTTATCGAAGCAACAGCAATCAATTTTTGACCCAAACTAAGTAATTCTTGTACTAAAATCCAAAAGCCCTTTCCAAATAACCCATCTCGCATAAAACCAGCTTTTAAGCTGGTGCGAGATTTATCTAACCTTTTAATATTTTAATGTAAAGCGCTTTCCTCGGGCTGATTGGCACTCGAGACTTCAAAGCGGCCCTAGGGCTGGCTTAACGTGGCGGGCTGGGGGTAAATAAATGTCGTCGCACACATAGGCCGCATTGCTCCAGCATCAATCCCGCACAGTATCCGCACGCCTCCGAAAAAAACGAATCGTGTTTAGCACGCTGTCCATGCGGGGACCGATTCGTACAGGGCCGCGATTATGCTCGTAACTAGACGCCTAAGAGCGGTTACGCACTGCATCCGGTCCGAGTCCGGCATATTGACAGACTGATGACGGACCGTCAATATTGAAATGATAATGTTTTATTTACCTTATAAACTACCTACTACACAGGACAATAACTTAAGATACTAGTTAATTCTATGTTCGTACCTACGTTGAGGTGCTTATTTTTCGTGCGTAGTAGTTTTTAGGGCAAACATGGCCTCCACTCAGCATTGTGCTGGATGAACACTGTTGTGTTCACCCAGCGCTAGTTTTCAGTGAAGGCCACAGGCTTGTTGCGTCACGACCGTCTGGTATATTCTGTTTGAATTGGAGATTCACGGATTCGGATCGGATGCAGTGAGTAACCGCTCTTAGAGTTACGATCGGAATAGGCTCCGAATTTAAAAAGCGGGCTCGGCTAAAAACATTTCCCACGCCTCGAGGGAAAAACACATCGATATCCGATGTGGCGCAGCGGGCGAAGGTGTGCCTGCAACGCGGAAGGTTGCGGGTTCGATTCCCGCCCGGAACAAATAATTGTGCGCTCCACAGAAATTTGTTCCGAAGGTCTGGGTGTTTACTATGTATAATAAAATATATCTATCTGGGTAATAAATTGTATTATGTGTATCAGTCATCTAGTACCCATAACACAAGCTCTGCTTATCTTGGAGCTAGATGATGCTGTGTGGATTGTCAGCATTATAAAAAAAAAAATTATAAGTGGAAAGATTTCATTGTTTGTTTGCCCGGAATAGGCTCCGAAACTACTAGACCGATTTAAAAAATTATTTCACCATTGGGAAGCTACATTACTCGTGAATGTCATAGGCTAAATTGCGCCCGTGGAAAGCCGGGGCGGCTCGCTAGTTTATTATATTTACTCAGAATTTAAGTAAATCAGTGCAAAGTTTAAGTATCAGTGGAGATAATAAATAACTAAAAGGGCAATGGAATCCTTTTAGTAACCGATAAGGGCCGCTCTGTAACTCCCGAAATGAATAATTAATTTATTATTAGGGATATTACACAAGGTTGTGGCAAACGGGCGACTTTAGTTGCTGCTGATGGCAACTTCGCTCACGTTCAAGGCATTGGAATGAATCGTACCTAACCTATTTTAAGAAAAATTTAACGTTGAAAACTTATTAATTTTTTGTTTAAAAGAACCTGAAAAACACCCCTCAGTCAAATATTCCAAAAATTTTGCTTATAAAGAAAATCACAATGAAAGAATATAAAAAAAAAAAATGAACGAGTATTTACAATTCAAACAGTTAAGCTAACTACAGTAAATTGCAATCAAACTAGATGTAGCTCAAATGATCCATATAAATACCAGTCGGAAGCGTCTCCAAGACGCTGGCTGCAAAATGTTGTTAATAAACACCATCAGCTCGCTTACGAGCTGTTCTGATTCTGCCTTTTTCGATTAAGTACTTAATCAAAAAAGCAGAACATGGATGACATGGAATTCTATTCGATTTAGATAAAAGCCACCGAAAAGTCCATTTTCTTTGATTCTTAAAATGGATGATCCTGTATCCTATGATGAGGCTTTATTTTGTTTTTTATTGCATCCTTTGGACATGAAGACATCTCTTGAAAGCCATTTACATTCAAACAAGACTTAATGACAAAATTACATCAACAGCCTTTCAAGATCTTAATATAAGGAATATAATAGAAATATTTTATTAAGGGGGTAATGCCATAATCCCCACTCTGGGCATGCGGCTTGGGGATCGCAATTCGATGGTGGCACCGCTCCCCGCCTCCTGATGTATTGGAATCCATCGGGCGCCGTCATAGGCGCCTCTTATATACCCGCGGGAAGAGTTAGTGTGGTACAAATTCTAAGCCAGCATCACACGGCAAAATAATGCTGCTTAAATTTAGGTGGCGCTTCGGTATTGGGGCGTTGACTTTGACTCGGTCGGGCAACAGTTGCTGGAATGTTGCCCGTATGCAATGTTAAGCTTATATCTCGCCCACCAGCAGCGTCTTGAATATTGCAGTGGGGTAGAGTAATGTATGCAAGATTATTGACATTAAGAGCTCGGGCTTATCTTTATGGCTTATTCAAGTAATGGGAAACGGAAGCTAAATCATTATTTAAGTTTTCGAGTTTGATTCATCTCATTAGCACATATAATAATAATAATGCTGGACAATTCACACAGCATCATCTCGACCGATGTGGCGCAGCGGGGGAAGGTCTGCCTGCGACGCGGAAGGTTGCGGGTTTTATTCCCGCCCGGAACAAGTATTTGTGTGCTCCACAGTTTGTTCCGGAGGTCTGGGTGTTTACTATGTATAATAAAAAATATATATCTATGTGATACATTGTATTATGTGTATCAGTCATCTAGTACCTATAACACAAGCTCTGCTTAGCTTGGGGCTAGATGATGCTGTGTGGATTGTCCGGCATTGTTTTTAATATAGCCCACAGCTAAGCAGAGCTTGTGTTATGGGTACTAGATAACAGATATACTTAATACAATACTTTACATAGATAGATATTTTTTACTCTACATAAAAAACACACAGAACAACCGGAAAATCTGCAGAACGTAGAAATATTTGTAATTTCAAAAGAACACAGGGTTCCTGAGTTCTCGACCAAATTATGTGTGAAACAGTACACTTTCATAATTTTTCTATAGTATTTTTTTTTCTCAATCGTGTTTTCACTTTAGAAGAACCAAAGAGATAATGTTGAATTTTATGTTATTCGATTTTTTTACCACGGGGATCCCGTGAGTACTGAGATCTAGACCTAGTTTGACAACCAAACCTGCTAGTTTTGCCCCTTAACTAATATTAGCCTCAGAAGAATATTAGGTATCACGCAAGCAAAACCACGGGTAGAAGCTAGTACCCAAATAGCATTTCGATCGCATACCGTATCTTCCGAACCGCGACCGCTGCACAACCGCTCCTACATGAATGGTTCCCTAATTACCAGTTAATGCATCCTTTGTGAATGGATTATCTTGTTTGGACGGTCATTCATGCGTTATCGTAAATGCAGACTTATGACGATTTCAACTACAATTTAGCGTGTTCAGCAATTTATGGAATAGTAGTTATATAATAATAATAATAATCGTTTATTTTGTGAAACTAACAATGGTATCTAATCTAATCATTTTACAAATTGAGGGTAGTTCATACAAAAAGCAATGAGAAATCATTAGAAAGTAAGTTGTAACTAAGTATAACTAATAACTAAGTGTTTTACATTTGAGTTGCGAATTGAATTTGTAAATAGCGCTAGCTCCCACCCTAGGATAACCTGTGTTGTGGGTAGCTAAGTTGTTAGCGACTTTTGTAATTGACCGAGCGAGCGAAGCGTCTCTGCTTCAAGTCTGTCAAAATTTGATGATCAAATTTTGATTTGAGGGTGATGATCTACGAAAGACTGTAGATTCCGATGCTGGATGTGGGTAAGGGTGCGTTTCCATTGGAGCGGAGCATGAATTGGCCAATCAATGTGCTCAAAATCTTACACACCCGGCCCCAGTGTGTAAGAGATTTTGAGCACTATGTTTGGCCCAATTCACGCTCCGCTCTGCTCCGCTTCAATGGAAACGAGAAGACGACACAGAAGAGTTAGGGGATGCCGTCCAGCGATGGACTAGCATGGCCTGATGGTGATTGTACCGTGACGGCTGTAAATATATGAATGGTATCCTAATTATATCAGTTATTGCATCCTTTGTGAATGGATTATCTTGTTTGGACGGACGTTCATCCGTAATGTAATGATAAATGCAGACATACTCCTGCTTGTGTCGATATCTGTAGAAATAAATGATTTTTTATTTATTTCAGATCATCGCGAGCCATAATTTTTTAGTAGCATAGCAGCATTAAGATCTTATATTTAATGTCAGTAAAATGTATGTATCTCTACTACAGTTACTTAAAATTGAATTCAATGAAATACAGTCTCTAAGAGAGGAGACATTTCCTGGCCTCCACGTAGTCCGGATCTGACTCCGATGGATTTATTTTTGTGGGGCTACCTTAAGGACAAAGTGTACGACACTAACCCGCGGTCAATTGATGCCCTAAAAGAAAACATCCGCAGAGAAATGGCAAGCATTTCAGTAGTGACATGCCGAGCAGTCATCGACAATTTTAGACGTCGTCGTTTGCAAGAGTGCCGCGATCGTAACGGATTGCATTTAGAAGACGTTATTTTCAAAAAATAATTACCGTTTTTCAAGCTTTATTTGTAAATAAAAATATGATTCATAATGTAATTCGTTTTTTTTTTTTTTTTTTAATATCATTAGAATTATGGGCCACCCTGTACAATAGAGTTATATTAAATTAAACTTAATAAAAACAACAAAAATGGTATTTATTGTACTCATTGCCTATATGTACTTGGGTAGCTTAACGCATTTCCTGCCCAGCCTCGGCGTTTCAACTTTGCACTTTGGTCGATATAACAAAAATATATAATAATTTCAAAAATAAGCTTTTATCTCAATAAAAGCTTATTTTGGAAAAAGTTATATATACTTAATAATATATTTTTTTAATATATATAATGGGTATCTACACAGTAATGGTATCTATACAGTATTCTGTCTTCATACAAATGGTCGGAACGCGAGTTATACCTTCGCGCCTCGCGTTCGGGGCGCACTCGGTGCGCAGCCAGTCACGACTGCGCCGCAGAGACGAACGGACGATGTATGTGATGCTTTTGCAAACGTGCAAATCTTTTTAATAGGTATGTATTTTTGCTTCTCCTCGCGAGTAAAATACCTTGATCAATCTATACTTATATTATAAACAGGAAAGATTTAATTGTTTGTTTGTTTGTTTGCCCGGAATAGGCTCCGAAACTACTGGACCGATTTAAAAAATTCTTCCACCGTTGGGAAGCTACATTACTCGGGAGTGCCATATGCTATACTAGTGGACACGCCCCGGCTTCGCAAGGGTATATCTTTTGCATTTTCTAAATTGCACCCGTGCAAAGCCGGGGCGGATCTCTAGTAAATAAATAAATAGGTGGATGGAGTGAAGAGTGACCTACCTCCGCTCGCGTTAAAAAAGCAACCTAGTATCTAGGTAACTTTATTAACAAAGAAAATTACAATCAAATACGTCTTGGGGACGCTCCTGACTGGTATTTATATGAATGAGTTGAGCTACCTGTAGATTGTGTACAACAGTCTGCAGTTAGCTTAACTGTTTCAATTGTAAATACTAGTTCTAATTTGTTTCTATTATTTGATTGTATCTAGGTAGTTTGAAAACTACCTACTGGTTTTAGTTTCCTAGGCTAGGCTATCTACTTACTTATGTACTTAGCTACTTACATATACATAATTATGTATGTATGCAATATATTATTGAGTTATACGAAATATCATTACGAACTGATTATGGGAGTAATAAGTGGTAGGTTACTACCTTCCCTAGTAAGAATTACATTATAATTTACTTTTTAAGTGAGATTTTGTATTAAGAGGTTTTAATTGCTGCAGGAATCGCACACGTAGTATTGTTGCGTTATGTTTTATTTTTTAAACTAAAACATGTTTTAGTTTTTAAACTAAAACATATGGTATCAAAATAAACGATTTGATTTGATATTATAAACAATGACAAAACTAGAAAGAAACTCAGGTAGGTAAATGAAATTAAAAAAACTGTTGGCGGGCGCCCTAGCGCGTGTTTACCTACCGCGCGGCTGTAGGTAATTGTTTCAAGGACAGGTCCGAGTCACAATACTGCACAGATAACATTACCGTGCTTAAGGTTACTTACAAAATTATTGTAAATTGAATATCCAACATGGATCTAGTCATGGATCTACAGAGAAATAAAGTTATCTATGGATCTATCGACCTTCGAAACTGGATATAATGAGAAATACAAATCTCACCAGATCCATCATGTATCTAATCAATGGATCTAACGAGGTTCATAGTTTTCGTATATAATAGTATATAATGCCATAATCCTCACGCTGGGCATGCAAGGAGGTGATCAGGCGCGCAAGAAAAGGCAAAAATAACGCATCCGGTGCCCACTGAAACCACACACCCCTACACCGCAAGATACAGCCTTCTTCACGCTACGAGACCAGAATACACAAATCAACCCGTCCGTATTCCACACACAAACACAAACACGTATATTTTTATGAAACACGACAATCTTGTGATATATCAAAGCTGCGCCCGCGGCCACGTGCGAGTGTAAGCGGGTTGACAGGCGGTAGACGAGACTGATATAAATCATGCAAGAGGTGTGGTAAGAGTGTTAGCGAGAAGGTTAATTAATTTATTTCGCCTACACTCGCACCATACCCTTATCACCTATTTTCGTGACATCGTGTGTGGTACGATACGACTGACAACAAGTACTTTATTTGTAATTAGCGATGCGCCCCGGATTTACTCGGGTGCAATTTAGAAAATGCAAAAGATATACCCGTGCGAAGCCGGGGCGTGTCGCTAGTATAGCCTATGTCACTCCCGAGTAATGAAGCTTCCCAAAAGTGAAAGAATTTTCAAATCGGTCCAGTAGTTTCGGAGCCTATTTAATGCAAACAAACAATCAAATCTTTCCTCTTTATAATATCAGTATAGACGACAATCTTGTGATACATCAAAGCTGCACCCACGGCCACGTGCGAGTGTAAGCGGGTTGACAAGCGGTAGACGAGACTGACATAAATCATGCAAGAGGTGTGGTGCGACTGTTAGCGAGAAGGTTAATTAATTAAATTCGCTTACACTCGCGCCATACCCTTATCACCTATTTTCGTGACATCGTGTGTGGTACGGTACGACTGACAACGAGTACTTTATTCGTAAAACAGTAATAACTTTAACTACGTTATCTTATCTAAGTAACACGTGAGCCAGAAGCAAGTGTATATTTATACACCGACCGATGTGGCGCAGCGGGCGAAGGTCTGCCTGCGACGCGGAAGGTTGCGGGTTCGATTCCCCCCGGTACAAATATCTGTGTGCTCCACAGAATTTTTTCCGGGGTCTGGGTGTTTACTATGTATAATAAAAAATATCTATCTATGTAATACATTGTATTATGTGTATCAGTCATCACCCATAACACAAGCTCTGCTTAGCTTGGGGCTAGATGATGCTGTGTGGATTGTCCGGCATTATTTATTTATTTATTTTATAGAACCCCCCTTTTGACAGATGAACGTGCGGTCGATGTCAATCAGATAATCTGCCAGCGAATCAGCACTTAACGGTCTTAACGATACGGCTCGCTGACAGTAGGGCCACACGTCTGTTTATATTTAAACTTACATACGTCTGAGTAGAGATGAGTTAGAGTTGTGGCCCCACCACAAAGAGCAATCCTGACTCAGTTCAGTTTACTCGTGTTGAAATAAATCTTTTGACAGGAAATAATTGCGATAAATCAAAGTGAAACAAATAAATTCCACACTTCGGCCCGAGCGGTCCTAAATATTTCGGTCCGAAGTGGAACAAACTCCGAACGTCCAGCCGATCAGATTTCAAATTTGATCTATTTATCTTATCGTTATCACACTTATCACACTAATATTATAAATGCGAAAGTTTGGATGGATAGGTGTTTGTCACTTCTTCACGCCAAAACTACTGAACCGATTGAGCTGAAATTTTGCATAGATGTAGCCCTAAACCTGGAATCCAACATAGGCTACTTTTTATCATAAATTAGTTCTCGTGGGATATAAATAACCATAAAACGCGGGTGACACCGCGGGGCGCAGCTAGTATTACATAATAGGCAAGTCAATAGAGTAGTTTAACAATAATTATAGAATAAGTCCTGTAAAATTACTTAAAAATAGATTACAAAAATCTCAATCAGAAGCGACGACACGATACGACCCGCTGACAGTCGCACCACACCTCTAATATTTACGTCTATTTATACTTACGTCTGAGTACAGATGGGTTAAAGTTACGGCCGAATTAACCCATGACTTTACAGGGGTTATTTTAGATTTAGAAGATAATGTTTTATTGGACCTGTTTGTTTTGTCTACCGGTCGTACGATTCTGTCTTGAGTGGTCGTGAAAATATTTCCAATGTTAACTTATAACTTTACTAGCGACCCGCCCCGGCTTCGCACGGGTGCAAAAGTAAAGGATAAAAAATGGTTATTGTGGGTTATCCCTAAGAGATAGACATATACCATCGCGGACTTTTTTGTAAACCTTTTTAAGGTGTACAATACTGTAGTACATTGTTTTGTTCTATCTCGTAGGGTTCAGCCAGCGTTTGCAATGTAAGCGCAAAAAAATGTGTTTATTTACGACATCACATTAGAAACCTCTAAAATGATCAGTGTTTCTCTACTATATTATGTATGTATTATACATATAAACCTTCCTCTTGAATCACTATATCTATTAAAAGAAACCACATCAAAATCCGTTGCTTAGTTTTAAAGATTTAAGCATACAAAGGGACATAGGGACAGAGAAAGCGACTTTGTTTTATACTATATAGTGATATATTTCAATCATAAAATGGTCGCTGTTCATTAGTTATTTTCTGCGGGTATTTAAATTAAATTTCGTTTATTAAATCAGACAGTATAATTAGGTCCATTTTCCATTTTAGTGTTCTGTCTTAAAATTTTGTAACGTGCAGCCAATAAGCCTAGGCTGGTTTACACTTATTCAATTATCAAGTAGTTAACGACTGTATTGATATGGATAAGTAGAGCTAGCTGTAGATTGTTTATAACAGTCTGCAGTTATAATAATAATAATAAATAATGCCGGACAATCCACACAGCATCATCTAGCCCCAAGCTAAGCAGAGCTTGTGTTATGGGTACTAGATGACTGATACACATAATACAATATATTACATAGATAGATATTTTTATTATACATAGTAACTCCCTGACCTCCGGAACAAATTTCTGTGGAGCGCACAAATATTTATCCCCGCAACCTTCCGCGTCGCAGGCAGACCTTTGCCCGCTGCGCCACATCGGACGTCAAAAAATTTTTTTTGTAAAAAGTTAGCTCCACAGTTCTAATTTTAAATACTAGTTCTAATTTGTTTCTATTATTTGATTGTAATTTTCTTTTTTAATAAAGATTTTTAGTTGTTAACTAAATGTTAACTAAATTTTAAGCGACTTAATGCTTGCAATCCTATCAGTCAGTTTAGTGGTAAGTTGCAAGTTAAAAAGTTACCGACTTGACGAGCATAATTGGAATCTTTAAATTTTTTCAGGTAAGCAGGTGGGCGTAGCTTGACCCTTAACGGTTTGGACAGGCACAATTTAGTTAAAATTTAGTTAATTTTAAGTAAATGGGCAAGAAATTCAACCACTTGCGCACGATATAGCTGTTTTGATCGTCCATTTTGAGTTAACTAAGAAGCTTATCTACTTAATACGTTTGGACGCGCACTAAAAATTAAGTCGCTTGAAATTAAGTTACTACTAGACAACTTAATACGTTTACACCAGCCATAAATCAAAAACTGAATGAGATCTACGAACAAAAGCATCTCAAATAATCTACGGAATCCTGTTCTGCATCAGGATACAAACACCTCAGCAACTTCCTGCTAGCACTACGCCATCTTAAAAATATTATCCGACACGTGCGGAACCGCGGTCAGAAACTATGTAGTTTTGAATACAGTTTCATTTGATTGGGGATAGATGATATCTACAATAAGCGCAGTTCCTGTTTGTTCGTGTTGCTCGCTTACTTTTTATTTCCTACCCTCAACTTATTTTGTTGTAACTATAGTGCACATAACATTACTTATTTATATTCAACTAGCGATCCGCCCCGGCTTCGCACGGGTGCAATTTAGAAAATGCAAAAGATATACCCGTGCGAAGCCGGGGCGTGTCGCTAGTTCTATATCCGTCTCCTGGTTCTAAGCTACCTCCCCACCAATTTTCAGCCAAATCGGTTCAGCCGTTCTTGAGTTATAAATAGTGTAATTAACACGACTTTCTTTTATATATATATATATATATATATATATATAAGATTTTCTGATTTATTGTCCCCTTGAATGTACATCTAGCTCTAAAGATTACATAGGTCTTAATGTATCACTTCACTACATAGTATAAAACAAAGTCGCTTTCTCTGTCCCTATGTCCCTTTGTATGCTTAAATCTTTAAAACTACGCAACAGATTTTGATGTGGTTTCTTTTAATAGATACAGTGATTCAAGAGAAAGGTTTTTATTTTTTTGCGCTTACATTGCAAACGCTGGCTGAACCCTACGAGATAGAACAATATAAAGTACTACAGTATTGTACACCTTAAAAAGGTCTACAAAAAAGTCCGCAGTGGTATATGTCTATCTCTTAGGGATAACCCACAATAACCATTTTTTATCCTTTACTTTTGCCCCCGTGCGAAGCCGGGGCGGGTCGATAGTAATGTATAATGCATAAAAGCCTGCTAGACAACACTATAAAGATATTCTTAAGCAACATTCTTAAGTTACCTTGTAATTGTTCAAAAGTTTTAAGAAGCCTAGCTGTATGGCTTAAAAAACGTTGTAAATGTTTTACGTTTGTATACTTTCTATGACCTTTTATTTTCACTGGAAATATACTGTATTTTTATATGAATAAAGAACTTTTAAAATTGAATTGAAATGATGTGAGGATTGTCCAGCATTACCTCCGCAGTCGGGTAAAAAGCGCCAAAATTACCTGTAACAGAAAAACATTCAATTAAATACGGTCAGTGTTACCACCTTTCACGTTTTAGCGTACAATTAGCATTTCTCGTGTGAACAATGAGTGTTGCTCGCTAATTATCCCGTTTGCTGAGTAAATTGTGACCGTTATCTTACGGGGTGTACACGGGTTAAGGGTGTGGTCATAGTGATAGCGGTGAGCGAATTTATCAAACGTATCGTCAAAGTGGCCTTTGCCTAGCAGTGGGTCGACAAGGGCTAATGATGATGACGATCAACGTATTTATTTAATTTAATAGAAAATCAACAGCTATGATAAATAAATAAATAATGCTGGACAATTCACACAGCATCATCTAGCCCCAAGCTAAGCAGAGCTTGTGTTATGGATACTAGATGACTGATATACTCAATACATTGTACTATATAGATAGATATTTTTTATTATACATAGAAAACACCCAGAACACCTGGAACAAATATCTGTAGATCGTACAAGCATTTGTCCCGAGGCGTGAATCGAAGCCGCAACCTCCTGCGTCGCAGAGCTTCCCCGCTGCGCGATTGAGGTCATCTTCATACAACGTCTTCGTCAACATACGACCTACCTATCGATTTTAGTTATTTTTAGTCTTCATTATGCTCAATCCAACCGAATTCCACCTTTATTACAATCATATTAGGTCTAAAATTACCACGATGTCCTCATTCCCATAAGGTAAGATGAATGACACGATTTGAACCCACGAAGTTAAACTTATTTCTGAAACAGACTCTTAACAATGAACCTTATTCCAAGTGAGTAGAGACGAGAGTATTATTGTGTGATCTGACAAAAGATCCTATAGAAGTCATGAGTACATTTAGCTTCGGTTTACTAACATAACAAAACGATGTAGTATGTATGTTCGTAACATGACAGTTTAAAAAAATTAGAACCAAAGCTGCGGGCTTATTACGCTGAATCAATGGATATACCTATGGATGGGTAATATTTAATTACCATCAAATGAATTTGATGGAACAATGGATGATTGCCAGTCCCAGTCGAATCTGAAGTGTTTTTGACACATTTTTGATTTATGACTAGTAAAAGGAATAATACCTAATACCTAGGCAAAAGGCACAGAGGCAGGCCATATGCCTGCTGGGAGGACGACCTTAAAAACACTGCAGGACCGGACTGGATGAAAATATCTCAAGAGAGGGACAAATGGCATTCTTTGGAGGAGGCCTTCACCTTAATAGGGGTTCTCGAAAATGATCAATAACCTAATAAATATTACCTGTGTAGAATTAGAATGTTAAAAAATGATAATTACACATAATTTTTAATTTATTTTTATGCATGCCTATTTTTAATAATTATTGAAATAAATCCAATTAATATTCTATGTATGTTGTAATTTCTAAAAATTAGATAGTTATAGGTTAATTAAATGTAATTCAATTTAAATTGTGTAAAGAAATAAAAGTATTTTTTTATAAAAGGAATAACAATAAGGCTTTTGCTTTGCAGTGGGACACCCTCAAATCCCAAAGGACCGGGTCACTATACGGCCAAATGACCCGATGGCCATATGCGACCCGATCCTTTGGGGAGCATGCGTGGGGCCGAAGCCAACAGAGGTCATCCCTTTATGAGAGTTAATCTAAAGACGAGGGCTACACATATTATAAGCCTGATGGTCCTTTTTATTATTATATGTTTGTATTGCACTTATTATATATTTCTTATACCTAAGATTTTAATGAAAAACATATAATAAATAAGATACACATAATAACAAAAAGAATAATACTATTTGATGGCGAATACCATTCCCATCCTCAAATGTTAAAAGGTTAGCTAGTAGAGCAATGTACATTGATAACGACAACATTTTTATGCGAGTAATTTGTGTTTAAATCTAAAACACTTATAAATAAAATAAAAAAATGCCGCCATCCATTGATTTAGCGTAATAGGCTGCTGGTTGCAAATTCCAAAAAGTTTAATTTTTAATAAAGTTAATATAACTTTCACCTTATTAAATAAATAAATAAAGCCGGGCAATTCGCACTGCATCATCTAGCCCCAAGGTAAGCAGAGCTTGTGTTATGGGTACTAGATAACTGATACACATAATACTATTCATTACATAGATAGATATTTTTTATTGTACATAGTAAACACCCAGACCTCCATAACATTTTTTTGTGGAGCGTACAAATATTTGTTCCGGGCGGGAATCGAACCCGCAACCTTCCGCGTCGCAGGCAGACCTTCGCCCGCTGCGCCACATCGGTCGCCGTTACTGATTAACCTCATTCATTATACAGATTTTAATAAAACTTCAAAACAAGACCGCTTTAAATCTAAAACCAAAAAAACTTATTTAATCAAGCTTAATAATTCAGAATACAATTTATCCTTAATTAATTAAATCTGGACTTCACAAAGTAAAAAAATAATTAATGCCTTTTTTTTAGCTGATTTGATTAAGTTTTTATCTGCTGTAAGAATAATAATTTTGTAGGGTTTTACTTGCTACGTCGAGTCTTCTCGTCAGCCATACCGCAATGCTTGAAGACGAAAGTTTTCAATAAGTACGTCCTACCCGTCATGACCTACGGAACTGAGACGTGGACACTCACGTTAGGGCTGGTCCACCAGTTTAAAGTCGCTCAGCGAGCCATGGAAAAAGCTATGTTCGGAGTCTCTCTGTCGGATGTATTCGTTACGAATCCTATCCGGATTCGTAACGAATACATCCGACAGAGAACAGAGTAGTACGCTGGATGCGGCAAGCTGAAGACAGGGCGCTATGGCGCTCATTAGGGGAGGCCTATGTCCAACAGTGGACTATTATAGGTTGCTGATGATGATTATGAGGGTTTTACTTGTTACAAGGTGTTCCCACGGTCTCTGTCACTGATACAAGTCATACAAGGTGGGTCGATGACATAAATAATACAGAATTTTTTCTAGGTTTCATATTTTTTGAAATATTTTGAAAAAAGCTGAAAAATTTACCGTTAACCCCCCCCCCCCCCCCCCATCTCCGAAGATTGCAGAGCAATACATCTGAAATGTATAGAGCGTTTGTAGATATGCATCTATTTTTTACAGGAAAAATATAGAGAAGTCTGTAAGTAGAACGGTTTTTGAAAATTGGTCCAAAAGGGGGGCTACTTCGTCGAGTGGGGTATGAAATGAAAGGTATTAGTTTGTACATTTCAGAATAGTTTTTGAAATTTTTCTAGTTTTCATAATTTTTGAAATATTTACAAAATGTCTAAAAATTTACCATTACTGGGGGTAATGGTACATTTTTAGACATTTTCTAATATCTATCTCGAAGTTTTCAGAGCGTTTGTACCAAATGTTTTTAGATATTCATTAGACAGTGAAGTCTAACTCGTACCTATAGTAGGTATTTGTATAATCTGCAAAATTTCGAAACCCTCGGCGCGAGTCACACTCACACTTGACGGATCTTGTTTTAAGTTTGTTTAAATCTTTCTGAGATTCAACGAAGAACATCAAAAATCGTGGTTTTTCCTTATACCTCCAAAACGAACCTTTAAAATACATTAGGTTTCTTTACTCCCAAACTTGAGCTCGTAATTCTGATTAAATATTATACCTGGAGGGTCAAGGGTTCCCTTTAATAATTAAGTAGAATTACTTAAAAGGGTCGAGCCAGAGTTGTATTAAGGACCTCAAAACTTAATAGTAGAGTTCGATTGAATCTATACTCAAGCCATTATCTAGATACTATATTTGTAAACAACACGCACCAGAAAAACTGTTTTTGGCGTCGAGTTTGAAATAGTTATTTTTTTCTACAAGTAGCAAAACGATTTTTATTTTTTTAATGTCTGACTTCAAAAACCAAACTAGCAGTCTAGAG